>JAIEZT010000277.1:0-69998 GCA_019594935.1 Periophthalmus modestus | reverse complement strand
AACCACCAAGCCACAGTTGCCCTGAGGCAGACAAACAGAAGTGAGGCTTGCAATTCTGCATCGTCCGCCCCTCTGACCACCAACATGTACACACATCATTCATACTTGACAAAGTGGGTGAAGTGTCTTGCCTAACGACACAATAACAGTTTGCAGTAGTGCCACTGCTGCCCCACTGTGGCACCTGATAGCGGTCTCCCATCCAGGTACTGACCAGACCCAGCCCTGTTTAGCTTCAGATATCAGGACCAGATCAGGCTTTGTCAAATAATATTGGTGTATAAATATATTAGGGCGAAATGGTTGATCTTTGGTAATGCAAAAGGTAAAGTCTCTGCTCAAGGAAATGGCAGTGACTGGTGGAGCATGGATTAAACCCTAACCCCTAGGTGTGTGGGCAAATGTTCTACCACTGAGCCACACCCACCCAACCACCATAGTGCACTTTTTTAATCAAATTGGCTTTGAGTGGTCATCTGTTCTGAAAACGACCTTCATTATGTCATGGTTAATGCTCATAGAAGAAATGTCTTGATCTTTGTCGCCTGTGTCTGCTGACGTCTATGGATGTGCCTCACTCGTCCCTGCAGCTCGTTAACGATATACAGTCAGGTGTGAAAGTCCAAATAAAGTGGTCTCTCGATGTGACTCAGATGGAGTTTCCCTGCAGCTGACGTTAACAGTGAACTAACCGTAAAGTCTGGAGTTGTCCCTGAACAGGAGTTGCCGCAAACTTCAGTCTGTCACTTCCTGGTATTATCCCAGACCAGACCAGTACTGACTCACTCACTATGTGCTACAGGATATGGAATTCTTGTTTTATTGGAGTCCCCTGACTCGTGGTAATACAAGTATTACTCAAGGTAGTAGAAGTAGTCATGGTAATAATATACAGTATCTCATGGTAGCCGAATATAAAATACATGTATGTTTTTTTCATTCCTGCTAAAAGTGGTATTCTGCTTTAGAGCTCAGAGCTGCTTCCTGTATTTTTTTGTACTTCTCTTTTCAACTTTCCATCATAAACTGTCACTTACCTGATGTAAAACTATGATAAATATTTACCTAGAAATAACTAGATTTTTTTTTTTAAAGCACTTAAATGTGGCACAAGGACCATGTGGGACAAGGACCATGTGGGACAAGGACCATGGAGATGTGATGTTTTTACAAATGTTAATGAGATTTAGTCAAATACATGTAAAAATGTATTTGACCTTTATTTTGAATTAATATAACTTATTTTCTTGGTAAAATAAATTTAAGAAAAAAACAAACACAAACACCCCTCTGCTCTGAACAGCTCCATCATTCTTTCGATATCTGATTACGTCATAGATACCTGCTGGTACGATGACCCTCTTCTCCTCAGTGCTGCCCCCTGGAGGAGAACTTGTGTTTGGGTTCGCTGTGCTCTGAGTGTTCTGGGGGCTGTAGGGCTGGTACTGCATGGATCTACCCCCGGGAGGAGAGCTGGAGCTGGGGTATGTCATCGTGGATCTACCCCCAGGAGGAGAACCAGAGGAGGGATAAGTTATTGTGGATCTTCCCCCAGGAGGAGAGCCAGAGCTGGGGTACGTCATTGTCGATCTACCCCCAGCAGGAGAACCGGAGCTGGGTAAGTTATCGTGGCTCGACCCCCAGGAGGAGAAGCAGAGCTGGGGTACGTTACTGTGGATCTCCCTCCAAGAGGAGAACCAGAGCTGGGATATGATATCGTGGATCTACCCCCGGGAGGAGACCTGCTGGTGGGGGTGGCGTTGGAGCTCTGGGGGCTGTAGGGCTGGTAGGACATAGAGCCATCGCTGCTGATGTGTCTGGAACGTTTGGTCACACTGCAGTCCACCGGAGACTCACGGCTGCAAACACAAACATGTTCAATCTATAACCTTATACTAAGCAGTTCGATTAGATTTGCATTTGTGTTTTTAAATAACAGGATTCTGTAAGTTCATATTTTAAACACGTTCCAGGAGAACTGACAAAAAGACTGAAATATGAAAACCACACGGTTAGCTGATTTTATGCACAATAAGACAGCAGATTTTGTTGCTTCTTGTGAAATTGTGGTTCTTCAAAAATTGCAGCATACACAATTTGAGGAGAGTAAGGGGGGAGGAGCAAAGGGGTCTGGAGAACTAAAGGAGAGAGTAAGGGGGGAGTGAGGGGGGAGGAGGGGCGGGGTTTTGAGGACTAAAGGAGAGAGTGAGGGGGGAGTGAGGGGGGAGGAGAGAGAAGAGTCAACCGACCGGTCAACGCTTGCACCACGGGCCGAAATAATGTAGGTTTTATTTTCACTGACCGGCCTTCTACGTGTGGCAGATAAATATGGCAAAAATAAGTTAAATGAATAAAAAACTAGAACTCACTATACCGCTGAATCAGTGGGAGCCCTGCGCTTGTTTCTTCTTTCCTTCTTGTTCTCTTTTTTTTCTTTTAAAACTCTAAAGGCTTATCTTTAATCCCGGTGCTTAGTCTCCATGTGCCGAAGTAGTTTTTGAAGGTTTCATTGCCTTGTTCACTTTTCTCCACATATTACGCAGAGAGGACTCAGCACGTGAGTCACCTGGCAGTGGTCACCAGCAAATCTGATCAGAACTGAAGAAGCGGCTTGGATGAGCAGCGAAACGTCTTCACTCTTACAACGATTTGTCCAGTTGTTGTCCAGATTTGAACTTTGTCTTTCACCATATACACAGTTAGTAGCAAGTAGCCTTAAAGTAGCTCCACTATTAGGCCAATTGCAAATATTGGCCACATATATTGGCCAACTGGAAGTGTCACCCAGCATCTATTTTCAGAGCACCCAGAGAAGAGGAGTTTGAAGAGTCTATAATTTCCCCAAAACCAAAAAAACAGGTGAGTAAGACTAGGGATGGGCCACTATGGATTTTTTTGCAGGTACTGCACTGATTTGATGTCTGTCTTGCTGTTGTGGGTGATACTGCCGATAACGACGCTTCTTTAAATCTATAACAGACCAAATAAAGTGAAGTAATAGTGAAGTTTATAAATTTACCTATTGCTTTTGTAAAAATACTAACATTTAGCATAGTATTTATCTGGGATATATAGTCATATTTTCATGTCGTCTGCTCAAAAAGACAAACTGGGACTGACACATGGGCACAAAGAGACTGGGGCAGTGCAGAGAAAAAATGTCTATATCAAACCGATATCGATATACCATCCCTAAGTGAGGCATATGCTTCTGAGAAATCCCATGATCCCCCTGGGTTCCTCTAGCTGCACTGAGGCTCTGTTAACAATGTCAGAATTCCCCAAACTGTAAAACTGTGACTCACCAGGAGGGGGAGGAGTTTGTCCCAGAACAATTAACTCACACCTTTAACGTGCTTCCTCCACTTTGATGTAAAAATAGAAGCCCGTCTCCTCACAAATACCTTTATGTTTCTGTAGTGGCATTAAGCACCCCTGAACTTTGAAACAAATATATAAACCTATATTTTTGGTCAATTCTGCCTGTCTATTAAATTGTTTTAATGAAACCATAGTTCACCCAGGGCCCACTTAGTAAATACAGCTTTATTCTAGAACTATTTTGGTATTTTTCCCCAAATGATCTAATTTAAATTTAGTACAAAAGTGCTTTTTTTTATTACAAGCCCAGAAAAGTGAACAGTGTAGTCACATTTGCAGAACTATCTTTGGATCAAAGTGTTCAGATAAAGACTCCTGCATATAATCTTTAAACACAGACTGTATAAAGAAGTGACCTAAGTGAGTATGACATCACCCACAGCGTCCGACTCCACTTAAATGAAGCTCATCAAGGCAAAAGCAGTTATAGCGGCCAATTTAGAGCTGTGTTCCATAATTAGAATTCTGACCACGAGTATCATAGCAACCAAAGAGCCAATCTGAATAGAGGCTGTTGAAGGTAATGCTCCTTCCCACCGACACAGCTAGTTTATTCTTGAGCGGGGCACTTGGCAATAGTGTCAATCAAACCTGTCACTAATGCTAACAGCAACTTCAGGGAAAGAAGGCACCTGATTTGTGTGTTATTAATGTTTATATCTTCAGTTACGGACACAACAGCTAAATAAAAACCCCCAGGATCAGGTAGAGCGGGGTAATACAAACATTTTAAGAACAAAATGACAAGTCTGACAACAGCAGTTACAGAAAGAGGGGCCGCACTTCTCTAATGTAAAGCAAATTGGAGCAGAGTCGATGGAGCCAGAAGAGCGCCCATGCTCACTTCCTATTTGGAACGCGGCGGCTAGCAGTTAGCTATTTCCATTTATATATACAGTCTATGATATTTATGCAGCTGATTAGACTAACAAAATATCGGCCTCTACAGGAGATTTAAAGAGGCGGTATTACACTTCTATGTGGCATTATTGCTAACACACAAAACATAGAGTAGAGGTGCCCAAACTTTTTTTTTTTATCGACGTCCACATCTAAAAACTTATTCGAAGTGGAGGGCCACAGACAGGTGATCAATGCAGTGCGGTGCTTTAAACACGGCTTTGACAGCTGTGTATTAATAAAGCTTGAAACACATTCATTTTAGGTCTGTATCACACTGCAATGTGATGTTTGAGGATACAGTGGAAGAAATTGTTTAATTTGCTGTTAAAAGTTCAGCAGGAGGCCTGAGGGCCAATAAAAACTGGTCTGAGGGCTGCATTTGGCTCCCGGGCCATAGTTTGGACACTTCTGACATAGAACATCAGTATTTAAGACAGTTCATGCTTGAATTCTTCTCCTCATCTGAGCTACAATCCCTGGTGATGAATGTAAACACGCTCTCTTTTGCGTGCTGGTGTATTGTAAGTGCAGTAAAGACTTTATACAGGAATTGACTGACTTCAGGCCTGATGATGACCCTATGACCCCTTCTTATATCCATGTCTGTAGTGAATCTGCTCTGCTAGCAAAAGATTTCTTGAACCTGATTTACTCTTTTATTTATTATTTATCTGAAGTAGGGCTGGGCAAGTTTTATTGTGTAACTCAAACACTGACTTTAGGGTAAACTTTCAAAACATTTGGAGCTGAAAAGAAATAAAATCGTCCCTTCTTGACACCCCCTGCTGGCCAAGGCCCTAAACTGCTTTCGTTGTGATCAACAAGTTAACACTGCTGATTCTCCAGAGGCTTTAAAAAGGCCAAAGTCGCAGTAGAACTTATTTAACACACCGATTATGCAAATTCGCAGTTTTCAAATGCTGAAGTCAGCTGACTTGTTTCTTTTAGTAAGTCATTTTAGATCAGTGTTGTGATTTAAAATAATTTGGACAAAACAAATTATTTTGCTATGGCTCCACTTCTCTCTCCCGTCTCTCTTCCTCTATCTCTGACCTGGTGCCGTTGACGTGTTCATTCCTTTTGGTGGAGCTTGCAGCGCCCCCTGTGGTCCACTCGGTCTCTGCAGGAGGGGGACTCTGGGTCAGCTCGGCCTTCATCTGCAGCAGCGACGATGCACCAAACGCTGGGTCAAATAAGGCCTGGTCCTGGCTTACCACGGACAGGGCTTCCTACAATCACAACAGGACACGTTAGACAGGAGCAGACAGGAGCAGATAGGAGCAGAGCAGGAGCAGAGACATGAGCAGACAGGAGCAGAGACATGAGCACATGAGCAGAGACAGGAGCAGAGACAGAAGCAAACAGGAGCAGACAAGCAGAGACAGGAGCAGAGACCTGAGCAGAGACATGAGCAGAGACAGGAGCAGAGACAGGAGCAGAGACAGAAGCAAACAGGAGCAGGACAAGAGCAGACAGGAGCAGAGACAGCAGAGACAGAGCACTGGAGCAGACAGAAGCAAACAGGAGCAGACAAGAGCAGAGACAGGAGCAGAGACATGAGCAGACAGGAGCAGAGACATGAGCAGAAACAGGAGAGACAGAAGCAAACAGGAGCAGACTGGAGCAGAGGCAGGAGCAGAGGCAGGAGCAGACAAGAGCAGACAGGAGGAGACAGGAGTACACAGGAACAGACAGAAGAGAGACAGGAGCACACAGAAGCACACAGGAACAGAGAGAAACATTTATCACACTTATTTATTTTTCAAGACACTCAAAGCCATTTGCAAAGCTTTATTCTTTCCCTCCACACTCTGTGGTGTTAAGCTCCACTGTAGCCACAGCTGCCCTGGGGCAAGACTGACAATCTGTGCCATCAGCCCACCAATAATTCATGCACAGTTCACAGAGGTCTTAAGATCAAGATTCAAGATTAACTTTATTGTCTTGGCCTGTCTACCCATGTCATCAAAGCTCAGCAACAGACATAAACACACTATAGTATATAATATCTGCATCGATACTGAAAAATTAGCTGGATGCAATATCAGTTCAGTTCAGTTCACCCTGGATATAAATATCAACGATATAACAAGACTGGTTAGCACAGAAAGTCTCAGAATGTTTGAATTTGCTTTTTTTATGTACACAAAGCTGTTCTGTTGTTACTTGAGAAATAAATAACAGTTTCATAACACATTTGGATCAGTTTTGTCTTATCTTATTTTAGTTTTAAGTGAATACACGCTGCTTTTAGTCTCTGCTCTGGTATCGGTTGATATTAGGAATCAACAGATACTTAAAGCCAAAAAGTATCAAAATCAGTATCAGAATTGAAAAAGCTGGATCAGTGCATCCCTATTAAAACAAGGTGGCGACAGTTCATGAGTCCGTGTTAAAGTGCAGCGGGGCAGGGCCGGCCCAGCCCTGCTCCGCCTCTGAGCCCTGACCACAGCAGCTCCCATGATGCACTGTGTGACCTCAATCATACTGTAAACATAATCAAATATAAAAATCTGTTTAGAAACAATAATTTGATATTTGCTAGTCTACTACACACAAACTAGCGTGTTAGCATGTACTGATGCTAGCAGTGTGTTTCCGTTGTTTAGCGTGGTTCTAAATCTGTGATTTGTTTAGACTTGGGTCCATTGTCCGAGCGGTTCCTACGTCAGCACAGCGCCTCCGCAGCTCTGCTCCGGAAAAGTCCCAACCTGCACAGGAACCTTCGGCCCAAAAGGAAGCTCGGAGAGGGGGGTCTGGGTGTGTGTGTGTGTATGGGAGGGGGGGAGCAGGGCATTGTTTCAGGAGGGAGAGGGGGTCAGGCATTTCCTCCAGGCTCCGTGTGCAGAGTCACATAAGTTTGGGCTGGTAAAGTGTCCATATTACACTGCTGATCTATGTTTCTAGTGTTGTTTCCTCATCACAAACAGACCTGGAGTTTTGTTTCATTCACACATGTTTAAAACACAAACCCTGTATATTTAGGCTGAGTTCTTCTCTCAAACAGAAAACACTCTGTTCCACCTTGTGATGTAATGTGGCAATACAGGAAGTGCTACACTGTGTTTTTAAACTCCACACACCTTCACTTGAATCATTTGGACAATTTCAGACCTGGAACTGCCAATCTCTACTAAACTAAACGTAAAAGGTATTTTTGCATTTTGTGCTTAGACTAACAAACTAATAACAAAGTGTTACTCAAACATGTGTGAATGAAACAAAACACGACTCCAGGTCTGTTTGTGAGGCTCATAAAGTCAGTGTTGTGTAATATAGGCCCTTTAAAGTGCTAAAATGAGCTAAAACATTATGGCTGATGTCTGAATGTCCAGTGACTGAAAAACTAGTGCACTCAAAATTTCCCAAAATGCACCTTAAAAAGTAGTGTCCAGAGTTGGTCACTAGACCGGTCAATATAGACCACAAAGCACTGCGAGAGTCAGAAAAACAACAGCAGACAGAGGCAGACGATGATTTCCACATCTCAGACAAATAGTTGAGCAATCTACTTAGTTTTTCGATCTGGAAAATCAAACTTTTGGAGAAAAATCATCCATTTTATTTTTAGTCCTAAAGTCAATATAACATCAAAATGTGCTAATTGTGGCAAATCTACAAAAGCAAGATCCAAGCTCCCAATGAAACTTTCTTTCCCCTCATTTTAACTGCAGTTCCTGAATGAGACGTTTTTTAGTACCAGCGCTGCATAAACTCATGAAAATCAGAAGATGTTTTAATTGTTCAGTGCTGGGAATGACTGCTGTTATGCCAGTGCCTCATCACACACATGTTTTTGTTTCTCTGTATCAGTAGTACCTTGAGTTGGGCCTAAGTATTGCAATTTCAATAAGATTTGCATTTTTGTTTATCATCAAGATTTAACTCTCAGGTCATTTTAAAAACCCAGGTCAGGAGCATTAACATCTGAGACCAGACGCGAATCTGAACATCAAACTAATCCACACAATCCTGTGCATTTCAGAACATGCATTTCAGCTTTTACACACAGGGAGGACCCCATGGAGAGACGCGGGGAGGGCATCTGACAAACAGGGAGGGCATCTGACACACAGGGGAGGGCATCTGACACACGGGGAGGGCATTTGACACACAGGGAGGGCATCTGACACATGGGAAGGACAATTGACACATCTGCTTAGTCCATGGATATGTTATTGCTTTGATTGGCAAGTTACACAGTATTAAACTCATATGATAATCATAATCATCACTGGATAATACTCTAAAACACATACAGAAAGACCTTTTATAACAGTGGTACTGACATTATTAACTTAAAATCTAAAAACAAAAATGTATTTAAAAAGTCTCAGCGTACAATATGATGAATATGAGTCTTTGTCAAAGCCTGATCTGCTCTGATCTCAGACGCCTGGTTAGGACTTGGATGGGAGGCCACTGGGAATACCAGGTGCCACAGTGGGGCGTCAGTGACAAAAATTGCTGTTGTAGCTTTAGGCAAGACACTTTAGCTTCACTTCCATGATAATACTGATACTAATACTACTACTAATACTACTACTACTATTACTACTACTACTACACTACTAATAATAATAATAATAATACTAATAATGTTCCAGGGCAGCTGTGGCTACATTAGTAACTTACCACGAGTGTGTAGTGAATAAAGAAGCAAAAGTGCTATATATGTCAAATGCATTTTAAATTTTTTTTTTTTTTCATGGGCGATGTTGATGCTGATTATTTAGAATCCAGAGTAACCGATGGCTGATAAACTCTGCCGATACTTTTGGTCCAATTTTGATTATTTTCCTCAAATTGTGTCATTTAAATGAACTACAAACTACAAGCCCCTTTTTGTCACAAACCTTGAAGAGAGCTGTGTGTCTCATTCAGTGCAGCTATCTCCTCATATTAAAGTGTTAATATAAAGCTTTGTGTGTATGTTCTATGCAGCAAATCAATGAAAACAAAAGCCAGAAACATCGGCCTGTGTTGGAGATTTCAGGCCGACAGCCGATATGCTAAAAAGTCCAAATATCGGCCAAATATCGGTCTATTTCTAATTGCTATCATTGGTAATATTATTGTGTTTTTTGAGTCACTTTTTTGGGGTGAGAGAGAGTTCTACCGTTTTCGTTTCAAAGCGCACCTGCACGGCCTCAGAGCACGCCATGTTCCCCATTACAACAGTGGAACATGAAGGGACCATGAATGGCAGCGTACACACCCATCCATCCATCTATCTGTCTATCTTTACTAACCATTAGCACCAGCCTTCGTCTAAACCTTATTCTTTCTTTGACAGTGCAGGACTCAAACTCATGTCTCTGTTTTTCTTACACAAATAGACCTAAGTGTGGCCGACCGCAAAGCCGCATCACTTCCTGTTTCAGACACTTTCAGAGCCATCGCTGCACAAGAAGAAAAACTACTGAAAAACAACCGCCTCGAACTATAACGGCTCCACTCGTCACTATGGCAACGGGGAAATAAAGAAACTGTGAGATTAATCGCAATAGAATCGAAATGTAAATGTTTTACTTTGAAAGCGCCATCATTTCCTCCACAAACAACACAATCTCCCTTCATGTGTGTGCGTAAACTGCTAACCCTGTAGTTTAGATCTATACCAAACATGTTCAGAAATGCAGGGGTCTAGTCGATTAATCGGTTGATCAAAATGTGTATTAAGTGACTAATCATTGTATTTAGACATGTTGTATTTGTATATGGGACAACAGCAGAAAGCAGAAGTAAGTGAGTAGGTTAACTGAAGATCTAGGAGTGAATCTTGAGTTTAATCTACCTTTTTCCTTTTAAATACACGTTTTCCTAGTACCTGTCTGTATACATAGTTACTTTGAGTGGACATTACAGACTCTGAGTACAGCTGGGGTCAGATATGCAGGGATATGTAATAGTCCTGAAAGCTTTTGCCCCGCCCCGTCTAGTCGACCGATACTGAAATGTGATTGTTGTATTAGTTTGTCAGGTTAGATTTCAGATTTCAGTCAATTTCTCAATTCTTTTGAACTTGTTTAAAATGTGAACTTTGAACAAAATCCTATTATTAAAACAAATTTAATAGCAATGTTGCTCCCAATGATCACAGTTGGATATTTTACCCAAATTGTTCGACCCTAACTATAATTATAACATAACAAGAGCCAGAACTAAGACTTTTGGAACAATCTTATAACTAAGTTTCAAATTAGGATGTAGTGAAGAAGGAGTTTGAGTGATTCAATTATGCAATCATCAAAAGAGCTCAGATGTTATTGCCTTGCTCGGAATTTTCCACAGTAGAGCATTTCACTGATCTTCATTAGTTACAGGCCAGATCTGTGGAGAGGTAAGCTCCATGTTTTGCAAGTTTTTTTTGAGCACACCTGTAACTGAATAAATGCAGGTTCTATAGGTTTAAAGTCATATTGTGGAACATTCCAAGCAAAGCAATATCATCTCCATGGAGACAAGCAGTCGGCGGACCCTCCCTGCGAAAAGTTATTGTTCACTATACACATTTCTCCACTACTTCATGAAGATGTGAGTCTGGTTACAGTGAATCTCCCAGAGTGATTGACAGGTGGATTAGCCAATCAGGGACACACATGGTTCATCTGTATCAAAACAAATATGGCTGCTTATGAGGAATAAAGAAAGGACAAAAACATCACAGAACTGAAAAACATGGAGCATTTCTGCAGAATCAATGAGAAGCACTACAGGACTGTTATTTTGCTTGTAAATGATGAGTGACCAATGAGCTCCTTCGTTTCACATGCATCACTGAAATAAACAAATCTGATTGGACGATCATGCTTGGTTCTGGCTCGAAACCATAGACTGTATATTTAAATGGACATAGCTAACCTGCTAGCTGCCATGTTCCAAACAGGAACGCACGGGCACACTTTCGGCTCCATAAACTCTCTAAAGTCATTTTGGTCTTAAAATGTCCGTATTAACCCGCTCTACATGACCCTGATGTTTTTATTTGACTATATGCTCGAAATGCGGAGAGAGTGGGGACCAGACTGACATCCCTCTGTATAAAACATACAGACAGAGAGCAGTCTGGATTTGCCAGGCTTTTTTCCGGATTTGACATTTGGGCTTAATAATGTCATTGTGTTGTACAGTCTGTGTCCTCCAGGTAACGATTACAATTATGGACTATGAATACAATCACGATTAGTTGATCGGTGCAGTCCTACAGTGGTCCCTCATTTATCGCGGGACAATAAACGAGGGACCACTTTAATGCGCTCTAGGGCTGCAGCGTTCTAAAAAATAACGAAATCCACAAAGTAGTCAGCTTTGTTTTTTACAATTATTCTATACGTTTTGCAGCTGTAAAACCCCTCACCACACGATTTATACACTTTTCTCAGACAGGCATTAACATTTTCTCACATTTCTCTCTCAAACACTCTCAAAGTTCAAACGTTCATATATATTCCTCTTCCTTGATGATCGATTTAAATGTGTTGTATGTGCGGTATCCGCAAAGGCACCTCTCCGTGCACAGAAAGTCCATAGTTTCTGAAATTTGTAGGTGCATAATGTTTCACCGACATTGTGGGTTTTGTTGGACAGAAAACTTGCAAACATACAGCACTTCAGAGTCACACTGCAATCCAACATTTATGTAAATTTGACTGAACACATTCTTTCTGTTCAGGAGACACGGCACGGAGGAGATTGATGGACAATGGTCTACAGTCCCTCAGCCAATCAGGACGCAGAACACAATGCACATTCATACACTGTTAAAAAAAAAAAAAAAAAATCTGCGAAACAGCGAGACCCCAAAACAGTGAGACCGCGAATATACCGCGATATAGCAAGGGACAACTGCACTTATCTTGTGTACTTTTTGTGGCACTAGGGGAGAACTGTCTGTAGTATAAGATAAGGTTTGAGCTGGAGACTTGAATAACCCTCTGACTCATATATGACCATACTACCCGGGACGATCCTGCTTTAGGGTTATTGTGTCTCAACAATGGCATCCCACCATTTGTATCCGGAGGTAAATTTCCCATTAATTTTTCCCAAAGACAAAAATATCCCATGTCCCAGTTGTATCCCAATTATATCGTATAGTCCAGGGGTGTCAAACTCAAATTCACAGAGGGCCAAAATTAAAAACTGGGACTAAGTCGAGGGCCAAACTAAATATTTATTGAACATTTTCACAACAATATCTGCATGTTTTTCAGAAGCGGTGGATTAAACAGACAGGTATGAGATGCCAATGAGTGTCAACAGAAGTGTTGGGGGTCAGCGCCAACACAGCATTCTGGGATTTGTAGTATTAGTGGTGCATGCACTATACTGATGCAGCAGCCAGCGGGCCAGCTCTAATGCATATTTGATATGGTCTCGTGGGCCAAATATAATTACATCGAGGGCCAAATTTTGCCCGCAGGCCTGAGTTTGACATATCTGGTATAGTCTGAAAAAATATCTTAAATGTTTCACAGCTTGCATGGGGTGAATCAGCTGTATGTACATGACCTCCATCGTGCCTTTGAACTCTTCATGTATCAATTTTTCCAAAACGTTTGTGGAAAAAATTAATGGATTTATTTCCAGAACCAGAGCGGACTTGGAAGTGGGCGGGGCTCTTGAACTCCATAGGGACAAACCTAAATATGCAGGCGATGAAAACACAAAGAAGGTTCTCTGGATCAGGAGGGAGACTAAAATAGAAAATAGATACAATTTTGGACAATACAGTTCCTGGCATAAATGTGTTGGTTTGACAGTCTCTATAGTAACAGGTAGTACTGTCACGATAACATATTCTGAAGTGCCATATATTGCTTAAGTAAAATTAGATGATAAACGATAATATTAAAACAAATTTAAGCCACTGACAAAATAACAAAAAAAATTGCAATATTGTTAAAAATCATAAGCTGTAATAAATAAACAGCACAAAACAATTTAGTTGTTAGTTTGCATCAATAATGAGTCATACAACTAAATCTTATATGGCTTAAATCTCATCATATATCCAAAAAATAACCAAAAATTCCCTAGTAGTGCAAAGAAAATATTCACATGAGAAATACTGAATCCCAAGAAAATAATGTTCCATCTGTCATGTATTGGATGATAAGTTGAAATGTGATTATCATGACAGGCCTAGTAACAAGTTGAAACTTAAAGGAGACATATTGTGCTTGTGGGGAAGTGTTTAGATTAAAGCTGTTACATCATTATGTAGATTCTTTTATTCATTGTAAAACCCAAAACTGATCTAGAATGGCTTAACATTAGAAACTGGTCCAGTGACTTCCTGTTCAAAACTGCACAACTGATTCATAGTTTCAAGAAGCACATTTGTATTTGCATATTTTTACTGTTGAAACGGGACATTTTTGTGTGTGACGTGGAGCTAAATGTTTGTAAAAAAAAGGGTGTATTTTACTTCTATGGGGCATTAACTGTAACACGTAACACATTTAGATCACCACATTTCCTTTTACTGTTTTGAAAATGCTATATTCCCCCAAAACAACATATTAACATGTTTTATAAGTTTCAGTTTGTTCATTTTTGACGCTTTGAGTCCCCCCTCCCTTTGCTCCCCACTCTAAGTCACTCCCCCTTCAGAGCGCTATCACCTTTAGCCTGGTTAGCTTTAGTCTTGTTTGGCCAAACTTTTGTAGTGAATGGAAACAGTGAGTAACTTGCGGTTGCATCAGTCTGACAACAGTTCGTGACATTTTTATTTGTTTCTTTGCACAAGGTGGATTCAAATGGAGTCAGTGTAGACCTAGGTATAGGCCTTTTTTTTTTTTTCTTTTAGCTTTCTACCATGTTATAATGATGTTCCCTCATCAAAAACATGGCTGAAGAGGCTTTAGATGTTGTCCATGCATGTATGAGGAATCTAGAGATCTCTCCCGGGCCCTATTCGAACCCACTTACTGTTAGCTGTAAGATTCTGGGCAATGCTGCACCCCCAAGCCTGCATCACCCATGCTCCCACACGACAACTCTCCATAAATATACAAAAACAGGATACAAAACTGTATCAGCAACTTGACAAACCTGATGTGATGTTTGTAGTTTCATTAGCGGGGTGTGTACAGATTGTGTTGTGATAGCGCTCTGAATGGGGAATGATTTAGCACAGAGAGCAAAGGGAGGGGAGACTAAGAGCATCAAAAACTCAAGAAACTCATCTCATAAAACATGTTAATATGTTGTTTTGGGTGAACCATCTTGAAGAAACAGTCTAGTTATTCCCAAACTCAATATATTTAGTCAAGTCTGTCACTTTCTCATGAAGGTTCTTTCAGCTGCTTGTCTCCTTGGGGATAGATATGTTTAATGCCGTACTGTGGAACACTGAAAACAATACCATCTCCATGACAAACGTGAATCATCAGATCGTGACTTATTTCCTTGTGGGTTCAGCTCTGTGCTCTATACAAACCCTTTTCCCCGCTCACTCCTCCAACTGGTCCGCCTCAGCGACGCTCTGAGTGAGTGACAGATGGATTTAACCAACCGCAATAAAGTGTGAACATTAAGGTGCTGTATCGATATATATGTGCTATATCGATACATGTGCTATATCGATACATGTGCTATATCGATACATGTGGTATATCGATACAGGTGCACTATCGATACAGGCGCAATATCGATACATGTGCTATATCGATACATGTGCTATATCGATACAGGTGCACTATCGATACATGTGCTATATCGATACATGTGCTATATCGATGCAGGTGCTATATCGATACATGTGCTATATCGATACATGTGCTATATCGATACATGTGCTATATCGATACAGGTGCACTATCGATACATGTGCTATATCGATACATGTGCTATATCGATGCAGGTGCTATATCGATACATGTGCTATATCAATACATGTGCTATATCGATACATGTGCTATATCGATACATGTGGTATATCGATACAGGTGCACTATCGATACAGGCGCAATATCGATACATGTGCTATATCGATACATGTGCTATATCGATACAGGTGCACTATCGATACATGTGCTATATCGATACATGTGCTATATCGATACAGGTGCACTATCGATACATGTGCTATATCGATACATGTGCTATATCGATGCAGGTGCTATATCGATACATGTGCTATATCGATACATGTGCTATATCGATACATGTGCTATATCGCTACATGTGCTATATCGATGCAGGTGCTATATCGATACATGTGCTATATCGATACAGGTGCACTATCGATACAGGCGCAATATCGATACATGTGCTATATCGATACATGTGCTATATCGATACATGTGCTATATCGATACATGTGCTATATCGATACATGTGCTATATCGCTACATGTGCTATATCGATGCAGGTGCTATATCGATACATGTGCTATATCGATACATGTGCTATATCGATACATGTGCTATATCGATACATGTGCTATATCGATGCAGGTGCTATATCGATACATGTGCTATATCGATACATGTGCTATATCGATACAGGTGCTATATCGATACATGTGCTATATCGATACAGGTGCAATATCGATACAGGTGCACTATCGATACATGTGCTATATCGATACATGTGCTATATCGATACAGGTGCAATATCGATACATGTGCTATATCGATACAGGTGCACTATCGAAGCAGGTGCTACAAAGAAACAGGTGCTATGTCGATACAGGTGTTATTAGATAATTGATTCCCAGATGTATAGGACGAATAAAAACATAAGAAACACCTCATCATTAGTTTAAGTGGTTTGGTCCTGGTTTAGTCCTGGTTTAGTCCTGGTTTTGTCCTGGTTTAGACCTGGTTTAGTCCTGGTTTAGTCCTGGTTTAGACCTGGTTTAGTCCTAGTTTAGTCCTAGTTTAGTCCTGGTTTGGTCCTGGTTTAGTCCTGGTTTAGTCCTGGTTTAGACCTGGTTTAGTCCTGGTTTAGTCCTGGTTTAGACCTGGTTTAGTCCTAGTTTAGTCCTGGTTTGGTCCTGGTTTAGACCTGGTTTAGTCCTAGTTTAGTCCTGGTTTGGTCCTGGTTTAGACCTGGTTTAGTCCTAGTTTAGTCCTGGTTTGGTCCTGGTTTAGACCTGGTTTAGTCCTAGTTTAGTCCTGGTTTGGTCCTGGTTTAGACCTGGTTTAGTCCTGGTTTAGTCCTAGTTTAGTCCTGGTTCGGTCCTGGTTTAGACCTGGTTTAGTCCTTGTTTAGTCCTAGTTTAGTCCTGGTTCGGTCCTGGTTTAGACCTGGTTTAGTCCTGGTTTAGTCCTAGTTTAGTCTTGGTTTGGTCCTGGTTTAGACCTGGTTTAGTCCTGGTTTAGTCCTAGTTTAGTCCTGGTTTGGTCCTGGTTTAGACCTGGTTTAGTCCTAGTTTAGTGCTGGTTTAGTCCTGGTTTAGTCCTGGTTTAGTCCTGATTTAGTCCTGGTTTGGTCCTGGTTTAGACCTGGTTTAGTCCTGGTTTAATTCTGGTTTAGTTCTGGTTTAGTTCTGGTTTGGTCCTGGTTTTGACCTGGTTTAGACCTGGTTTAGTCCTGGTTTAGTCCTGGTTTAGTCCTAGTTTAGACCTGGTTTAGTCCTGGTTTAGTCCTGGTTTGGCCCTGGTTTTGTCCTGCTGTGGACCTACTTTGGTCCTGGTTTGGTCCTGGTCTAATCCTGGCTTTTGACATGTTTTTTTTGTAATGTATCAATCTTATAAATAACTTAATCTGTGCCATCGATCGACCAAAGCACACAAGTCTTAATCAAGATCTCTTACATTTACAGTGGTTCAAGTTGTTGCTGTGTTTTGTGGTAGTTTGACCAAACCAGGACTAAACCAGGTCTAAACTGGGATTAAACCAGGACTAAACCAGGACTAAACCAGGACCAAACCAGGACCAAACCAGGACCAAACCAGGACCAAACCAGGACCAAACCAGGACTAAACCATGCAACAACTGAAATCTGTCTGCACCAGTTGAATTCTCTGCTTTGGAAACTTACTGTGTCTCAAACAGAAGTTGTTTCAAAGCGAGACAGTGGAGTTGGTTTTCACGCTGACATCACACTCAAAAGAAGAAGTTACTTTCAGCTGATTCTGCAACTCTGATCCCCACTGTCTAACAACTGTGGATTAATCGTGGGGTAGACATGGTTTAGTTCTGGTTTACTCCTGGTTCAGTCCTGGTTCAATCCTGGTTCAATCCTGGTTCAGTCCCGGTTTAGACCTGGTTTAGTCCTGATTTAGCCCTAGTCTGTAGTCCTGGTCCTTGTTTGGGCCTGGTTTGGTCCTCATGTAGTACTGATGTTGACCTGGTTTGGTCCTTGCCTAATCCAAGATTAGTTTAAAATTGAGTCTACATTTTGTTGTGGCCTGCATGCAGGTGTCTAAACATGGTTTAGTCCAAGTCCAGACTTAGATCTGGTGTAGTTCTGGTTTAGTCCTGGTTTAGTCCTAGCTTAAAACATGTAAAATTAAGTTTAAGCAAAACAACTAAAGCCTTAAAGCCATTTAAATTGATCGAAAGAGAAAAGGCTGATAATTTCAAATATGAATAGTAATGATAGTGTCTGGTTTTATTCTGTGCTGGGCTCACATTCACACGGCCCAGTCCACTCCACTCTTTGTCCTGCTGTTTTTGCTTTGCACTAGTGGAGAAAATGATGTTTTTCTGTTCTGCGATTACATGGAGGGTTGAATCAGTCACTTTTATGAGTCACTCTCTCAATAACAACTACGACTACTACTACTACTACTACTACTACTACTACTACTACTACTACTACTACTACTACTACTACTACTACTACTACTACTACCAAAGTTATTTATCGCAGCTCATGTTTTTACTGATATTTTTTTAAATATTTTTTGGTATAATTCTGCTTTAGGCAGTGGTGGAAGGTAACAAAGTATAAGTAGTAATGTACTGTACTTAAGTAAACATTTTAGGTATCTGTACTATGTACTCCACTACATTTTTGAACTGGACTGAAAAGTAAAAGTATATGTTATTATTGTCTGAGACCTGCTGAAAAGGCTGAGGGATTTTTTTTTTTAAATGTTCATAATTTGTACAGACAAAAACATTTTTTAAAAATTCATTCAATTGTTTCTGTTGAAGAAAAATTCAGCTCAAATTTTTTTATCAAAATCACTACATTTGAAGCTTTATAAGATACGCAAAATACTTTCTACTCATAAGGTAAATTTTTAAAGGAGCACATTTATACTTTTGCTTAAGTAGATTTTTTCATGTGATATTTTTAATTGAGTATTTTTTTTGCTCTGGTATCTGTACGTTTACTTAAGTAACAAAACTAAGTACTTCTTCCACCATTCTTTAGGGTTGTTGTGCAGTGGAAAAACTGTTTCAGTATAATTTTTTTCTTATTTTTCTTTTTTGTTCTTATTCTTATATTTATCACGCTTGAAAATGTATTGTTATGGTGACACACACACAAAATAATAAAATGTATTTATCCGGGATATTTTGCACACAGAGAGGGGGCAGTGCAGAAAAAATATCGGTGCCAAGTATTGGTCACACATCAGACTGATACTGAGAGCTGAGCAAATCCTCCCATACCACCAATACAGCCGATAATCAATATACCAACCCTAGTATCGCACAGAGACTGGGAGAACAAAAAATGGAAACATGTACAGCCCTGAAAGACAGAACATCCAAACAGACACATGGTCATATATATGTATATCTTATATGTAAATCTCACTTTGTACAACTCATGTGGCCTCAGCGACAAAGTGAGACATTCTTTAAATACGAGGGGCAGGGGACTCAATATCTGCAGGACAAGAGGGAGACAGATGGGCCCAGGTGGAACTACTCACTTACATTTACTCACATTCACTTGAGTCACTTTTGAAAAAATAATAATAATAAAATAAAAAAACAACAACAACTTTTCAGAGTACTTTTCTAGCAGCATACTTTTACTCCTACTTGAGTATTAATGGTTTTAAAGTTACAGTACTCTTACTTGAGTAAAAGTTGTGTTCTTTTTCCCACAGTGAGTCAAGTGACTTGATCTTTATGTCGACAATATGAAATGATTTGAACATTTGTGTTTCTTGCAGCTCTTTCAGATATGATTTAGTTTGGCTCATTTTTATGGCATATTTTGTCTTACTTGAGTAGAACTTTTCCCAAATATTGTTTGTTATTGAGTAATTTCTTGTACCACTCATTTGTACTCCTACTAGAGTCATATTGTTTTAATATTATTATAAGTAACTGAAGTCTTACTTGAGTACATTTTTGGCTACTCTGACACCTCTGCTGATAGTCCCAGACAGTGGTGGAACATAACAAAGTAACAAAGTAAAAGTATTACAATACTGTACTTAAGAACACATGTTAGGTATCTGTATTTCACTTACAGTAGATTTTACAGTGGATACTTTTTACTTTTATTTCTCTACATTTGAGAGCAGGTATCTGTACTTTCTACTCCACTACATTTTTGGACAGGATGGAAAAGTAAAAATATTCTCATTGTTGTCTGAGAGCTGCTGAAACCACTGAGGGCTGATTTTTAACACGTTCTTAATTTGAGCAAAACAAAAATATACGAATAAAAACACCTGGGAAAAAAAGATTGAATCAGTTCTTTCTGCTGAACAAAATTCAGCTCAAATCTTCATCAGAATCACTACATTTAAAGCCTGACAAGACATAAAAAGCTGCACAAATTACTTTTTACTCTTTAAGTACATTTTTAAACGTGTCCTTTTTTTTTTGCTTAGGTATCTGTGCTTTTACTTAAGTAACAAAACTTCTTCCATCGCTGATCCTTGGTTATATAGGCCTACTGAAATACACTGTCCCTCGCGCCCTCTGCTCTGGACCCCTGGGCCTCTCGCGCCCTGGACCCCTCGCACCCTCTGCCCTGGACTCCTCGCGCTTCTGTGATCGTCTCGTGCGCTGCTTTTGTGGCTGCGGAAACGCGCCATGGTCTCAAACCGGAAGTCTGTTGCGCTTCGATAAACGACACCTGACGAGCTGCAACTTTTTATGCTCAAAATAACCACGGACCACAGAGACATCGGGCCGAACAGTCTGTGCTCCTGCAGCCCCAATGCAACTCCAAAAACATCCACGAACATCTCCAAAGAAGCTAAACAAATGTCCACACAGAGAAATATGAGCTTTAAGCCTAGTTCCGCAAAAAAAACAAAAAAAAAAAAAAAAAAAAAAAAACAAGGGCCTGGCGCGTTGCATGTGAAATATTTTGCAAGAAGGATTGAAACAGCAAAAACAGTCACTAGATCCGTTAGGTAATATGTTTGTCATTATTATTATTATGCAAAGAAAAGTCAGATTAAAAGTGCGTGAGCACAGCGCGCGACAGAAGCGCAGGAGGCCTTCGTGCGTAAAACACTGGTACAAAACAACTAAAGGAAAATAGATTTGAACAACGACTTTAAACCAAGAACAACCGCCATTTTGATTTGAAAATTACAACTGTAATATACAGGGTCGTTTATCTTCATATTAGGCTGTGCTGTTTTAGCATTTAACCGGTCTGACGCTGGCCTCGATTTTAATTTAATATAATTTAATTTTATTATTGTTATTTATTTTTTTTTGTTTTTGGTGCTTTAAAAATAACATTAAACACTTGATAGTGAGCACGTTCGTTTTCTTCACAAAGCGAGCGTGGTTTACCTGCAGGGGTCACGCTGTCAGGCCGGGGTTCGTGGCGCGCTCCGGGGTGCGTTCACGGACAGGTGCCTTCACGAGCATCCTTAAAACCGCCTCATTTTACAATCCAAAATATGAAGAATAAAACAGCGCTGAGAGACGCTGTGTTTGCTCAGGCCGTGTGGAGTTCAAGGCCCCGCGGAGTCAAACGAGAGAGATTTGTTTGAAAATCTCGCAGGCCGCGGCTGCAGTGCGTCCTGAACGCGCCTTAAAGAAGTAAAAAAGCGAGTGTAAAGATGAAGCGGTTAGTTGTGTTATTATAGAGCCACATACACCACGAACGGGAAGGAAGGGGAAATTTTGTACAAGAAGGAAAGAGTGGGGAGCGCGCACGGCCCACGCACGCGCGCACACACACATACACAGATGAGGCACACGCACGGCCTTACCTTTATGGTGCAGTCCATCGCGGCGAGCTGTGCGCATTTAGTCGCTTTTGGAGAAGACTTGGTTAACTTTTACGCAGCGTTTTGGTTTGGTTTGGAGAGGCCCGGGCTGTGACACAGAGGGAGCCGCTGTGGCGCAGAGTATTGCACTTTGTGGCACAGAGCGCGCAGTCCGCACCGGATATTCTCTCTCTCTCCGGGTGTGACACACTCAGCCCGGCCTCACAGGCAAACTGAGGACTCTTACTAGAAAGTGCCTCCAGATCTGCTCTCAGGTGAAATAAATGAGTAAAGAAAAAAACGTACAACTTGAATTACACTACTAATTCAAAACATTATTATTTTATGTGGTGCAATTATAGCCTTGGAGCAAATTGAAACATGAAAATGAGAGTAAAGCTCAAACAGCCAAGCATATTGTTGTTGCCAAGTGTAAATACTGTGCTATAACAAAGATTATTTTTTGTTCATTTTTAGATCTAGGCTACTTAAAATATGTTGATATGGGCATTTAAAAATAAAATCTGATCATAAAATAAGAAATGCCTTGTGTTAAGGTTGATTTAGTTGTTTGTCATTGTGTTTTTTAGGTTTTTATAGGCTATGTAACAGCGTGACGTCATTGGTTCTAGGTCTAATCCCAATCAACACAACATGTAAATATTCAAATATATTTATATAAAATATGTGCATTGTTTTCTCTTCTTCTCAAAATGCCTCATTATTTAGATCGTGTATTACAAACTTAAGAGAGAGCTCTTGGGCCTGTCTGTAACAGGTGTAGTACCCTCACAAACCTTGGGTGGGCGCTGTAAATGACATCTGTGTGTAAGTCTGTAGCCTGATTCAGTCATCTGCCAGTGCTAAATAAAAAGGGATTCTGCACGATTCTCCTTCCTCGGGTGTATCATATTGTTGTTTTGTTTTGTATAACTTTTACCGGGCAAAATGTAAATATAAAGTACTGTACTAATGTTCCTAATAATTATGTAAGTCGATCAATGGTATGTTGGTAAAATGATTGAATCTCCAGGTGTCATGCTCCCGGTGCAGTCTCAGCAGTTTTTTGGCCACTTAAACTTGAAAGAAACAGAAAATCCACACTGAACCTTATCATTGGGATCGAGGCCACACTGTTCAGATCATATTCATCTTTTGTCTGCTTGGCTCCATTTAAAAACTGAGTTTGTGTGGATGTATGTTAATAAAAACCAGGTCAACACATCTGTAATCTGACAGTTACAGCAAACCCCACCTGAGGATTCTGACCTGTCTCCAGCTCAGTGTTAACGGTCCTACGTTTCACAAAACTCATGTGAGCTTTAAGTCACGTTATAATGGTGTTACCTCCTCAAAAACAGACCTGGAGTTGTGTTTTGTTTCATTGTCACATGTTTAACACACAATCCCTGCATATTTAGGCTGAGTTCTTTTCTCAAACAGAAAACACGCTGTTCCACCTTGTGATGTCATGGGATTTGTCAAGAATCTGTTGATGTTCTAATTCTAAGTCAAAGCAGTTAGCCAGAATTAGCATTTTGCACCAATTTTGAGCCATTTACTCAAATACCAAAAGTGTTTTATCTACTTTCTGAACAAAAAGAAGCAAGACATCCATCTGAACCTTTTCTATTTGTACACATAAATATTATAATCACCTTATGTTCAGAGGTGTGTCAGTTACAGGGGCATCCACCGGGGGGGAACAAAGGGGTCTGTTGTTCCAGGTTTTAGGAACCCAGCCTCTTCTTATTCATTTATATTAGACGGGCCATGTGAGGCTTTTTTGATCCAGGCCCCTAAATTTCAATCGGGCCTGCACGGTTATATTTACTCAGTATTTACTTGAGTCACTTTTGAAAGAAATTGTGCTTTTTAGAGTACTTTTCTAACAGTATACTTTTACTCCTACTTGTGCTTCCTCTTCCCACTGTGAGTGAGTCTAAAGTGACTTGAGCTTTATGTTACAATATGAAATGAACATTTGTGTTTCTTGCAGCTCCTTTAAATACGATTTAGTTTGGCTCATTTTTGTGTCTGAAAATCATGTTCACTTCAAATTATAAATCAGATGTTACGTCCCACAGTTACTCTTTACGGTTTTTTTTTTACTTGAGTAGTACTTTTCCCAAATACTTTTTTACTCTTCGTTGACTATTTTCTTGGACCACTACTTTATACTTGTACTTGAGTAATATTATTTTGAAGTAAAGTTACTCTTACTTGAGTACAGTATTTGGATTCTATTTGTATATGAAAATATGAATAATTTGAAATACATTTGTTTTTCGGCTATAAAACACGTCTGTAGTGACATCTCGCCTTCAGCCTGTTTGAGTCGTGTTTAGTCCAGATGTTTGTCCTGGTCTCACCCTGTACAGCTCTGACAGGTTTACTCTGGTTTAGTCCACTCTGCACTCATCTCAGTTCATTATGGCCGTAGTGAGCGCACATTGAGCGGCGCAGGGCGGGGACCGTAGACTTAATGACCGAACTTGAGCCGCCGTATCTTAAACACGCACGCGCTAAAACAATGGCTCTGCAGTAAAAACACGAGCCGAGACTCAGTGCGCACAATCACTGCACGACTGGCCGCTCCAGATAAGCGCGAGCCTTGTCTAAACAAACAGCGCATCTGGGAACTGCGGAGTCGTGATTGGCGCACAGCTGGAGTAGAGTTTCAGACTGCGGTGATTAACGAGCGAGGAGGAGACGGGCGGAGGAGAAGGGCGGAGGAGAGGAGGAGGAGAGGGGCAGGGGAGGAGCAGAAGAGGACCAGGCAGGGCAATAGAGGGGCAGCGGAGGGGCAGGGGAGAGGGACGGAGAAGAGCGGAGGAGCGCGGACTGGGGAGGTTTTACGCACGACTTTAAACAGTGATGGAACCAGGCATTTGGGCACTGCGTCTGTCTGTGCGTAAAAGTAGAGAGGCGGAGAGACGGAGAAGAGGGGCAGAAGAGAGGGGCAGGAAAGGCGGAGGAGAGGGGAAGGGAAAGGTAAGAAGGAGAGGGGTAGGGGAGACGCGGGGGAGAGGCAAGGGGAGGGGCAGGGGAGAGGCGGAGGAGAGGCCGAGGAGCGAGGACTGGGCAGGTTTTACGCACGACTTTAAACAGAGGTGAACCAGGCATTTGGTCACTGCGTTTGTCTGTGCGTAAACGTAGACCTACGTTATTTTAATATAAGGGGTGTTTTACTTTTAATGTGTATTTCAAAATGAGCTCCCACGTCCCCTTTGGTCTTGTTCTTTTTCTTTCAGGCGCATAGCTTTTCACAACTCTGCATGACGTGCGTAAACTAGCTGTTCAAGATGAATGTTTTATTAGATTCACTGTGTTGTATTTAACCTCTCGGACTATGGTAATAATATTGATTTGTTAGCAAAGCATTACATACATAAACGAGGACTCGATTCTCTGGAGGAATGAGTTTGAACTTCTGTGTAAATCTCTGGCCCTTGGGAAGTAAAAGTGCATTCAGACTTCATTCACTTATGGACAAATTAGATCTTTAAAAGATGCTCTGTATTTTTATTTTAAAATGTATTTTATGTTGTGATATACCCCCCTCTAAGTTATTATTTTTTGTTAATAAAGTAAATATTTGATGTAATTACATTATAATGTCAGTATGCTCATTTAGGCCTGGTTTACGCAATCTTCTTTAGCCCTGTTTTGATCTTGTTTAGTCCTGGTTTAATCCTGGTTTAGACCTGGTTTAGTCCTGGTTTAGACCTGGTTTAGTCCTGGTTTAGACCTGGTTTAGTCCTGGTTTAGACCTGGTTTAGACCTGGTTTAGACCTGGTTTAGTCCTGGTTTAGTCCTGGTTTAGACCTGGTTTAGACCTGGTTTAGACCTGGTTTAGACCTGGTTTAGTCCTGGTTTAGTCCTGGTTGAGTCCTGGTTTAGACCTGGTTTAGACCTGGTTTAGACCTGGTTTAGACCTGGTTTAGTCCTGGTTTAAACCTGGTTTAGACCTGGTTTAGACCTGGTTTAGATCTGGTTTAGATCTGGTTTAATCTTGGTTTAGTTCTGGTTTAGATCTGGTTTAGATCTGGTTTAATCTTGGTTTAGTTCTGGTTTAGACCTGGTTAAGTCCTGATTTAGTCCTAGTTTAGACCTGGTTTAGACTTGGTTTAGTCCTGATTCAGACCTGGTTTAGTCCTGGTTCCGTTCTGGCTTAGACCTGGTTTAATCCTGGTTTAGTTCTGGTTTAGTCTTGGTTTAGTTCTGGTTTAGACCTGGTTAAGACCTGGTTTAGACCTGGTTTAGACATGGTTTAGTCTTGGTTTATTTCTGGTTTAATCCTGGTTTAGACCTGGTTTAATTCTGGTTTAAGTTAATGAATGAAGGTTCATGTAGAAATCATCATTAGTAAAGATGAGGATGCAGGAAAGGGCCTATGAAAATATTATGAACTCTCTAGTGTTGTCGTGATACTATAATTTCATACTCGATTTTGATACTAAGGAACAGACTTGATACTCAATACTTATTCTGATACCACCATGAGGATAAAAAACTCCTCCACCTTGTGATGTCATGAATCCTTAGTTTTCAAATAAACATCTCTTTTTGTCTTTTCAGTGAAGACTGACAGTTCCAGGTGGATGAGGTTTAAAAACACAGTAGAGCATTTCCTGTATTACCACATGACATCACAAGGTGGAACAGAGTGTTTTCTGTTTGAGGGAAGAACTCCGCCTAAATATACAGGTTTTATGTGTTATACATGTGTGAATGAAATAAAACACAACTCCAGGTCTGCTTGTGGAGGAAACATTATAGTTCATAAATGGCGTAATATTGGCGTTTTCAGGCGGCCTTATTCCTTCTCCCGTCGTATTTTTGTTCACCGTTTCAGTTCTCACGTTGGCCATTTGTCTCCTGCTGTCAGAGGCGCTCAGACTTTAATGAATGAGCTTTTGGGACGCTGTGGAGACTCTGGGCTCGTGAGGAGACGGGAGTGGCGCGCGGAGGAGACGGTCACGACGCACAGTGGTCAGGCGCGCTCCCGCCCCCTCCCCGCGCGCTCCCGCTATATAAACACAGTCCGGACACAGAGACAGAGTCAGTGTGAAGGGTCCAGAGCGCACGGACTTTACGCGGGACATGTACTGGGACACGGCCCTCAAGCCCGCAGACAGCAAGAGAAAGGTAGGACAAAGAGCTGTGCATCAGAGCAGGGAACAGGCACTGACATATTCATCCAAGAAAGAGATTTCACTAAGGCTACATTTATGCTAGCTAGAGGCATGTTTGTTCTGCCCTTATCATGAGGTGTGAAATGAAACGTTTAGCATTAACAACCAAAGATGGGTAGTAATTACTTGTCTCACTTTTTAAATAAATTGTACTTCTCAGAGTACTTTTCTAGCAGCATACTTTTACTCCTACTTGAGTCATATTTTATTGCAGTAACAGTACTCTTACTTGAGTAATATATAGTACAGAGTAACACTACTCTTACTTGAGTAATATATAGTATAGCGTAACAGTACTCGTACTTGAGTAATATATAGTACAGAGTAACAGTACTCGTACTTGAGTAATATATAGTACAGAGTAACAGTACTCTTACTTGAGTAATATATAGTATAGAGTAACAGTACTCTTACTTGAGTAATATATAGTACAGAGCAACAGTACTCTTACTTGAGTAATATATAGTATAGAGTAACAGTACTCTTACTTGAGTAATATATAGTACAGTGTAACAGTACTCTTGCTTGAGTAATATATAGTATAGAATAACAGTACTCATACTCGAGTAAACATTGTGTTCCTCTTCCCTCTGTGTGTGTGTCTGATTTGATTTTTATGTCGACAATATGAAATGATTTGAACATTTGTGTTTTGGATTTGGATACTTTACTTCTGTAAATAAGGTAAATATCTGCTGCAGTTAGACTATAATTTCAGTACTTCATCACGGGTTTAGGCCTGGTTTGCTTAATGTTGCATCAGTCCCGATTTGGTTTCAGTTTAGTCCTGGTTTAGTCCTGGTTCAGTCCTGGTTTAGTCCTGGTTTAGTCCTGGTTTAGACCCGGCTTAGTCCAGCTAAATCATGAGTAATTAAATGAATGACTTTCCCTCAGAGGTTTGGTTAATGTTGTAGAAACCATCATTTGTAAAGATGAGGAAGGAGAGAGAGGTCATAGTTTGCGTGACCGGCTGTTAATCTGCTCCTATCCCACCACCAACACCTTCACACACTCAACATTCATACAAGGCAATGTGGGAGAAGTGTTTTGCCTTAGGACACAATGGCAGTTTTTGCCAATGCTGCCCCACTGTGGCCCCTGGTATTCTCAGTGGTCTCCCACCAAAGTACTGAGCAGGTACAGAGATGTTGGTACAGAGATGTACTGTGAAAAAACATAATACTGAAACTACTGTACACCACTGTAAACCATTTTAAATAAGCAGTATCATTAAAAGGCCTGAGCTGCAACAGATAATGCACTATTGTAGAAGCTGGAATCGCACCACCAACCTGTGGGTCAGTGGATCTACTCAATCTACTCAACCAGAGCAGGATTTGAACCGCCAGCCTTCGCAACAGAGGGCGAATACTCTACCAGTAAATTTCTGATGTGCATAAACTACAGAGCCATAAACAGGATAGACGAGTCGTACCATCTTTTATGTCTGAAAATCACGTTCTTTTTTTATCAGATGGAGATTTGTCAAAGTGGATTCTACAGCGAAGAATACAGAACTCAAGAGGTCCCAGTCGGACTGGACTTCACAGCCTACGGTCAGTCTACAAACCAGGACTAAACCAGGTCTAAACCAGGACTGAACCAGGACTGAACCAGGACTGAAACCAGGACTAAACCAGGACTAAACCAGGACTGAACCAGGACTGAACCAAGACTGAACCAGGACTGAACCAGGACTGAACCAGGACTGAACCAAGACTGAACCAAGACTGAACCAGGACTGAACCAGGACTGAACCAAGACTGAACCAGGACTGAACCAGGACTGAACCAGGACTGAACCAAGACTGAACCAAGACTGAACCAGGACTGAACCAAGACTGAACCAGGACTGAACCAAGACTGAACCAGGACTAAACCAGGACTGAACCAGGACTGAACCAGGACTGAACAAAGACTGAACCAGGACTGAACCAGGACTAAACCAGGACTGAACCAGGACTGAACCAAGACGGAACCAGGACTAAACCAGGACTGAACCAGGACTAAACCAGGACTGAACCAGGATTGAACCAGGATTGAACCAGGACTAGAGCAGGACTGAACCAGGACTAAACCAGGACTAAACCAGGACTAAACCAGGACTGAACCAGGATTGAACCAGGACTAGAGCAGGACTGAACCAGGACTAAACCAGGACTAAACCAGGACTAAACCAGGACTAAACCAGGACTGAACCAGGACTGAACCAAGACTGAACCAGGATGGAACCAGGATTGAACCAGGACTAGAGCAGGACTGAACCAGGACTGAACCAGGACTGAACCAGGACTGAACCAGGACTAAACCAGGACTGAACCAGGACTGAACCAGGACTGAACCAGGACTAGAGCAGGATTAGAGTAGGACAAGAGCAGGACAAGAGCAGGACAAGAGCAGGACAAGAGCAGACTCTTGCAGGCAGGGACAGTGAGTTTCCTGGTGTGAAGGACAGAGGAAACTCATCTGTCAAAGCTGCTCTTCTCCACACAAACATGTGACCAGCTCCAGAACTTCTCAAACCAAACATTTGAGCTGGGCTTTTGAAGGATTTTCTGTAGTGATTTAGGTTCAGATTTAATTGGTACTGCCACTGGCAGTGATCTTAGTCCTGATTCAGTCCTGGTTTATTCCTGGTTTAGTCCTGGTTTAGTCCTGGTGTAGTCCTAATTCAGACTTGGTTCAGTCCTGGTTTAATCCTGGTTTAGTGGTGTTTAAAATACAGGTTTAGTCCTGGTTTAGCCTTATTTTACTAAATGTGTTTCCAGCTTTAGTCCTGATTTTGCCCAGTTAAGGGTCTTGGTCCTGGTTCAGAACTGGTTCAGTCCTGGTTCAGTTCTGGTTCAGTTCTGGTTCAGTCCTGGTTCGGTCCTGGTTTAGTCCTGGTTCAGTCCAGTTGTCGTCTGAATGGTGCGTGTTTGTAATCAGGAGCTGCAGACTTCCTTTGGGACAGATTTAGCGCTGCTCGGTCCACTCCCCACGCCGGCCTTTCCTCTCCTCCTCCCTCTCCTCCTCCCCTCCCTCCTCCTCCTCCCCTATCATCTCTTCTCCCCCCCTTCCTCCTCTCCTCCTCCATCTGTCCTTAGCTTCCCTGCACTACCACTCCTCCCCTCTCCTTTCCTCCTCCTCCCTCCCACTCTCCTCTTCATCCAACTCCTCTTTCACCTTCTCCTTTCTTCTCTTCCTCCTCCTAGTCTTGCTCTCCTTCTCCTTTTTTGCCCCCCCATCTCTTCCCCCTCTCCCCTTCTCCTCTTCTGGCCTCTCCTCCTCTCCCTGTCTTCTTCCCTTCTCCCCCTTAACTCCTCCTCCTCCCCCCCTGCTCTACCTCTCCTCAACCTCCCTTCTCTCCCTTTTCCTCTCATCCTCCTCTCCTCTACCTGTCCTCTCCCTCTGCTCCTCTCCCTCTCCCTCTCTCCTTCTCCTCCCCGTCTCCTCTACCGATCCTCTCCCTCCGCTCCTCTCTTCCACTCCTCCACCCCTTCCTCTCCTCCCTCACTTCCTCTCTCCTTCCCCTCTCACCCAAGAGCCTCTGGACCCCCCCCCCCCTTGTTTCCTCAGCTTCCCATTCACAAAGCAGCGCTAAAATGTCCAATGCTGAATGGACACTAAACGCAACACAGCCGTTTTCCTGTTGTACATCATCAGAGGAAATGAGCCGACAAGAGCAGACAGGGACTGACAGGAGCAACAGGAGCAGAGCCAGAGGAGCAGAGTCAGAGAATCACAGTGAGAGGAGGAGAGCCAGAGGAGCAGAGTCAGAGGAGCAGAGTCAGAGGAGCAGAGTCAGAGAATCACAGTGAGAGGAGGAGAGCCAGAGGAGGAGAGCCAGAGGAGCAGAGTCAGAGAGGAGCAGAGTCAGAGAAGGACAGTGAGAGGAGGAGAGCCAGAGAGGAGAGTGAGAGGAGCAGAGCCAGAGGAGCAGAGTGAGAGGAGCACAGTGAGAGGAGGAGAGCCAGAGGAGAAGAGTCAGAGGAGCAGAGTCCAGAGAATCACAGTGAGAGGAGGAGAGCCAGAGGAGGAGAGAGAGAGGAGCCAGAGAGGAGAGTGAGAGGAGCAGAGCCAGGAGAGTGAGAGGAGCAGAGCCAGAGGAGGAGAGTGAGAGGAGCAGAGCCAGAGGAGGAGAGAGAGAGCAGAGCCAGAGAAGGAGAGTGAGAGAGGAGAGCCAGAGCCAGAGAGAGAGAGCCAGAGGAGCAGAGTCAGAGAAGAGAGAGTGAGAGGAGCAGAGCCAGAGAAGGAGAGTGAGAGGAGGAGGAGAGTGAGAGAAGTAGAGCCAGAGGAGCAGAGTCAGAGGAGGAGAGTGAGAAGAGCAGAGTCAGAGGAGCAGACATGAACAGACAGACTAACCCAGAACTAAACCAGGTCTACCTGAGGACTAACCCAGGCCTTCTCTCTGTCTCTAACCCCTCTTGTGTGGTTGCTTTGTGTGTTTTAGACTTTGGTGGTGAAGAACTGTCTTTTCTGTTAGACCCCAGTAAGTCCGGACCAGAATCCAGTTTGAATGAGATCCAGGCCAAACCAAACCAGGTCTACAGCAGCAAAGGTACACCCCAGACAGGAAATGTTCATATATTTAGTCTTATTTTCAGCCTTTCTGAGTGAGTGTTTGTGATTATTGCAGTGAATTCGGGCGATGGACACCTCTATAACTTGGACGCGTGTCAGGACTTCAGCTGGTGGAGCTCATATCCAAACGGTGAGAGATCTGGACTTTTGAGGGTCTTTACGCTTTTGCAATATTTGAACCTCAACTAAGACCATTTCAGACATGTTTTAGCATCTTAAAGGGATCATTTAAAGTGCATTGGACAGATTAAAATGTTTTTCTAATTCTTACTTGGTTTGGTGGCATACTACATGTGCTAAATATTTATTATAGTTTTGCATCAGTTAAGTGGCAGTTTGAGAAAAAAGTTGTAAAAAAAAGACCAGCTCCACAAAATGGACGTAGCTAAATTAATTCACTTTAAATTGAAAAACTGTGGCCCCTCTCTCTGTAACTGCTACTGTCAGACTCGCCATTTTGGTCTAAAAATGTTCGTATTAACCCTCTACATGATCCTGGGGTTTGGTATTGTGTCTGTAAATCAAGTTTAGACATTAATAATAGACAAATCAGGCAGCTTCTTTCTCCGAGGTCGCTCCCCCTAGCATTAGTAACAGTTTTGATTGACAGCGTTGCTAAGCCAGCGGTATGGGCGAGGAGGGGCATTGCCTTCAACAGCCTCGCTCTGGATTGGCTCTTTGGTTGCTATGATACTCGCGATTGGAATTCCAAATGTGGAACTGGCTCCAAATTGGCCCCTATAGCTGCTCTAGCCTCGATGAGCTTCATTTGACAGGAGCCAAACGCTGTGGGTGACGCCATACTCCCTTAGTCCAGTTATTAAGTCGTTTTAAGTGAATATCATGATTTAAGTTGTGTAAATTATAACATACTGATCCACAGGTGTCAGACATTTTAACTATAGAGAGACACAAGCACCATGTTTGCTTTAAGATGCGTCTTAACTTTAAAGATAACAGCTCCTCATTGTTTTTACGTCATTTAAACTGTTTTATTCCACAGTGCACCAGTAGAGGGCGAGTTTGAGCAGAATGTACTTTTACTTTTGTATTCTTTTTCTGTTTATGAAGTATGCCCATTTGAACAAATCTAGATGCATTTGCTTTAGTGTGCACCTATTACAATGTTTTTACCTTTGATTCTCCAGAGGCCGTGAGTGTGGAGCAGTCCTTCCAAGATCCAGGGGTGGGCCTGTCGTACCAGAGCCTCGTCCCCCAGAGCAGTCACTTCAGCCCAGCCGCGGAGTGCAGCCAGAGCCCCTACAGCCCCAGCCCCTACAGCTCCAGCCCCTCCATCGGCTCTGGACAAGGTCAGGCTATGAACATGTCACCACTACGATAACATGTGGAACTCATGTGCAATCGCTTTAGTATGAAACAAATGTAGTTTTAGTCAATGAAATGTGTGATATATTTAGTTAGCTAAGTTAAAATAAATGCCTGTAGCTGGGTTTGGGGATGACACCACAACATTCTACAGGCCAGTCACATTTAACACAGAGGAGCAGTTTAGATGAATATGGTTCAAAGGCAGATTTGTGTTGTAACTGTGAGGTTTTGGGTCTAGTCCAGGGGTCGGCAACCCCAGAGCCCGTGTGGCTCCTTCATCCTTATACTGCGGCTCTGCGTGGCTTGGGAAAATAAATTATAAGTATTTAATGTAAGTGTGTTTTATTTTCTGTTAGTTCTTTTTTAAATTGTAGTTCTGCAGACGCTGTGCAGAGGTTCAGGAACAAAAGTCTCTGTAGCTATTCTTGGATTTCATAAGCAACACACTATAGTTGTTTATGCAAAGCGTAAAGGTAAAAAAATAAAACAATATATACAGTGTTATCTTCAGTTTAGATATCAAAACTCCCAGTGTTTTTGTTTTTTTTCGTGTAAACCGGGTCCAAATGACTCTTTGGGTGTTAAAGGCTGTTGACCCCTGGTATAGTCTCTAATCGAAATGATCAGGTTCAACATTTGTGAATTTATCTTTTGTATATTTCATGGTAAAGTACAATGTAATTGACAGGGAAACTTGCTCTTCCCCCATCTGAGAGTATGATGTCGTCACATTCTACAATCTGCAAACCAGCAATATTTAAATCAGACCTGTTCTATAGAATCACCTTTTCAGAGCTTAAACCGTGTTATAGTTGTTTTCACCATTAACTTAACCGAGAGATTTGTGCATGTTTGACTAATCTTCAATCGCTTAATTTCAAGACGCCATTTTGCCGTTTTCATTGCCACTGGTACAAGCCCACTGTGACATACACGCCCACTGTGACGTACACGCCCACTGTGACGTACACGCCCACTGTGACGTACACGCCCACTGTGACGTACACGCCCACTGTGACGTACACGCCCACTGTGACGTACACGCCCACTGTGACTTACACATTTTGCTCTCCAGTTTTATTTTCTTAATCGGTGATACTCGTAAAATTCGGCAGCGTGGCATAGTCATTTTGGTACAAATTTAATGTGCAGCTATCCATAGGGGGCGCCAACAGCATATGGTTATGATGACGTTTACGGCGACGTCAGCTCCCATTAGGCACCACAGTTTTCTAACGTGGACCTCAGTTGACTCATTTCTTTTAAGTCGTTTTAGATTAATTTTATGATTTAAAATGTGTAAATTACAACATCATGATCCACAGGTGTCAGAGATTATAGCTATAGAGCACACACAAGTACAACAGGTCTACTTTAACACAGAACCCTTATTTTTCCCACAGTGATAACATTTCAGTGTTGCAAAAGAAAAGTACAAAAACAGCAATTAAAATGCCCTAATCATCGTATGCATCACTGTATGTTTTTCAGGTGTCAGTGAACAGTCCTACTCATGTCCGGACTATTGGCCCGATTACTCCGCCTCCTCTTTCACCTCTCCTCCCCCCTCTCACTCCTCTCACCCCCCTCACCCCAGCCCCAGTCCTGGGACAGTCCACTCATACTGCCCTCGTGTGGCCAAACGCAAAACTGCATCCACATCGGTGCACAGAGCAGACAGAGAGGGGCCTATCACTGCCATGTCAGCCTATCCAGGTACTAAGACTGAAGTGTTCAACAGCAGTAGAAGTAGTAGTAGTTATACTTGTTGCAGTGTATTTGTTGTTGTCAGTTTATCAGACAGTAGATGATGTGTTCTTCTCTCAGTATTCTGTCTTATTCTCACTAAAAAGGTCCATTCTCCCGGCACCAGTGGGAGGACTCTAGAGTATTTAGAGCAGACATGGGCAAACTACAGCCCGGGGGCCACACACGGCCCTTTGGGTTTATTAATCTGGCCCGTCGAACATGACCAAATTATATTAAAATAGTTCAATCTATGAACTGTGAGTTTTTCTGCTGCGTTTATTTAACTGAATATTTAACTGAAATGTAATAAATTAACTATTAATTGAATTAATGCATTTGGAAATCAATTGTACAATGAACCTGCATGTGTGTGTGTATTTATATATATATATATATATATATATATATATATATATATATATATATATATATATATATATATATATATATATATATATATATATATATATATATATATATATATATATATGTATACATACATCAGACACCCTCAAGCTCCCAGGTCTCTGGTAGAGGTCCCGAGCGTGGAAACAGAGGGGAACTAGAGACATTTGACCTGCCCCCATCTCAGTCTAACACTATAGGAATACAGGAGGATGGGAGGGCATCTGACACACCACAACATCTGCAGATTAACTTCTATAGATAGTTTTACATTCTTTATATTATATGACATAAAGTAGAATATGTCCATTTTAAATGAGTCCTTACTGTGCTGTAAAACTACAGAAATGTGAATATTAAAAGTTATATTTTTAAAAGCATTGTTATTCCTCACTTACCTTACCTTACTCATTATTCTCCATGATGAGTTTATAAGCACCTTTCACAACTTTCAGAATCCATGTGTTTAATTGCTACGATAGCTAACAACAGCTAGCATGCTAACACAGCATAGATGCAGACAGTACACAGTGGACTAATTTTGAGCTACGCATACATATCTGTACTGCGGAAAAACAAAATTTACTTCATAACATTAAAAAAGTTAGTACAGCCCATTTAATTTACGTAGTATTGTTTTTTGTTATGTGTTTTGTAATTTTCCTTGAACGTTCCTGTTGTCTGGCGCAGGCTCGGGTCCGATCCAGCTGTGGCAGTTCCTCCTGGAGCTTCTCCTGGACCCTTCATGTCAAAGCTTCATCTCCTGGACTGGAGACGGCTGGGAGTTTAAGATGTCCGACCCCTCCGAGGTAACACCAACATGCAGTCCACAGGGCTCTGTTTGTAGAGGTCAAAACTACAGGGTTAGCAGCTTTTACACAGAATGAGACCCCATGGAGATACAGGGAGGGCATCTGACACACCGGGAGGGCATCTGGCACACAGGGAGGGCATCTGACACACCGGGAGGGCATCTGACACACAGGGAGGGCATCTGACACACCGGGAGGGCATCTGACACACAGGGGGGCATCTGACACACAGGGAGGGCATCTGACACACAGGGAGGGCATCTGACACACAGGGGGCATCTGACACACAGGGGGGGCATCTGACACACAGGGAGGGCATCTGACACACAGGGAGGGCATCACAGGGGGCATCTGACACACAGGGAGGGCATCTGACACACAGGAGGGGCATCTGACACACAGGGAGGGCATCTGACACCACAGGGAGGGCATCTGACACACAGGGAGGGCATCTGACACACAGGGGGGCATCTGACACACACAGGGGGCATCTGACACACAGGGGGGCATCTGACACACAGGGAGGGCATCTGACACACAGGGGGGCATCTGACACACAGGGAGGGCATCTGACACACAGGGAGGGCATCTGACACACAGGGAGGGCATTCTGAACACAGGGAGGGCATCAGGAACAGTAGTAATAATATATTTCAAGGCCGCTTTGGCACCTTTTTCATTTAACTTGTTAAACTCTTTGAAGGTGTGGCCACACATAAGTTTATTAAATAGCCACCAAAACGATCATATTTGACCTTGACCATCAGAGTTAGTCATTTTACTGAAGTCAGACTTAACTCAGCTCTGCTCTTTTTTCTAACCTTTATAAACAGTTTAAATACAGAAATTTCACAGACACAGAGTCAATTTAATCAAATGAATCTCACAAATGAAGTTTGTCCAAAGTACGGTTACTATAGCAACTCCAGCGCTTGTGCCAGAGTATCTGGGGCATGTGCAGTTTGAGAAAATGGTGTCAAATTGAGCATTTACAGTGACCCAAGTGCCAAACTCACAAACTCAGTTGTAGTTACAGTAGTAGCAGTAGTATGTAGTAGTAGTAGTAATGCTTGGGTTGGTTGCAGTAGTAATAATAATCTTTTATTTCAAATCATGTCATAGAAAGTAATGCAATACAGAGACTAATGAAATCTGTACTATCTGAGTCTGAGATTGGCTCCAAATGGAGTAAAGTACAATATTTAATAAAGAACAAATATAGAAATACATGGTTCAATACACAGTTTTTATGTAGTGCTTTGACCCAGAAGGACACTCAAGGAAAGGCAAGTTTATTTGTATAGCACAATTTCATACACAAAGTAATTCAAAGTGCTTTACAGAGTTACAAAAACTACCAGCGCTAAACTACCAAACTGGACTAAATGTGGACTCAAACTGGACTAAATGTGGACTAAACGTGGACTAAACGTGGGACTAAACGTGGACTAATTCTGAATTGAACCTGGACTGGAACTGGGACAAACAAAAATCACCCCCGCACACCAGCTTGAGAACCACTCACTTAGTCTTCTCAAGGTTAAAGCAGCAATAGTTATAGTATTATTAGTAGTAGTAGTAGTATTAGTAGCAGCAGCAGCAGTTGTAATAGTAGTAGTCGTAACAGTAGTAATTTGTACTTTTTGTGTCTCTAGGTGGCCAAGCGCTGGGGCCAGTGCAAGAACAAGCCAAAGATGAACTACGAGAAGTTTGAGTCGTGGTTTTTGCGTTACTATTACCACAAAAACATCATCCACAAGACGGCCGGGGAAACGCTATGTCTACTACCGCTTTTGTGTGCGACGTGCAAGGCATGCTGGGTAAAACCGCACAAGAAGTGGTCAGCAGCGTCAACAGCCCGCCCACCACTGTGACATCATCAACGTCAGACAGCCACTGGAGTTCGTAGTGATGACGTAAAGGGACTGTGGAGCAGACAGGAGCAGCATAAGCTAAACAAGGTCTGAAGAAAAGACATACAGAAAAATGTACTATTGTGCCAAAGATATTTGAAAAACAAGAACTACAGACTAAAACGGGATTACAACTGGACCAGAACTGGACTATTGAAAGGGACTTAAACAGGACTAATATTGGAAAAGGTCAGAAACAGAACTAAACTTACCTATTAAAACTGGACTAAACCAGGACTAAACAAGGACAAGTCTAAACCAAAGCCGGACGAAAATGAGCAAAATAAAACCGGGTCTAACTCACAGCAAAACCAGAATTAAACCAGGCCTAAAACAGGACTAAACTAGGTCTAAAACTAAACTAAGACTTACACTGGAGTAAACATGGACTAAACATGGACTAATTCTGAACTGAACTGAACTAGAACTGGTCTGACCCAGGACGAAAACAGGATTAAGTTGGACTGAATCAGGGCTAAATTATGACATAAATAGACTTCAACAGACCTACAGGGCCACCAGACTGATTCTGAACCAACCAGGTCTAAACCAGGACATATTCTGGACTGAACCAGGACTAGTAAAAACAGCACTAAATGAAAGCAGGACTTAAACCTTGTAATACTCCTGGGCTCCACCGGGGGGCGCACATCAGCTTGAGAACCACTCACTTAGTCTTCTCAGGGTTAAAGCACTACTTAAAAACCGTCTGTCCCAAAGCGTTTTGTAAATGTGTAAATAATTTTGTAGAGTTTTGTGCATTTATGTATGTTTTTGAATACAAAACTCGGTCTACCTCTGTATGAGAAGGATTTACTGTGTCTGCACTGTGAATAAATATATGGATTATTCAAGCAAATACTTTGTGTGTGCAATGAGTATGTTCAACCAGCTCTGAATCAGGACTTAAGCAGGACTAAACCAGGACTAAACCAGGTCTAAACAAGGACTAAACAGGATTAAACCATTTCTACACCAGACTTAAGGAGGGCATCTGACATATAGGGACTTCAGCTTTCAAAGAGGGCAGGACTTTACCTAAAGTTTGCATGTTAAACTTGTGTGAATAAAACAAAACACAACTCCAGGTCTATTTGAGATTAAGTTAAGTATTTTTGAAAGTATTAATATCAGTATCAGTATTAATAAACACCATAGGTACATGGATTTATAATAAGTATATTTTTCATAAACATCTCTATGGACCTTTATGATGATATAAGAAGTCAAAAAGCAACACCAAATCTATGCAATCTATATTTAAAAATCACACCTTGTTGCCTTGTAAGGGTCACTAAATTTTAATCTGATTAGTTTTAAGATAAATCATTGTGTTAAGATAATTTAATGACGAAAAAACTCCAAAAGGGACTCGGTTTCATTCATTACAGCTAATTCAGCACTGCCAATATGGTGTCTCTGTCAACTTTAGTCTCGCGAGAGCAATGTGTGAGATTAAAGTGTCCGTATTACACTGTTTTCTGATCTGTTAGGATGTTGTTTCCTCATCACAGACAGACCTGGAGTTGCATTTTGTTTCATTCATGTTGAAAACACAGACCCTGCATATTTGGACTGAGTTTTTCTCTCAAACAGAAAACGCTCTGTTCCACCTTGTGATGTCATGATGGGGTAATACAGGAAGTGCTCCACTGTGTTTTTAAACTCCATACACCTTCACTAGGATCATTTCAGACCTGGAATTGCCAATCTATACTGAACTAAGCAAAAGGTAAAAGGAGCTGTTACCTACTAAACTACCACTTCATGACATCACAAGGTGGAACAGACCATTTTAAGCTTTGGAGATGTAGACAGACTAATGATGAAGTGTTACTCAAACATGTGAATGAGACAAAACACAACTCCAGGTGTGTTTTTGTGGAGGTAACCCTGTCTCCTGAAGTCAGAGTCTGGTTGAAAGAGCATAATCCAAAGATTGGTGGAGTCTGGAGCTGGTGGAGTCTGGAGCTGGTGGAGGCCTTCACCGCTGCTCGTCATGGTGCAAAGGTCTTCAGGAATGACCAGAGCCATTGGTGGGAGTCAAAATGTCTTATAGTAAAAAGTGTGACAATTCTGAACTAAAGAAGGAAGACAAGGGAACACACCAGTTGCTTTTTATTGTGGGAAGGAGCTAAAGACAATATTATGTGTTGTGTGGCCAGACCTGAAACAAAAACACCACAAATACAAAATCAAGATGTAAAAGGCAAAATGCAAACTGCTCATGTATTCATTTATTTATTTAACAGGAAACAATAGCTATTTTTCATCTGCTGTCCCTGGACACATGTGAACAAGTCTCTATGTCCCTAAAAAACAAAGGCAACATTACAATACATAAATATATACAGTTCACATTATCAAAAACACATTTTCAAAACACATAACAAACCAAACACTCGCTGAGAAGGAGTTTTTTCCTCATTTAAAAGTTTATATTTTTGTAGAATTACACAGTGGTGGTGGTGGTGTTGGGATTGTATAGTTTGCTTAGAGGGAGTTTGATGGTTTGAGCGTAGTTGTATTTGTGTGTAGTACTTCATGGCTCAGTGGCTGCCGCCTGTTAGACACAGTCAGCAGCCTGAGGAGGGATAGTTGATTTGTGGGCGGGTACATGGGGATAAAAAGCTGTATCCAAACTGTGCATATTCCGCTGGAGCTCAACACTAAACCTCACCTGTTTGTTAATCATTTAACAACAAATCACATGACTGCAAAAGGCTGAGGACGAGCCGCAGCAAAACTGACCCGGGAAAGAGGCTTTTAGCTGTTTCACTGCCAAAACTGGAACATACTCCAAGGAAAAACAAAACACCTGGTAACTTTTATACACACACCTGCACCTGTTTTAATGTTTAATATGGAAAAAGAGAGCCCGAGTGCTCTCACTGGGCTCCCCTGTATAAATAAATAAATAAATAAATAAATAAATAAAACACACACAACACACACACACACACAGGAGGGAGAGAGAGAGGCGCACTACCTTTTCTATACACACTGGTCTGTGGTTATTATGTAGTGGGACACCCTGCTTTTATGAAAAGTGGTGTGTGTCAGTTGCAGGTCGTGAGGCAGGTGGTTGTGCGAAAAAAACAGGAAGAGACGGTGAGTTCCTCTACTCATGTCATCAACACAGAAAACATCCAAAATGCAACTTACACGAGACATTTTATGACAGATTTAACATTGATCTAATTAGATCAGTGTAGTTAAAGTTAATACATAACAAAACAAAAACAACAGAAATAAATATAGATCAACTTACAACAAAAAAATACTTCAATAATATTGATTTTTAATCTGTAACAGAAAATATATAAAATGCCTCAATTTCCCTGAAATTCATTAAAAATGTTTATCCTTATTAAAACTATACACATTTTAACCAACTGAACCACTGAAAAAATACTGATATCGAAAAAAAGTCAAATTAAATATAATTTCTAAATGAAATCTAACAATAAAATAAAATAAAATATAAAATAATCAAAAATAATACATTAAAATGAAATAAAAATCAATAAATAATAACAAATTCATTGATCAGCAACATTAACAAAAATGAATAAAACAATTGGTCCTGGGTTTTTTTGAAGTCAAAATTAATGGTTACAGGAAGCACGTGGTTACAATACAGCTTCTCGAAGCGCGGGTTTGAAGCACGATACTGAAGCTCTGCTGCTCTCAGTGGACACCCCGCCTGTCCTCGTCTCCACCGCAGTCACAGTGAAGCTGATCGCTACACCTCCCTCATCGTACTTCTTCGTCTTATTTTTCGGGTGACTTTCGTTTATCTCATTACCTCCGTCTCTCTCCGCCTTTCTTTTCATCCCTGTTAAATATTTTTCCATCGTGTCTCTTGAGTGTTTTTTATGCGCACAAACCCTATAGAGCTGATTCTACCTGCGCACACTCTGACAATGAGAGCGCAAGTGCCACCTACTGTAGTGGATGTGCAATTCCACTTTACTCTAGTACGGCAAAAGAAAAGCATGTTCCCCGGGGTCATTGCACCGCGGGACCCAATATTTGAGAAACACTGTTTTAGACAAATATAAGGCAGTGTCCAGCAGTAATCTGACTAGAACTGAAGCAACTTGCATGAGCGGCCTCCAGTCCTTTTTATCCGGGTGTCAGAATTTTGCTGTTAGTTGTAGGTTGAGTTCATGTGACTTTAGCACATTGTAGAGATCCTCTAGTTTAACCTGAGCTGGAGACAGGTCAGAATCCTCAGGTGGAGTTCTCTGTGTAACTGTCTGCAAATGTGTGGACCTGGTTTATGGTTAATATCTCTGTAATTACTGCGCCTATCCACATGAAACAAAAACTGGCACAAAGTTCAGCATCTTCTGTGTCTGTGTAAAGTTAAATGATTTTTTCACAACAGCTTCAGAAAATGGAGCCATTATTCAACCTTAAAGATGTGATTGTGCCATGTTGGACTTTAAGACACAAGATTGATATGACAAGTTTGTGGAGCTAATCCCAAACTGGAATCAGAGCTTCTGCTTCTTTGCGGGAGGTTTGGTGCTGAAAAAGGAAAACAAAAGATCATGATTAGAACAAATCAAAGCAAGTGTTCATACAAATTCAGTGGGAGTGAGTAAAGATACACATTACATGACTCGTTCACTCCACACGAGGCTCTGCTACTTCTGAGGCTCGCCATAGAGTCGATTATTTTTTGTTTATTGTTATTTTTATGATTCACACAGCCACCACTCCTCAGTGAAACAGATGCAGTCACATAAATCTAAAGTCCAGTCAGAGTGTCTTTAACAGATGAACAGCTGTGGGCAGGAAGCATTTGAGCCCCTTGATACTTCAGAGGCTTCATTATTCAGGCACTATTAAGATACTATACTACATCACAAAGGATAAAAACTCAAATAATAAAAAAGATCAGATGTGATGAGTGGAAGCAGAACTTTGAGAAATAACTCAAAATATTCTGAAACAAGTGAGAGCAAATATTTAAAAATGATGATGGACATGTCCTAGTTCTGCTGATCACAAGTGCAGAATCTCACCTGATGCCTGGCTGTTTTTTCCTCCAGTCGCAGTGTAAGACGTATTATTTTGCAGCTGCGGCGATATTTGGGTTATTATTCTTCTTCTGTGAACGGAGCCACTTCACATATCTGCACACAGGGAGAGGAGAACTTAGACAATTTGCTAAAGTAGTCGCACAAATGAAACGTTGGTGGATATGTTGGTGACACAATTTAATAATTTGGTAACAATCGTTAATAGTCACAGCTGCTCCTGTTTTTAATGTTTTATATGGATCTATATACTTTTCTATATATGTTTTTCTGTCCGCATTATATGTTAAACATGTCACTCATGAAAAAGAGAGTCCAAGTGCTCTCAGTGCCCCTGTATAAATAAAGACAAAAAAACAAGCCGTGTGACTGGCTGCTACTGTTGCTTTTTGTTCTGGTTTGAAACACAGCTGTGGTTGTTTTGGGAGTGTGTTTTCTTCAAGGGGCAGGATGTAGTTTTTCTGATGGAAGGTCTAAAGTCTTCTTTACTCAATGGAGTTGTTGATTTGCTTCAGTTGTTTCACAGAATGCCTCAAGACTAAGACTTAGCAGTCCCCATGAAGACAAGCTGGTGAGCAGTGGTGGAAGGTAACAAAAAGTAACAACTTAAGTAAAGTACTGTACTTAAGTACAATACAGATATGTAAAAATTCTACTTAAGTAAATTTTTACGTCACTATATTTGAGAGCAGGTAGCTGTACTTTCTACTCCAATACATTTAACTGGACTGAAAAGTAAAAGTACTTTTCATATGATTTGAGGGGTTATTTTGACCATGTTCGTGGTAACATCCTGACTGAAGTTTTCGAGTTTAAGTGTCGGCTTTGAGCAAAACAAAAATAATACACACAAAATTTATGAGAAAAATTAAGAAAGTGATTGTTACTGTTGACCATGTATGTATGATTTTTTTTAAATCAAACTCACTATCATTTAACTCTTTAAACACTTGTGTGAAATACTTTTTACTCTTTAAGTGCATTTTTAAACAGGCACTTAAATACTTAACAAAAAACTGAGTGAACCTACTTCATCCACTACGGCTGGTGGCACGACCAAACCAAACTGTATAAGATAGATAAGAGACGCAACAGGGCACTAAGCTCACACCAAACTACCCTGCGAGGTCACCAGTCGTCCTTATGCCAGTGCACAGCTGTAATATTTGTTACAGAAATGATCTGTGGTAGGTGCAGTATGTAGTTTTAGCTGTATTTTTTGAATAGTTAATACAATACAGTTATGAATTCTTACTTCTTCTTCTCATTGCGTACATCATTATACAGTTCTTTATGAGTGAGTTTTTTATATTTTCCAAATCCAAGAGGAGCTTCTCCTTGGCAATAAAAGTCAACCTCCTCCTCTGCCTCTGGGAAAAGGCTCACGTAGTCCGACAGAGCATCCTGAGAAATGAAGACAAAGAAGAAGTTACAACACAAACTGTCTATCTTGATAATACCACAGTATGATCAAGATACTTGGAGAAAATCCACAAGGGAAAACTGACACAAAAAGCTTCATCTGACTGACTGTATACTTCAGGGATGGCAAACTCAAAATCACAGAGGGCCAAAATAAAAAAACTGTGACTAGGTCCTTTACAAACAGCGCCCCCTGGTGATCTCTGGGTGCTGTTCCCAGCTCTTCTCCTACTCTGTGTTGTACATACAGTTGAAACCTGAAGTTCACAGACACTATATAAAAAGACACATATGCTTTTTTCACTCACTGTCTGACATGAAATCAGACTTTTCCTGTTTAAGGTCAGTTAGGATTGATCAAATTATTTCTATTATTATTTTCTATTATTATTATTTTCTATTTTGAGCCACACCTGAAACACACTGTTTCTTTGTGTAACATCATGGGAAAGTCAAAAGAAATCATCCAAGATATTAGGAAGAGAACTGTGGACTTGCACAAGTCTGGTTTATCCTTGGGTGCAATTTCCAGATGCCAATTGTACGCAAGTATAAACACCATGGGAATGTCCAGCCATCATACCGCTCAGGAAGGAGATGAGCAAGCTTTGGTCTGAAATGTGCAGATCAACCCAAAAACAAAATCAAAATACTTTGTGAAGATGCTGCTGATGCTGATAAGAGTGTGTCAGTATCCACTGTGAAACGAGAACTGTACCGACATGGACTGAGAGACCACTCTGTCATTACTCCAAAAGAAACATAAAAAAGACAGATTACACTTTGCAAATGCACAGGGACAAAGATCTTCATTTTTGGAGCCATGTCCTGTGGTCTGACAAAACTATATCCGAACTGTTTGGCCAAAATGAGCATCATTATGTTTGGAGGAAAAAGGGAGAACCTTAGAAGCTTCAGAACATCATCCCAGCTGTGAAATATGGAGGTAGCTGTATAATGTCATGGGGTTGTTTTGCTGCAGGAGGGACAGGTGCACTTCACAAAATAGATGGCCTCATGAGAAAGAACATTATGTGGAAATACTAAAGCAACATCTCAAGACATCAGCGGGGAAGTTAAAGCGGAAATTAATCTTCCAAATGGACAATGACGCAAAGGATACTGCCAAACTGGTTATAAAGTGGTTTAAGGATAACAAAGTCAATGTTTTGAAGTGGCCATCACAAAGCCCTGATCTCAATCCTATTGAAAATCTATTTGCAGACCTGAAAAGACATGTGTGAGCGAGGCGGCCTACAAAACTGGGCTCAGTGACACCAGTTCTGTCAAGATAAATGTGCCAAAATTCCTGCCAACTATTGTGAGAAGCTTGTGTGACCCAAGTCATACAGTTTAAAGGCAATGGAACCAAATACTATTGACATGTATGTAGATTTCTGACTATATAAAAAGACACTGTGTATCAAAAGTGTATGTGTATGTAAACTTCTGGTTTCAACTGTACATGTCAGTGAAGTCCACAGTACTTCAGTATTTTGCATTTGGGGTGAGAGGAGCGAGGAGATGATGACATATCAGCATCAGTATGAAGCGGCAGCACCTGGAGCCACTCCTGCTCCGGACAAACAGCCGACCCACTGCACTCAGCAGTAGGGACTGGGAACTATCACCTCCGGGTGGGAAAAGTGACTTCTGAACATGCATGTGAAGGCTATAGATATGTGAATGAGCTGTGAATTATAAATGGTCTGCATTCACACATTTACCACGGTCAGACCTAATCTGAGCAGGACAGTGTCACGTGTGAGTCAAATTGATGATGTTACAGTGCGCCGCTTGTGTTTATAGGCTGGACACAGATGTGTGTAAAAACGACAGGAGCTGCTTGTAATGTTATAGAGCAGATTGTGCTGGTCGACATCCAGGGCATGGATGTATTGGGTTCAGGAGGTCACAGGTGTGGTCAGCAGTGACATTATTTTCACATGTAGAGGGCGAGTTTCAGTATTTACAGTATATTACTCTGACGCCTGCTCATGTGTCATGTGAGGTAAAGTGAGGCTGAGAGATTTCGCACCTTTGTCTTGTATTGATTGTGTATTTTGTGTAGGTGACAAAGGCCAAAAGATTATTCAGAAAGTAGGTTAATAATGGAGGCAAAATCTGCATTCCTTGAAAAAAAACAAAAAACTCTACATCCCCACCCAAAATTACATTCTTGCAGTAATGACAGAACATGACATGAAGGTACCTATTAGAGAGAGTCGTTGTTGTATAAAGAATCTTGTAAGTATTAGATCTGTGACACTGAAAGAATCTTGGGCCAATTGGTGCTGCTGAATTGTGTGGAAAAGTAAGAAAACATTAGAGGTGAGGGCTGCCTAATACATTGCAATTTGAAGTCGACCCTGCATGGTGTTAGGTTTGAAATGCTACAGATTTTTTTTCACTCATGGAGGAGACTTTCTACTATAACAAATGGTCTGCTTTGTCTCATCAACGACCAAAACAATAGAACGGAGTGAGGCTTCGGAGAGGCTCTCCTGTGTTGTATCTCCAGAGATCCTCTGGCGCCCCCTGGAGGCTGCTTCAATTTCCAGGCTTAAGGACACAGAGGGGGGACACTGGATCTGATGACCCTACATGTTGAGACTTTTGTTTGAGTTTTTCTATTATTATTGTATTTTACAGCTCATTGAGCTCAAACAGCCCCTGAAGTGATGCTGCTTAAAGCACGTTCTGAAATACATGAAATTCACAGTTCAGATTTCAGTCTTTTCTCAAATGTTGATGCAGATAGATGCATTTAAAACGGGCAGTGAGGCCTGAAACCTGATATCGAAAAATGAAACCACATTAGATGTAAGTAAGATTACTTTAAAGTGCAGACAGATCATCACTGAGATTGTGAGCTTTTTAGCTTTAAAAAACTTGTAAATTGTATAACTATAATTATATAACTGTTTTTTTTTATGATTAAATAATCATGTGTCACAGCTGTTTTCTGGTCTGATTGTGTCGTGGCCCTCTCAGATGTAACACCAGAGCCTCTGTCAGTGCAGGGAACTACAGACTGACCTCAACAAGACAGAAACTGAGCTGCTCAAGGTTTGAAATGTGCCTTACCTCTTATATAACTGTATATAGTTTTATGTAGAACTTTCTTTAAAAGCCTCATAAACAAATAAACACAGGTAAATACAATGTGTTCACTGTAATTGTCCCACCCTTAAAACCACAGTCTGGAGAAACTGTCAGGGGCAGAGCAGTTTTGCACTCCAAGGCGCAGTAGTAGTCACACTACCTCAGTCACTACCTCAGGTGACTGAAGTAGTGTGACTACTACCTTGAAGACTTGTGGTTTTCTGGGCCACCTCTACGTAAGTATTACACAGATTTAGTTTTTTGTGGTAACTCTTAACAAGTTACTGTAATTGGCTGTATGTACATGGTTAGCTGTGAGGTAGTGGACAGGGAGCTGACAAATTCAAACTTCACCAGAGGATTAGAGTAGTTACAATAGTAGTAGGCCTATGTCTTTGAGTGTCGGTGCTAATGCTTCAAAACGTAAAACTAAACAATTAGCATGAAAACAAAGAGCAAATGAAAAATGTAAGACTACCAAACGTGTAGGTTACTACAGTTTGTGATGTTCTTTAGCATTAGCATTTAGACACAAAAACATACCTTTGTAACAAATAAACACTCTTTTTATCATCACGAGTACAGACACAGAAATATAATTATGATGTTGTATCATGTGGCTGAGGTTGGTGATGCTGTACCTTGTTCTTTCTCTCTTTCCGGTGAGTGGCCACCACAGATCCAGCGTAGCTCACATCGTTCTGCAGTAGCCACTCAAAGCTTTTGCCTTCGTATTTACCAAACAGCAGCTTTTGTTGAGACAGCTTCTGCTCAACTCTGGGCCTCTTTTTCTTCACTTGGGGAGTTTGCACTGAGTCACTGGTCTGGGCAGTAGACGGGCCAGGGTCACCCGCAGTGGGGGTTTTCCTTCTGAAAAAAACAGACAAACAATAAAACATGAACTAAATGAAATAAAACATATGAGTTTCTCAACTCTTAAGTTTCAACTCAACTCAATATTCATATCTCAATAAAGTACAGCCACAGCTCAGCCCCCAGAATTTAACCTCCTAAGACCCAAACTCTTGCGTGGCTTTATTAATTTCTTCTTCATCTTCTTATTATTATTATTTAGGCAGATTGGGACCTGATGAGTGTAAATATATATATATATATATATATATATATATATATATATATATATATGGCTCAGGCATCAGCCATATATATATATATATATATATATATATATATATATATATATATATATATATATATATATATATATATATATATATATATATACACACCCACACACACACACATTCTAAACTCTTAAAAATGTTCTAAATTGAATATATTTGCATTGTTGCTGTTCTTGTATGCTGTTATTCTTCTTCTAAAAATTTGCATTGTTCCTAGACAACCCAAAATGTGTGCCAGGTCTCAGGAGGTTAATAAGTTCCTCTGTAGGGTGGCTGGGCGTTCCCTTAGAGACAGGGTGAGGACCTCACACAGAAGATCAGAATTAAGCTGCTGCTGCTCCTCCAGCTTAGGAGCAGCTTAGGTGGCTCAGGCATCAGGTTCAAATGACACTGGTGAATATGGCTGGATCAGAGCTGTACATCCTGGTTCAAGCAATTCAAAATATTGTATTCTAGTTTTTAAATGTTAGACTAATACAAAATAAATAACACCTTCATTTTGTTACGTGAATGCTTAAACTGTCAGAAAAATTAATTCTGGATCCCTTGTCTAGAGTCCAGACCACACACTTTATGAAGATGGGAGTCTGGTCACTGGTGAATCTCTGAGTTCACATGGGCGTGACTGACAGGTGGATTCGCCAATCAGGGCATGGTCCATTGTATCAGAACAAATATGGCTGTTTATGAGAAAAAAAAGAAAAAAATCACAAGGGACTGAAAAACATCATTGGACTTCTGCAGAATCAGTGAGTGAAGTACTCAACTGTCTTAATCTGAGGGGAGGGAAATGTCATTTTATTCAAAATGGTGAGTGACCAATGAGCTCCTTCATTTTACAACCTTGTGTTTGAGCCTGGCTTGAGATGTGATGGAGGGAATGGGGACCAGACTGATATCCGTCTGTATAAAAAAAAACAAAAAAACAAACAAAAACAGAGTCAGTCTGGTCTTGCCAGACAAGTGCGTCTCTGCACTTAGATGTAAAGCGCTTTGAGTGCCTTGAAGGTGGAAAAGTGCTATATTAAAATGTGACCATGGAATTTTAGTTGTTGATGACATAGGTAGAAATATTCTCTTTTAACTCACTGTTATTTACTGTATTTTTGTACTTTTCCTCTCAAATTCCACAGATACTATCATTCCACAGGCACTATCAAACATGTCATAACCATAGACTGTATGAAGAAGTGGACTGAGTGAGTGTGACGTCACCCACAACGTCAGCTATAGTCAAATGAAGCTCATCGAGGCTAGAGTTATAGGGGCCAATTTAGAGCAGAATTCCATATTTGGAATTCCGACCGCGAGTATCATAGCAACCAAAGAGCCAACCTGGAGCAAGGCTGTTTCCCCGCACCGCTGGTTTAACAGAGAGCGGGAGCTTAGCAACGCTGTCAATCAAACCTGTTGCTAACGCTAGTGGGAACAATCTCTGTGAAAGAAGGCTGTTAAAATTATTATTATTATTTGTCTGTTATTAATGTTCATGATCTTGACACCAGGATCATGTAGACTGAGTTAATACGGACATTTTAAGACCAAAATGACAAGTCTGACAGCAGCAGTTACAGAGAGAAGGGTGACAATTTTACAATGTGAAATGAACCGGAGCTGGAAGCTTGCCCATGATCACCTCCTATTTAGAATGTGGCAGCTAGCGAGTTAGCTATGTCCATTTATACAGTCTATGGTCAGAACACTTTAAAGGTTGTGGGGATCAAGTCTTGTTACTATCAGATGAATTTATTTTGGAAGACAAAAGCTGGTACAAAATAAATCTAATTAATAGATCTTGTACCTGCTTTTGTCAGTACAGTAGGCCTCTGTGGACACGCAATAGAATAGAGTGGCCACAGAGTCCTACTGTAAGGAAATGTGGCCAATTATAATCAATATTCAGGTAGAGTTTTAGACAATGTCCTTATATTGTACCGTCCATCTAACACCAGCCGTGCACTTACATTCAAATGAGACGCATTACTTCTTTCTGAAAGAGAGAATAGAGCTAAAATAAGAAACAAAGCACATAAATTATATTAAAATTACATGTAGCTTTAAAACAACCTGTTTATACCATGTCAACAAGAAAAGGCCTCTTATCAGCCATTACACAAAAAGAAAAATAATGTAGTGAATGTGGAGTAGGCTAATCAGTGGATAAGTGCTTTTTTGCTGCAGGTCAGCTCTGAATGGTCGAGCTGTCACTGTATTTTTATGTAGCGGATGAATCCATGGTAACAGAAGCCTTGATGTGTCTCCCTGGACTATACAATAGTGCACATGACGGTGGCTTTCACTTCAATAGGCAACAGTCTGTGTTTGATTTGAGCACTTTCCGTTACTCTCTCTCCCTGCACAGTAATCTCCTATCCACAGAACAGAAGCTGAGCATCTTCAGCCACATGTCACTTCCTGTGCCGCCAAAACGCCACTTACGCCCCTTTTTGTGTCAATGGCAGCGTGATAACACCAGAGCAAACCCATCAAGGCTGGAAATCAAACAGTACTGGAAAGGTTTATGGGAGAAGAAAGCATCACATAACAGCGATGCACAGTGGCTGGTGGCTCTGAGAGAAGACCACAGCCACCTCCCTGAACAAAATCCCCTGAATGGCTAACCGAAGAGCGTATGATCCTGATTCAGAAGGATCCTCAAAGGGTACAGCCCTATCCAACTATCGTCTAAAAAAACCTGTCTCTCCACAACATGGAAGCTCATGTCAGGCATCATCGCAGCTAAGATAAATGGGCACATGGATCAATACATGAGAACAGCACAGAAGGGCATCAGCAAAGACACCAAGGGAGCCAAACACCAGCTCCTGGTTGACCGAACAGTCTCCTGAGACTGCACAACCCGTAAGACCAACCTGTGCACTGCCTGGATTGATTACAAGAAAGCCTACGACTCAATTCCACACACATGGATCACTGAATGTCTGGAGCTGTACAACATCAACAGGACTCTAAGAGCCTTCATTGCAAACTCAATGAGGTTGTGGAAAACCACCCTTGAGGCCAATGGCAAGCCACTTGCACAAGTGACCATCAAATGTGGCATATGCCAAGGAGATGCACTGTCCCCACTGCTGTTCTGCATAGGTCTGAACCCCCTGAGCCAAATCATCAACAACACCGGCTATGGATACCGACTCAGGAATGGGGCCACCGTCAGTCACCTCCTCTACATGGATGACATCATCAAGCTGTACGCTAAGAATGAGCGAGACATCGACTCACACTGATCCACACCACCAGGATCTACAGCACAGACATTGGAATGTCATTTGGACTTGAGAAGTGTAGCCGGATGGTGACAAAGAGAGGGAAGGTAGTCCACACAGAAGGGTTCTCACTCCCAGAAGGGACAATAGCAGACATTGAGGACAATTACAAGTACTTTGTTATCCCACAAGCAAATGGCAAGAAGAGGAAGAGGAAACAAGGAAAGCAGCCACAGCCACATACCTCAGATGAGTAAGGCAAGTCCTAAGGAGTCAGCTCAATGGCAAGAACAAGACCCAGGCAATAAACAGCTAGGCCCTGCCAGTAATCAGATACCCAGCAGGAATCATAAGCTGGCCAAAGGAGGAGATACAGACCACAGATGTTAAGACACGAAAGCTCCTGACCATGCACGGCGGGTTCCATCCCAAATCCAGCACCCTGAGACTGTACGCGAGCCGTAACGAAGGAGGCCGAGGACTAGTGAGTGTGAGAGCCACAGTCCAGGATGAAACATCCAAGATCCACAAGTACATCCAAGACAAGGCCCCAACAGATGACGTGCTCAGCGAATGTCTTAGTGGAGTGCAGAGGAAGAGGAGCTGGAGGAACCATCATGGAAGGACAAGCCCCTGCATGGGATGTACCACCGGAACATAACTGAAGTGGCTGATATCAAGAAATCCTACCAATGGCTTGAGAAAGCTGGACTGAAGGACAGCACAGAGGCACTCATCCTGGCTGCACAGGAGCAGGCCTTGAGCACTAGAGCGATAGAGGCCCAGATCTACCACACCAGACCAGACCCACGGTGGAGGCTGTGCAAAGAGGCCCCGGAGACAATCCAGCACATAACTGCAGGGTGTAAGATGCTGGCAGGGAAAGCATACATGGAGCGGCATAACCAAGTGGCGGGCATAGTGTACAGAAACATCTGTGCAGAGTACAGACCCCCAGGTCTAGGTGGGAAACACCTCCAAAGGTAGTGGAGAATGATCGAGCCAAGATCCTGTGGGACTTCCAGATACAGACTGACAGAATGGTGATAGCGAACCAACCGGACATGGTGGTGGTGGATAAACAACAGAGCAAAGCCGTTGTGGTGGACATCGCAGTACCAAGCGATGGGAACATCAGGAAAAAGGAGCATGAGAAACTAGAGAAATACCAGGGGCTCAAAGAAGAGCTGGAGAAGGCCTGGAAGGTGAAGGCCTCAGTGTTGCCCGTGGTCATCGGAGCACTCGGGGCAGTGACCCCCAAACTGGAGGAGTGGCTACAACAGATCCCAGGAAAAACATCAGACATCTCAGTCCAGAAAAGTGCAGTACTAGGAACAGCAAAGATACTGCGCAGAACCCTCAAGCTCCCAGGCCTCTGGTAGAGGTCCCGAGCGTGGAAAAAGAGGGGATAAAGACCACCCGCGGAGGGTGAGGAGGAGATTAAAATGTAATATATATATATATATATATATATATATATATATATATATATACATATATATATATATACATACATACATACATATATATATGTGTGTGTGTGAGTGTGTATAGTTGTTATTGTGAATGTTTAACATTTGTATCTTGAGTGTTGCTCATTACACAGTTCCAGTTTCCTGGAAAAAACTGAGGGATCAAGGTGTGGAGCTGCATACACTTAGTCACTTTGTTGCCATAGAAAAAGTAACATGGATTAAAACAAAACAGCCGTTACTATCAGTTTCTATGTGGGTTATATTTAGATGCCTTTTTATGTACCAATATTGCCACACCTCTACGTTTAGTATTAAAGGAAGAAAAATAGACATATCCTACCCAATCCTATTTAAGTTTTTAATGTTCTTTTCAGTCAAATGTGTCTCTTGTAATATAGCAACTGCTATGTTCTCCTTTCTCAAAAAAGTAATTATCCTAGTCCTCTTCACTGGATTGTTGCACCCTTTAATATTAAATGAATGAATATTCACCGGAAAGGCCAGGCAAGTGTATAATATTCATTTAACTTCCTGGTTTCACAGCACATAACATGCAATCTATTATCAAGTCCCCTTTGGTTATTAAGTAAACAAAAAAGGAAAAACTAAACAAAGAAACAGAAGAAATAGCGAAGAAGATGAGTGGGCCTAAATAGCAATCTACACAAGATTGTTATTAGTCACTTTCAGTCCAACTATCTGTCTGCCTCAATCAAAATCATCAAATCAATCAAATAAGAAGTGACTGTACCACAAACGGTTCATTGAGCCATCACAATTTGAAAATGACTACAGACAGAGACAGTCACGTATTAAACAAACATTGCTACAGTGCCATAGACCTTTCAGTCAGAGCCAGGCCAGCCTATGAGCAGACTAAGCAGCTGCTTAGGGCCATCAAGAGCCCATACATTTACATGAAAATAATATAATATATCAAGTTTTTATTGGAAACAGGGCTTGTGTGTTTACAGCAGCCTAAATATCCATCTAAAACAATTACATTTGTGTTATATATAGTAGTAGTAAAAAAAAATGTGTTTACACCGGTGCAAGGACCCCATGTAATGTAATGTAAGCCCACTGTAGCCAGCTAGAACACATTAAATCCACCAAAAACTTTTCTATATTTTCAAAAATCTTGCGCCTACTCATCAGTGAGAGCGGTGGTGGGATTGTGGTGCGTGTGTAAAAACGCGCTCACCTAACTCCTTCGCTACCTCGGCACAGCCCATGGCCCGGAGCAGCTCCACCGCCACGGGCACGGCCCTGTCCCGTGAGAACCTTTCCACCAGGAGGTCTGACAGCTCCAGGTGGTTCTTGCCCTCCACCTGGGCTCGTCTGATGCGCGGTCCATCACCCTCCCTCTCCCGCAGCCTCACTCGGAATCTGTCGAGGTCCTCCGAGCTCAGGTCCTCCAGCGCCTCTGCGATGTTGATCCGGACGGTTTTATCCGCCATGTCTCAGGACGAGTACTACTACTACTATAGTTCTCCTGGGGTATTCTGCAGGCGGCATCATTTCCGAGTGAGGAGTGAGGAGTGAGGAGGAAAGGCGTATGACAACACTACCTGTGTCATGATTTCACAATGAAGACACAGATTTCCAGAAGAACTTCCCTTATGCCTTTCTGAGAATACCTGGCATATGTTATAGGTCTGATGTAGCCCAATAAGGAATGTAGCGACCATACGCCTGGGTCGCTTCGAGAGGAGTCCGGGTCCAGTACCTCGTCCTGACGCGCTGCTGTTTGAATGAATGGAATGACTCGTGGTGTGGCGTTTTGGTGGTTTTAATAAAGTGGTTGAAATGGAAGTTAAACAGGTTACTCAAACAAAGATGGTAAGTTGTAGGTAACAAGAAAGAAAATAAAGCGTAAACTAAAGCAGTCAACGAAAACACGGCTCCCGGCGTCTCCCCTCTCCACCTGTAGACAAGAGGAAACCCGGTGCCTTTGTACCTCACCCTTGCCCACGTGAACCCCGCCCCTCACGCATCACCATGGTAATACACGTGGCTCCTACAAGGAAAACAAAGGTCCTTTGGTTGTCAGACCAGATTATTATTTGTTTATTTTACCTTAATTCATTGTGTCTTTGTAGTTATTCAGCCTACTTAAGAGCCGTTCAATTGTGAACTTCTCTCTAACCTGCCAGTGTCTATCAGCTTCACTTTTTTAATCAACTATTTCCTTTTGGGGTTTGGGGTTGCCTGAGTGCTTGTTGTGTTTTCTGCAGTACTGCCTTAACTATAATTGTCCTTTGCCAAAGTGGTCCAGTTGTGCAAGAGTATATGAACAACGCCCCTTTTAACAACACAAGCTTCATTTTGTCCCATCAGCGTATCATTCAAACCATTCTTAACTATGATTTACTCTATTTACAAATATTTAAAACAATTTAAAACTAGGTTTTGGGACTGGATTGGATTTGGAGTCATTTCTTTCAAACGTTCCTAGTGTTTAATTAGGCCCGAGCCGGAGACAACGTCCCGGCGAGGGACTCATTAAAACCGCGTCCGAAACGGGGAAAATGGCAAAAATCAAGTGGTTAACACGCCCCGACATGCCAGTGAGTGGTGTCACAAATTAGAACTCGCCAAGCTCTAATTGTCACCGAAGACCGCGAAAAAAAAATAACGAAAGACGACTCGGTAGCGCCACCTCAAACTTTGATTTTCATTGGGCCTATGGAGCCCGAGACCGACTCGGAAAAAAGTGAATCTAAAAATCTGAAACTCGCATCAAAAAATAGAACATGTCGGGACATGACAAAAAATGATATTATGGCCCCGCCCTAAAATGTACAGGAAGTCGGCCATATTGGATCAAACCGGTGATGACAAAAAAGCGCACACCGTCACATTCAGGACATCTCCTCGCACAGTTTTCATCACAAACACTTCAAATTTGGCCAAAACCCACTAAACCCATGTGAGATTAAAGATCATCAATTATATTTGAATATGACTTTGGGTGTGGTCATGGCGAATTTTATACAAAATCGTAAATTTTGGAATATTTCAATAAAATATTTCTCTTTCACACATTTTTTGTTGGGAAAACGCTAATACAGCGTTTATGCATATTTGGGAGCTGAACACAATGATATGCAAATCATGGCTTTATCTCACAAATTGACTCTCTAGCGCCCTCTTCAAATTTCATTTTCAAAAATTCGTAGCAGACAATCGATTTGTCGTGGACTTGTGAAAAAATTCACAGGGGCCTTATTTGTGATGGAGCACAATGTGAGAAAGTCACATGACTGTAGCTGTTATGGTTTAGGAGAAAAAAAAAGGGGAAAAAATGAGTTTCCATTATTATTAGGCCCGAGCCGGAGACAACGTCCCGGCGAGGGACTCATTAAAACCGCGTCCGAAACGGGGAAAATGGCAAAAATCAAGTGGTTAACACGCCCCGACATGCCAGTGAGTGGTGTCAAAAATTAGAACTCGCCAAGCTCTAATTGTCACCGAAGACCCCGAAAAAAAAAAACGAAAGACGACTCGGTAGCGCCACCTCAAACTTTGATTTTCATTGGGCCTATGGGAGCCCGACTCGGAAAAAAGTGAATCTAAAAATCTGAAACTCACATCAAAAAATAGAACATGTCGGGACATGACAAAAATGATATTATGGCCCCGCCCTAAAATGTACAGGAAGTCGGCCATATTGGATCAAACCCGGTGACGACAAAAGCGCACACCCTCACATTCAGGACATCTCCTCGCACAGTTTTCATCACAAACACTTCAAATTTGGCCAAAACCCACTAAACCCATGTGAGATTAAAGATCATCAATTATATTTGAATATGACTTTGGGTGTGGTCATGGCGAATTTTATACAAAATCGTAAATTTTGGAATATTTCAATAAAATATTTCTCTTTCACACATTTTTTGTTGGGAAAACGCTAATACAGCGTTTATGCACATTTGGGAGCTGAACACAATGATATGCAAATCATGGCTTTATCTCACAAATTGACTCTCTAGCGCCCTCTTCAAATTTCATTTTCAAAAATTCGTAGCAGACAAGTGATTTGTCGTGGACTTGTGAAAAAATTCACAGTGGCCTTATTTGTGATGGGGCACAATGTGAGAAAGTCACATCACTGTAGCTTTTGTGGTTTAGGAGAAAAAAAAAGGGGGGGAAAAATGAGTTTCCATTATTAGGCCCGAGCCGGAGACAACGTCCGCGCGAGGACTCATTAAAACCGCGTCCGAAACGGGGAAAATGGCAAAAATCAAGTGGTTAACACGCCCCGACATGCCAGTGAGTGGTGTCAAAAATAGAACTCGCCAAGCTCTAATTGTCACCGAAGACCGCGAATAAAAATAACGAAAGACGACTCGATAGCGCCACCTCAAACTTTGATTTTCATGGGGCCTATGGGAGCCCGACTCGGAAAAAAGTCGACCCAAAAATCTGAATCTCACATCATAAAATAGAACGTGTCGGGACATGACAAAAATTATATTATGGCTCCGCCCTAAAATGTACAGGAAGTCGGCCATATTGGATCAAACCCGGTGACGACAAAAGCGCACACCCTCACATTCAGGACATCTCCTCGCACAGTTTTCATCACAAACACTTCAAATTTGGCCAAAACCCACTAAACCCATGTGAGATTAAAGATCATCAATTATATTTGAATATGACTTTGGGTGTGGTCATGGTGAATTTTATACAAAATTGCAATTTTTGGAATATTTCAATAAAATATTTCTCTTTCACACATTTTTTGTTGGGGGGAAAACGCTAATACAGCGTTTATGCACATTTGTGAGCTGAACACAATGATATGCAAATCATGGCTTTATCTCACAAAATGGCTCTCTAGCGCCCTCTTCAAATTTCATTTTCAAAAATTCATAGAAGACAAACGATTTGCCATGGACTTGTGAAAAAAATCATAGGGGCCTTATTTGTGATGGGGCACAATGTGAGAAAGTCACATGACTGTAGCTTTTATGGTTTAGGAGAAAAAAAAAGGGGAAAAAATGAGTTTCCATTATTATTATTATTATTATTCTTATTTTGGTTGCCAAATTGAAGCCATTTTTGACCCCCTGAACGTAAAAAAAAAGTCCATTTTATTGGACCCAAAATTCAAGGTTGGTGAAAAATGTATTATTTTAATGTGGAAAAAAATTCACATATCAAATTGACTCAATAGCGCCACCTCAAAAATCAAAATACATTACGGCAATGAGAGACCTTTTTCATCGTAGACAAATGAAATTTGGTGGAACCATAGAACATGTCAAGACAAGTAGAAAATTATATTATGACCCCACCCTAAACCCGACAGGAAGTCGGCCATTGTGGGCGGAACCCCATTTTTTTGAAATTTTAACTCTCACGTTTGGATTTTTTACGCAATGGATTTCTATTCTAGAAACTTGAAAATTGGTCAAAATGAACTACACCCATGTGGGATTAAAGTTCACTGTCTTGGATTTTTTTTACGTCATTAAATGTGGGTGTGGCCAGCCTGCAAAGAAAAAAAGCATTTTTTGAAGTTTTAAATTGCGAATAACTGAGACATGCAGCATCCTATTTCCCGGCATTAATATACGTTTTGTTCAAAATGTTGATCTGAGTGCATAGATATAACATTTACATAAGTCAGACATTACATTGCTCCACAGCGCCCCCTTGAACTTTTGAATGGGACCCAAAAAAATTAATTTGTCAAAAACATTTGAAATTTGACATGGACATCTAGCTAAACATCCTGAACAAAAAAGCCAATGAGAACATACCTCTATTTCCAACTATGTTACCGTGGTAACGTCATAAATGACTCATTGAAATGAATGGGGTTCAGAGTACTGGACTTTGTTGTCGACTAAATAGATGCTCTGCACTAATCCAACTATGACCCAAAATTCAAGGTTGGTGAAAAAATTTGTGTTTTGATGTGGAAAAAAAAAATCAATATTTCAAAATGACTCAGTAGCGCCACCTCAAAGTTCAAAATACATTACGGCAATGAGAGACCTTTTTCATCGTAGACAAATGAAATTTGGTAGAACCATAGAACATGTCAAGACAAGTAAAAAATTATATTATGACCCCACCCTAAACCCGACAGGAAGTCGGCCATTGTGGGCGGAACCCCATTTTTTTGAAATTTTAACTGTCACGTTTGGATTTTTTACACCATGGATTTTCATTCAACAAACTTGAAAATTTGACAAAATGAACTAGGCCCATGTGGGATTAACGGCGACTCACTTGGATTTTTCAACGTCATAAAATGTGGGTGTGGGCAACATGCAAAGAAAAACAGTGTTTTTTTCAAGTATTAAAATTGCACCTAACTCAAACATGCAGTGTCCTGCTGACCGGCATTAATATACATTTTGGTCACAATGTTCATCTGAATGTAATGATATACAGTTTACATAGATGAGACAATCCATTGCTCCACAGCGCCCCCTTGAAATTTTGAATAGGACCCAAAAAATTTTACTTTGTCAAAAACATTTGAAATTTCATATGAACATCCCTATCTCCATACTGAACAAAAAAGCCAATGAGAACATACTTCTATTTGCAACTATGTTACCGTGGTAATGTCATAAATGTACCATTGAAATGAATGGAGTTCAGAGTACTGGACTTTGTTGTCGACTAAATAGATGCTCTGCAGTAATCCAACTATGACCCAAAATTCAAGGTTGATGAAAAAATTTGTATTTTCATGTGCAAAAAAAATTAATGCTTCAAAATGACTCAGTAGCGCCACCTCAAAGTTCAAAATACATTACGTCAATGACAGACCTTTTCCATTGTAGACAAATGAAATTTGGTAGAACCATAGAACATGTCAAGACAAGTAAAAAATTATATTATGACCCCACCCTAAACCCCACAGGAAGTCGGCCATTGTGGGCGGAACCCCATTTTTTTTTTATTTTAACTCTCACATTTGGATTTTTTTTACGCCGTGGATTTTCATTCAAAAAAACTTGCAAATTGGTCAAAATAAACTTGGCCCATGTGGGATTAGAGGCGACTCACTTGGATTTTTCTAAGTCATAAAATGTGGGTGTGGCCAGCATGCAAAGAAAAACTGCGTTTTTTGCAGTATTTAATTGCACCTTTAACCAATTGGTTAAACTAACTAAGAACCATGTCCAATTAAATATTAATGTGTAGGTGTTTGATGAATTGTAAAATGTGGGTGTGGCAAATCCACAAATCAGGGGGAATTTGGAAGCATAAAAATGTGTATTACTCATAGGTGATGTGGAATTGAGCAGACCCAATGAAACATTTGTGTGCATTGATGACCTGAACACAGAGATGTCAAACTTGTATAGCTATGATATAAAACAGCTCTACACTGCCCCCTTGAAACTTTGAACGGGGCGACAAAATTATGTTTATGCCAGACAAATCAATGTTGACATGGAAATCAGGCTTGCAATACTGAACATAAAGTCATTGAGAACAACACTGTATTTGCAAGCATGTTTCCATGGTTATGGAAAAAAAAAAATATTGAAATACATAGGTTAGAAATTAAAATTAAAAAGCCAAAAATTGTTTTGCCAATGGAGATATTTAAATAAATATTCAAAGAAAGCTTTAACATAATACAAGATGCTGAGAAAAGGACTAGAGAAAAATGTTTTTTTTGGTTTATTTTATTTTTTTTTTATTTTTGCAGTTTATTTACAGAGATATTAATACCTTCAAAATAACTATATATGTAAATGTAAGATTCATACAAAAGCAGTAGACACATTTTGTTGTTGACATAAAAAATTTATTTATGTCGTTCAAGCATATTAGCTACCAATATGTACAACGTGGGAAAAAAAAAAAAAAAAAAAAAAATCAACAATTGGCTATCTACAAATATTGTCGAATTTCACAGTATTATAAAAAAGAAAACATAAATGTCATTATTACATTAATATATCATTTTAGAAAAGCATGCTATGCCTTAACAGTCATTAAAATAAGGTGGAAGAACTTGTAAACACAACATTTATTCAAATAAACATAATAACATATTATCAAGTGCAGAAGCATCAATGCATGTCATTATAAAATGTTTAAAAAATGTATAGAATTGGATGGATTTATGTACAGACATTTTATTTTGTAGAAATAAAAAATATGATTATGATTATGATTATTATTATTATTATTATTAATTATTATTGACAGAAAACAAAAACATTAGGACTAGATTAAAAAAAAAAAAAAGTCTAAACAGACATCAGCTTAAGGGCTGAAATATGTTGGAAAAACTTCTGATGAAATGTCATATTGTTTAGATTTGACTTAGACATGATCAATCAAAGTGCCTCTTTCTGTTGTTGGAGATGAGACATTCTAAACATATCCATGAGTGGACATGAAATTGCAGACTGATGATGATTTCAGGATGTCATCATTGAAATAACCACAATGGATGGACATTGTGCCTCTAGCCGGGTGGAGCAGTGTGCCGGGCACAGCAACAGAGGTGGAGCAGCTGCCGGGTGGAGCAGGGCACAGCAGCAGAGGTGGAAACCGCCGCCGTGTGCAGCAGAGCAGGGCACAGCAGAGCAGGGCACAGCAGAGCAGGGCACAGCAGCAGAGGTGGAGCAGCCGCCGGGTGGAGCAGAGCGGGGGCCCAGTACCAGAGGTGGAACAGCTGCCGGGTGGAGCAGAGCAGGGCACGGCAGCAGAGGTGGAACAGTTACCGGGTGGAGCAGAGCAGGGCACAGCAGCAGAGGTGGAACAGCCGCCGGGTGGAGCAGAGCCAGGCACAGCAACAGAGGTGGAGCAGCTGCCGGGTGGAGCAGGGCACACCAGCAGAGGTGGAACAGTCGCCGGGTGTGGAGCAGAGCAGGCACAGCAGCAGAGGTGGAGGAGCTGCCGGGTGGAGCAGAGCAGGGCACAGCAGCACAGGTGGAACAGCCACCGGGTGGAGCAGAGCAGGGCACACCTGCAGAGGTGGAACAGTTTCCGGGTGGAGCAGAGGAGGGCACAGCAGCAGAGGTGGAGCAGCCGCCGGGAGGGAGCAGAGCAGGGCAAAGCAAAAGAGGTGGAGCAGCTGCCGGGGTGGAGCAGGGCACAGCAGCAGAGGTGGAACAGCCACCAGGTGGAGCAGAGCAGGGCACAGCAGCACAGGTGGAACAGCCACCGGGGTGGAGTAGAGGAGGGCACAGCAGCAGAGGTGGAGCAGCCGCCGGGTGGAGCAGAGCAGGGCAAAGCAGCAGAGATGGAACTGCCGCCGGGTGGAGCAGAGCAGGGCAAAGCAGCAGAGGTGGAACAGCCACCAGGTGGAGCAGAGCAGGGCACAGCAGCACAGGTGGAACAGCCACCGGGTGGAGCAGAGGAGGGCAAAGCAGCAGAGGTGGAACCCGACGCTGGATGGAGCAGAGCGGGCACAGCATCAAAGGTGGAACAGCCACCGGGTGGAGCCGAGCAGGACACAGCAGCAGAGGTGGAACAGCCGTCGGGTGGAGCAGAGCAGGGCACAGCAGCAGCAGACGTGGAGCAGCTGCCGGGTGGAGCAGAGCAGGGCACAGCAGCAGAGGTGGAGGAGCTGCCGGGTGGAGCAGAGCAGGGCACAGCAGCAGAGGTGGAGCAGCTGCCGGGTGGAGCAGAGCAGGGCAAAGCAACAGAGGTGGAGCAGCCGCCGGGTGGAGCAGAGTCGGGCACAGCAACAGAGGTGGAGCAGCCGCCGGGTGGAGCAGAGCACAGCAGCAGAGGTGGAACAGCCGCCGGGTGAAGCAGAGCAGGGCACAGCAGCAGAGGTGGAGCAGCCACCGGTGGAGCAGAGCCGAGCACATCAGCAGAGGGAAACTGCCGCCAGGTGGAGCAGAGCAGGGCACAGTAGCAGAGGTGGAACAGCCACCGGGTGGAGCAGAGCAGGGCACAGCAGCAGAGGTGGAGCAGCTGCCGGGTGGAGCAGAGCAGGCAGCACAGCAGCAGAGGTGGAGCAGCCGCCGGGGTGAAGCAGAGCACAGCAGCAGAGGTGGAACAGCCGCCGGGTGAAGCAGAGCAGGGCAAAGCAACAGAGGTGGAGTAGCCGCCGGGTGGAGCAGAGTCGGGCACAGCAACAACAGAGGTGGAAACTGCCGCCGGGTGGAGCAGAGCAGGGCACAGTAGCAGAGGTGGAACTGCCGCCGGGTGGAGCAGAGCAGGGCACAGTAGCAGAGGTGGAACAGCCACCGGGTGGAGTAGAGGAGGGCACAGCAGCAGAGGTGGAGCAGCCGCCGGGTGGAGCAGAGCAGGGCACAAGCAGCAGAGATGGAACTGCCACCGGGTGGAGCAGAGCAGGGCAAGGCAGCAGAGGTGGAACAGCCACCAGGTGGAGCAGAGCAGGGCACAGCAGCACAGGTGGGAACAGCCACGGGTGGAGTAGAGCAGGGCCCAGTAGCAGAAGTGGAACAGCCACCGGTGTGGAGCCGAGCAGGGCACAGCAGCAGAGGTGGAACAGCCGTCGGGTGGAGCAGAGCAGGGCACAGCAGCAGAGGTGGAGCAGCAGCTGCCGGGTGGAGCAGAGCAGGGCACAGCAGCAGAGGTGGAGGAGCTGCCGGGTGGAGCAGAGCAGGGCACAGCAGCAGAGGTGGAGCAGCCGCCGGGTGAAGCAGAGCACAGCAGCAGAGGTGGAACAGCCGCCGGGTGAAGCAGAGCAGGGCAAAGCAAAACAAAAGAGGTGGAGTAGCCGCCGGGTGGAGCAGAGTCGGGCACAGCAGCAGAGGTGGAACTGCCGCCGGGTGGAGCAGAGCAGGGCACAGTAGCAGAGGTGGAACTGCCGCCGGGTGGGAGCAGAGCAGGGGCACAGTAGCAGAGGTGGAACAGCCACCGGGTGGAGTAGAGGAGGGCACAGCAGCAGAGGTGGAGCAGCCGCCGGGTGGAGCAGAGCAGGGCAAAGCAGCAGAGATGGAACTGCCACCGGGTGGAGCAGAGCAGGGCACAGTAGCAGAGGTGGAACTGCCGCCGGGTGGAGCAGAGGAGGGCACAGCAGCAGAGGGTGGAGCAGCCGCGGGGGAGCAGCAGAGCAGGGCAAAGCAAAAGAGGGTGGAGCAGCTGCCGGGTGGAGCAGGGCACAGCAGCAGAGGTGGAACAGCCACTGGGGAGGAGCAGAGCAGGGCACAACAGCAGAGGTGGAACAGCCTGGGGTGGAGCAGAGGAGGGCACAGCAGCAGAGGTGGAGCAGCCACCGGGGTGAAGCAGAGCAGGGCAAAGCAAACAGAGGTGGAGCAGCCGCCGGGTGGAGCAGAGTCGGGCACAGCAACAGAGGTGGAGCAGCCGCCGGGTGGAGCAGAGCACAGCAGCAGAGGTGGAACAGCCGCCGGGTGAAGCAGAGCAGGGGAGCACAGCAGCAGAGGTGGAGCAGCCGCCGGGTGGAGCAGAGCGAGAGCACATCAGCAGAGGTGGAACTGCCGCCAGGTGGAGCAGAGCAGGGCACAGTAGCAGAGGTGGAACAGCAACCGGTTGGAGCAGAGCTGGGCAAAGCAGCAGAGGTGGAGCAGAGCACGGCAGCAGAGGTGGAGCAGCCGCCGGATGGAGCAGAGCACAGCAGTAGAGGTGGAACAGCTGCCGGTGGGAGCAGAGCAGGGCACAGCAGCAGAGGTGGAGCAGTCGCCGGGTGGAGCAGAGGCGAGCACAGCGGCAGAGGTGGAACTGCCTCCGGGTGGAGCTGAGCAGGGCACAGCAGCAGAGGTGGAACAGCCACTGGGTGGAGCAGAGCACAGCAGCAGAGGTGGAGAAGCTGCCTAAGCATATTAGCTACCAATATGTACAACTTGCCAAAAACAAACAAACAAACATAAACAAAAAGTGGGCTATATATTAAGAATGCCAAATTTCACAGTTAATTCTTTTTTTTTTAAGCATTGAAGCATTGATATCATTATTACATTAATATATAATTTTAGAAAAGCATGCTATGCCTTGACAATCACTAAAATAAGGTGGAACAACTTGTAAACACACAACATTTATTCAAATAAACATAATAACATATTATCAAGCGTAGATGCATCAATGCATGTCATTATAAAATATTTTACAAACATTAGAATTGGATGGCTTTATGTACAGAGATTGTATTTTGTAGAAAATAAAATATTGACAGAACAAATGTTACATACAGACATTTACATAGAAAGTAATGAAGATTGAAGACATTTACAATGAGCAGAAAATACAGTTTCAATTCATAGGACCAAAAAAAAAACCCCACATTTGGATTAGAAGAAAAAAAAAAAGTCTAAACACACTTCAGCTTAAGAGAGCAGGCTATGCCTGATGATGATCACTGAAATATGTTGGAAACAACTTCTGATGAAATTTCATATTGATGAGATTTCACATAGACATGATCAATCAAAGTGCCTCTTTCTGTAGTTGGAGATGTGACGTGCTGAACATATCCATGAGTGGACATGAAATTGCAGACTGATGATGATTTCAGGATGTCATCATTGAAATCTCCCATAACCACAATGGACGGAGTTTGTGCCTCTAGCCAGGGTTAGCAGTTGTTGCAAATTGTGCTTGAACACAGACATGGGATATGAAGGTGGACGATACACAACAGCAACTAAAACCTGATGATTTACATTGTTGTAAATTAAGCACTCCAGATTAAATTGGGGGTGCATCAGGAAAGTGGTAGTTTGTGTTGTGGGAGCAGTACATGCCCACTCCACCATGAAGTTGACTTTGAGTGCAGTAAGAGCCGGATGCTTGCTGTGTTCGTATGCCAGACTTCGTGGACGACTGTGAAAACTGTAACCTTCCATGTCAACACTGTCAAGTGCAGACTGAGATGTTAACCATGTTTCTGTCACAGCTATACAGTCAGGCTGTAAATGCTGTGTGGATGACACCAAATCAGGTACATGTTTTTACTAAACCCTGAACATTCATCAAAAACAGGTTAACACATCAGCTGACTGCTTGTTTTGTGACACATTGTCGTCCAAGAAGTGTGGCATAGATTCCAAGGCATGTTTTACCTCGTCATTACAATAAATAGCCTTCTCATCAAAGTCCTGGATAATAAGGCCATCTAGACTTCTTACACGACTTAAAGCCACATAAGCTTGTCCTGAGGCAAACACTTGCTTTAGAGACACCACAGCATCGTCAACAGTCAGGCCCTGTACTTTGTGGATTGTAACAGCCCAGGCAAGAGCAAGAGGAAACTGACGTCGTTTTCCCCCTTTGCTGTTAGCCCTTTCCTCCTGTGGCTCTATCCGTGTGTGGAGTTTATTAAAGCAGGTGCAGTGGATGGGTATTTTTTCCGTCTCTGTGTACCAACATTGACGTCATCAAACTGAACATACACAGCTTCAGGAAGTCCATTTAGTTCTGTTTCACTAATATGTGTTACAGTTCCACAGACTCCATTCACCAATCCATCTTCAACGTCAATGTTCTTACACAGCATAACTCTGGCAGGAACACCCAAAAATAGCTGTTTCTGCAGAGAAGTGAGGTTGTCTTTACTGTGAGGTGTGACTTTGCTTTCCATTTTTCCAGTTTTCTTGTTGTAGTGATAGTCCTGTGCATCAATTGTTTGATAGTCAGGACAAGTGGCTTTGAGATGGTTGAAGTTATGTTCATTTACCTGTGAATTTGTTGGGAAAAATATTGTAGAGCAGAAGACTGCTCTCCAGTTTCACGACTTTGTAGAATGTGAATGTCCTCATCGAGCATGGGTGGTCCTTTAGACCGTGTTCTTAATCGGTTAAGTAATTCTGCAAATGTGGTATCCTTCTGTCTGACTATTGTTTTCAGTTCAGCCATTTTGAAACTTGACCAAAAGTTCACAGGTAGATTGTCTGTGTACAAGCCTTTTGCCATAAACGGAGGTAACTGATAGAAATCGCCAACAGCTATAAGGGTGACATTTCCAAAAGGGGAAAACATCACCTCTTTGCTTGATTGCCGAAGTCGTCCATGTATGTATGTGAGCAGTTTATGGGAAACCATTGATATTTCATCAATGATTACTAACTTAAGGTCTATATATTTAGCACGGAGAGAGTTGAGTTTTTTCTTCACCTAATGGTATGTAGGGAAGCGTCACGTCTGTTCCAATGCTAAATGCACTGTGAATTGTAGATGCATTTAGGTTGTATGCTGCCATTCCAGTGGGTGCTGTTATTAAAAACTCATGTTGTCTGGGGTGGCGTCGCATTGGTGCAAACAGACGATTGGCTTCATACTGAATGGCCCGAATCAAGTGACTTTTCCCTGTACCAGCACCACCAGTGATGAAGACATGTAAAGGTTCTGGGTCATTTCCCATTGACTTTTTTGTATGCACCACTTTTACTTTGAAAAATATAGACAGCTGGATATCATTTAAAGATCGAATTAACTCCAACACCTTTCAGCTCGAGTCATTGCATTGTGTTGTTTTTTCTAAATGACCAGTTTTCTTTGTTAGCTATCCCTAAATCTGGAATTTGGGGCAAGGGGTCTTCATCATCCGGTTTACTCTGTGCACGTTCATCAATTGATTCCAGACGTTCTGCTTCTTGCTCAGGACAAAGCATGCACCAAGCATCCTCTAATATTTCATTAGAGTCCAGGTTATTTTTAAATGTCCTCCAAATCTCAGTTTCAATGTCATAGTGAGATCTATTTGAATTACAATTGACATCACTGAAACGGTCTGGTTGCCAAGCTGCACGGTGCCTTCTTTGTAGAACTGTTCACAAGAATCAAAATGATGAAGGTTTCAGGTCGTTATCATGACGATAAGGGAAAAACAGCTGTAAGAGACTTTTGTAATATAGCTCAGGATTCTTTGTTTCAGAAAACCGTGCATAGCGCACAACAGCAGGTTTGGTTCTGAATCGTTTGGAAATATATCCACATGAATTTCTGTAACTTAATCACATTTTTGGATTTCTTTTCTGATGTACTTAACACACGGTATTCTGAAGCAAATGTGGCTATACACATATTATCAAAAGTGTCATCCTGTGGTCTGTTTCTTATATCGATCCACAAATCCCAGTCATCCAAATGTCATTGTTTTCCTGACTTTTCAGTTCATTTAGTGGTTTGGTGATTTTGAAAATTGTGTCACCTGTGGGGCATAAACACAACTTTCCTTGAACATTGTTTGAGGTGCATTTGACTGATTCTGTAAACAGCTCTTGTGCAGACACATCCACGGTTATGGAGGTAGGCTTGACCAATCTTCTTCATAGCTTCTTTGGCATCAGCGTTCCCCTGTTTTGTGGCCTCTTGGTTGTGTTGTCTCAACAACAGTCCCATCTCTCTCTCAGATTTGGACATATAGCTATAATATAAACAATACAAGCATATACGTCGACGATGTACTGCAGGTCTAGGTTGGCATTCCAACATTTTAACAGAAATGCATTATATGGATTAATCCAAATTTCATTTACATCTCTTTGCAGACAATTTGTGTGCGTTTTTTCAACACATTTAAGTCTTTCTCCCATACTTCTTGCGTAATGCCAACATTGTTAAACAGCTGCTGAATACTCGTAACGGGATTGTCTTTATCCAGAGTGCTTTTTTCAACAGCTGCCAGTATTTTCATTGCAGTCCTTTCTTTCATGAAATTCTGTTCATTCTGAGAGCATATGCATTCAACATTGGCTTTATTTTGATCTTGGCTGTTTGTTGCAGTGTCACCTTGGCACTTGGGGCACTTGGTCTTTTTTGGCTTTTGGTGATGATGAAAGTGCGTAGAGATACAGGACGTGGGAAATTGAAACGGCAAAACTGTATTCTTTCTTCTTGCATGTTTTAGAATGACGTTGAGAATGTTGCTGCACGGAGGTAACAGTTTCAGCTAATTGCTGATCTTTTGTGGGTATTTCAACATGTGATGTACTTGTCGATGAATTGCACCACTTCTTCATCAGTGTTTTTTCCAATTTCAGGAGCATTCTCAATCCAAAATAAAGCGTGTACATGGGGTGATCCACGGTGTTGAAATTCTACACGATAAAAGTAATCTTTAATCTTTCAATTGGATTCAATGGAGACAGTAACACGTAATTCAAGAAGAGGTGCCACCTAGTCAAACATGCGTGCTGCAGTGACAGGATGATTACGCAACAGTTCACACACCTTTCAGCCTACTCCAAACTCTCCAGCAGTTTCTGTTTGCTCCCCTCTTGCTTCAAAATTGTATTTAAAATCCTCTCCAGCGCATGTCTGCAGAGGAAAAAACTGCAAAAGAAAGTGTGGTTTTCCCAGATTCCGCACCATGGCAAGTAAATCTTTTTTGTTCACCTTGCCAGAAGCGTGGAGTACCTCTTATTTGGCCGTAGAAAACGATATCCTTCATCAGTCTTAATGATGTCCTGCAAAGACTCGATGTTTTGTGGAGCATTTTCTTTTTGGCCTGCTGGGTTGGTGTGTCCTTTGCGTGATGCTACTGATACTTGTTGAATAACTTGTTTGAACTTCTGACATGTATTGTGCAAAAAAATGTATTCAACGCACTTTGCAAACCTTCCATCAGACGTGCAATATTTGTTTATAAAATATCGTGCCAATGTTAAGTAGTGCTGTCTGGGCGTATTGATTAAGTATTGTTGCCTGTTGGAAAAAGATACGGAAAAAGATTTTGCTTTCATTATCTTTTATCTGACAAAATACGCACAGGATTGTTTCCTTCAGCAGGTTGCCAATTAAGATATCTTCAAAACCCTGATCAAGAGTTTCTTGACCAACATCAACTGGCATGGAACAAGAATCTTGATAAATACATTGTGGTTCTGCCGGTCATGGAGAGTTTCATCTTCTATCATCAGAGACTCAGTTTTTTTTGTGATTTATTGTCGAGGACTTGTTCTGTATGTTTTTTCTTCTTCATGTTGAGTTTTGTCTTGTGCATCCTCAGGAGAGTTGTTCTGTTGTGTCAGGAACATTAGAGTCGTCTTTTGCTTGGTTTTCTTCTTCCTTAGCACACCATGTCACCCATTCTTCATTTAGTTCTATGTCTTGATAATCTCTTATTGTTTTTCCTTTAATATTTAAGTGCTTCTTTCAGGTGATTTGTGTCCACAAAGTGATATTCATATGTCCTTTGTTAAGACAGCCTTGCGCTTTAATTTAACACGTACACAACAACCTCCATATTTGAACGATGCCAAAGCAGAACAAGTGGATTGACCTGAAGAAGGGATGCAAAAAATCGTCCGTCGGCATCCATTTTGACCACCCTTGGTTAAAGC
>JAIEZT010000276.1:105889-167545 GCA_019594935.1 Periophthalmus modestus | reverse complement strand
TTTAAAGCCAAGTTATAATAATCAGAATAAAAATGTGGAAGAACGAGGGCTGAATATCAGAACATCAGCTGACGTCACCATAAACATGTATATTTGTTCATGCACGCTCATACATGAACTTGACACGGACGTGTCGGTTTGTTCACGTCAGATATTAGACAGTTAATCAACAAACTAAAAGCAGAAAAAACAAGTTTATCCAGTTCCTCTCCCTTCCAAAAATCACTCAAATCCACTGAATCTTCAATCCTCCGTGTCGAGATATTACCTCCACCAACTCCAGATAGAATATGAAGCTCCTCTTCCCTATTTTCGGTGAGGCTTAGACTGGTACTAGGCGCGGCACCCGTGTGGTGTCACTGTGACAAGAAACCAACATGTGTATTATATTTGCCATCCTTTTTCACATATAATACGGCATCTGAGGATAAGTCGCGCCCTAACGGTCCACGTTCTGCTCTGATCAAGCTCCAGAAATGCCTAAAACAATGTCTGATCGATTCGAAGACTCTGTCCGTCGTCCATCTAAGTTGGAAATGTTTCTCGTCATATGCCCTCTGGGCAGGAGAAAGTCTACTGCAGGCGCGTCGCATGGGTAGGGGGAGTATTTTTTTTTTTTTGCTCTGGTATCTGTACTATTAAAACCAAGTGATTTTTTTTTTGTAAATGTATGTAATAATTACCTTAAGTACTTTTTTTTTCCCTCTGATATCTGTACTTTTACTCAAGTACATTTTTTTTTATTTGATACTTTTACTCAAAGTAGATTTTGGTTTTTTTATTTATACTTTTACTTATTAAGTAGTTTTTTTTATTTATTTAATGATACTTTTACTTGGAGTATTTTTTTTTTGCCTCTGGTATCTGTAACTTTTACTCAAGTAGTAACACACTTTTTGAATGAATATGAAGTTTGAACGCTCACATCACCTCACCTCGACTCTGACTTCCTCGTGTCTCTGCTCTCTCAGTTCTTCAGTTCCCCGATGTTGGAGGGAGACGGACGGGGAGGGACGGTTGCGCTGTAATACGGAGGTGGGGCGCGTGTGACTCTGTGGAGGTCAAAGGTCACGGGTTCCTGACCCCCCGTGTATTACTCGATGACTGAGAGGGGCTATGAGCTGATGGTGAGTTAGTCACTCATGCTGCAAGCTCACGGGCTGAGCTGGGCGCTTAACTCGCTGTGGCCCCGCGAGGCCCGTGGCCCCCGCGATTCGGCCGTGTGGCCCCCCTCGTGTGGTCCGTGGGTGGTGGGGGGTAAACCTGGGGCCGGCAAGTGACTCCTGGGTACTCGGGGCTGATTCCTGATATTTCTCTTTTTCCTCGTTTTTCAAACTCGGGGACATGGCAGCATTGCGGGCATCTTTTCCTGGTTTCACACGGCTCCGGACAAAGATGCTTTATTGGAATTTTCACACCGCTCTTAATATTTTGTAAATAGTTCTGTTTCCAATGAATCCAGGCTCTTGACGGGGTTGCGTGAACCCTTTGACCTCTGGCGAGGAGCTGACACACTGTAACTCTGTGTTCTTAAATCTACATATGAAAAACTGAGTCATCCTGATAAGCTAGCCTTGGCACGTCCTGCCTTGATTAATGAGGCGACTTTCTCCCATTTGTGCATAATCCACTTATTTCTATGGAAAAACAAATTATACAATTGTTACCACCAGACATGAAAGAGAAAAGCCCGTTTGGATCAACGGGACGAACCGTGATCCTCACCTCCTGGAGTCAGGATATCACACATGACTTCCAAATATCGGCTTCAGTTCTCGTATCTGGTGGTCTTGGTTGCCAAAACGGTTTACCGGTCGCCGTCGGCCCAGAAAAGTCTCAGAATGTTTCTTTATCTCTCTTTTTTTATACAGGGGAACCCCGAAGAGAGCACTCCATACCTTTTTCAGAGATGCACCGATCCGGTTGATACTATAGCCTGAATCCCGTTGTCAAACCGATACTAGAGCCGGAATTATACTAATAATAACAGTTTTACTATACTTTTTTTTCCAAATTAATTTTTGTATATTTTGTATATATTTTATTTTATGTATGTATTTATTTTATTTAAAACAAGAAACAGTGCACTAGAAAATACACTTTTTATCTCAAAGAGAAACATTTAGCTTACAATCGGCCCTGTGCGTCTGCCAGACCATGTTTGCACAGAACAGCGGCCTAGTTCCCCCTAACAATAAATTCAACTAAAATTAAATTTAAAATAAATACAATAAAAATCAAATTGGTATTGGTTATCGATAAGATGAGAAAGATGGAACAATGCATCTTTGGTTTAGATACGACTAAAAGCAAAAGCTAAAAAAATACAAGCAGATTTATACTGAAGAGACGGACCGTGAAGAGGCAGTGAAAAGGTTTAGGACCACCTCAGACATCCACAGGTGCAAAAAGAGCATTCTGGCGTTCTTGACTTTAAAATGCAGGAACTTTACAAACATGATGGAGGAAAAACACATTTCTAGATAAAATGTTTTTATTTAATTCCGATTTTTTTTTTCACTGAGGAGTATACCAGACTTCACTGGATGGTACTCGAGAAGCGTTCAGGTTTTATCTCTTACGACGGTTGTCTCTGAGCTGACCTGGGAACGCCATGGGAGGAGCTGGAGGACGGTGCGTCTGGGGTGTGGGAAGTCTGAGAGTCCCTGCTTATGAACTGCTCCCTCTGCGATTGTTCCCGCCCGATGAGTGGAAGGATGATAGATTGCATGGACAAATAATTGATGTTTTTGTTATAAGTGTTTGGTGCAATATTATCAATAAGATTATCTCTAAATCAAAAGTGTTTTGCCAAAGGGGACACAGCGACAGTATCATTTGTGGGAGCTGGAATCGCATCGCCAACCTTTGAGTCAGTCGCATTGACCAATACGCCAATGATTTTTTTACATCTAGAGCGCGTATGATTCGAACCACCAACCTTCAGATTATTGATATAAATATCTCTAAATCAAGTGTCTTGCCCAAAGGACACCCCCAGTGACAGTATGCATTTTGGGAGCTGGAATCGCATCGCCCAACCTGTGAGTCACTGGATTTGACTGTTACACCACATGAAGAATTTCACATCTAGAGCAGGATTTGAACCTTCAACCTTTTGGATCAGTGGACAAAAACTCCAATATATAAGTCTTCAAAACTTTACACAGATAAATATTTCATGCGAAAAATCAAAATTGGGATCAGTGGTGGTGATTTGAACGTTTTACGCCAATGTTTTTTGTCAAGAGCAGGATTCGAACCACCAACCTTCAGATTATTGATAAAATTACCTCTAAATAAAGTGTTTTGGTTGCCCAAGGACACACAAAGATAGTATCATTTGTGGGAGCTGAAAATCGCATCGCCAACCGTGAGTCAGTGGGTTTGACTGTTACGCCAATTGAATTTTACGTTTAGAGCGGGATTCGCACCACAACCTTCAGATTATTGATAAAATTACCTCTAAAATCAAGTGTTTTGCCCAAGGACAACAACAACAGTACCATTTCTCTGGGAGCTGGAATCGCACCAACATCCTGTGCGTCACTGGATTTGAGTGCTAAACCCAATGTGTTTTACGTCAAGAGTGGGATTCGAACCACACAACCTCAGATTATCGATAAAAAATTAGCTGTTCTAAATAAGTGTCCCTGCCAAAGGACAAAAAAGACAGTATGCCATTTGTGAGAGCTGGAATCACCCGACAACCTGTGACAGTCGGCAGGGGGATCTGAACATTACGCCAATGATTTTTACCATCAAGAGGAGGATTCGAACCGACATACCTTCTGGTCAATGGGACAACGCTCCAATATATATAAGTTTTTAAACGTTTCTTGCAAAAATCGAAACCTAGTCTCGTCTGTTCGTTCCAGACTCGCTCCGGCCGGCCTCGTCCCAACGACTCCACCACAGGAGAAACATTTACGCGCCTGATCCGTGGGACGTCTGCACCTAGAACTTTTACTGCAGAAAGTGGAGCCCATATATAACGACTCGTCACCATGGCAGCATATTTGCAGTCTGGGCCGAGTCTGGATATGTGGGCCCCCCCCGCTCACATACATCATGGTTTAAACAGAGCGGGGAGCGGAGCCCCTGAAGCGTGCCCATGAGCGGGGTGCGGGCCCCTCCGAGCGCCGTGTGCGATACGGGCCGCTCTTGGGAAATCGAGCATCGAGCTAATTTTGGGCTGGGCTTCAAAAAAGAGGTAAACATGTCCACGACCCTGTGAATTCCATACATCGAGGAGGTGATTTGCGCCTCGGGCGTTCGCAGCTACCAAACCCGGAGTTCAGCTCTAAAGTGTAAGCCACAGGTCGAGGGACGTCAGCACTACAACACGACAACGTCTGACATCACCGGCGTGGACTTCGTTTTGCGGGTTTTTTAGGAAGTGTAAAAAAATGATGAAGGGAGTAGTAGAAGCTTACGATGGGTAGACAGGCTAACGTGTAAGCTAACATGTATGCTAATGTGTAACGTGTATTGTTCTAATGTGTTTTTTTTGCGCTAGCTTCAGCTCATTTTTTGGACTTTTTTGATTTTTTTTTTTTTTTTCCTTCACGGCGTTGGACTCGTTTTGAGGTTTTTAGGAAGTGTAAAAAAAATAATAAAGTAGAAGCTTACGATGGGGCTAACAGGCTACCGTGTAAGCTAACATGTAGCTAATAGATAATAGGTGTATGCCTAATGTTTTTTGTGCACCCAGCCTCAGCTCATTTTTGGACTAGTTTTGGGACTAGTTTGGGGTTTTAGGAAGTGTAAAAAAAATGATTAGTGAAGAAGCTTATGATGGGCGTAACAGGCTAACGTGTAAGCTAACATGTATGCTAATATAAGTAACGTGTATGCTAATGTTTTTTTTTGCGCTAGCTTCAGCTCATTTTTGGGCGGTTTTGATAGGGGTTTTTTGCATCACCCGCATTTGAGTAGTTTTGGGGTTTAGGAAGCGTAAAAAAATGATAAAGTAGAAGCTTACAATGTAAACAGGCTAACATCAAGCTAACAGTTATGCAAAATGTGTAACGTGTATGCGTATATGTGGTTTTTTTTTTGCGCTAGCTTCCTCTCATTTTGGACGGTTTTGATGGAGGTTTTTTTGCATCCCAACCCCCCTCCCCCCGGCGTTGGGACTAGTTTGGGGTTTTGGATGGAAGTAGTAAAAAAATGATAAAGTAGAAGAGCTTACGATGGGTAAAACAGGCTAACGTGTAAGCTACACATGTGTGCTAATATGTAATGTGTAATTAGCTAATGTGTGTTTTTTGCACTAGCTTCAGCTAATGTTTGGACTGTTGATTTTTATTTTTTAATCACACATGGCGTTGGACTAGTTTGGGGTTTTTAGGAAAAGCGTAAAAAAAAGATATAAGTGTAGAAGCGAATACGATGGGGGGTAACAGGCTAACGTCTAAGCTAACATGTATGCTAATATGTAAAGTGTATTGTGCTAATGTGTTTTTGCGCTAGCTTCAGCTCCTTTTAATGGACTGTTTTTGATGGTTAATTAAAGCAACACGACGTTGGCACTAGGTTAGGGTTGTAGGAAGCGTAAAAAAATATAAAGTAGAAGCTTACGATGGGAAGACAGGCTAACTGTCTAAGCTAACATGTTGCGCTAATATGTAAAGTGTATGCTAATGTTTTTTTGCGCTAGCTTCAGCTCCTTTTTGGGACTGTTTTGATGGTGTTAATTTTGCATCAACCACCGACGTTTGGAAACTAGTTAGGGTTTTGTTTAGGAAGCGTAAAAAAAATGATAAAGTAGAAGCTTACGATGGGAGAAGACAGGCTAACGTCTAAGCTAACATGTAGGCTAAGATGTGAATGCAGTATGCTGCTAATGTGTTTGTGCGCTAGTTCAGCTCATTTTTTGGACAGTTTTGATTTTTTTTTTGCATCACAGGCTAGTGTGTAAAAAAATGTGTAAAAAATGGTAAAGTAGACGTAAAGTTTGCAGTAGTAGCATTATTCGTGAACTAAATATTAAAATGTTGAGGCTTTTCTTGCTGAATTCACTCTCTTTTTTGTTTATTTGCAGATGCAGACGAGAGAAAACTTCTTAAATACACAAAACAGAAAGCGAGGAAGTGAAGCTTACGATGGGTAAACAGCTAACGTGTAAGGTAACATGAATGCTAATATGTAACATGTATGCTAACATGTTTTTGTGCTTAGCTTCAGCTCCTTTTTGGACTGTTTTGATGTTTTTTTCATAGCTCGATTTGGAACTTTTCTTTAAAAGTTTTCTCAGATGCAAGATAAAACTCTGGTTTTATTTTTAACAGGCCGTTTAAAAAAAATACCAATTAAAAGAGCTCGTGTTACACTATTTTCTCATCATCTTATAATGTCGTTTTCCTCGTTACAATCAGACCTGCAGTTGTGTTTTTTTTGTTTCATATTCTCACATGTTTAATAAACAAACCTGCAGATTTAGGCTGAGATTCTTCTCTCAAACTGAAAACACTCTGTTCCACCTTGTGATGTCATCATGTGGTAAAACAGGAAGTGCTCCACTGGTTTGTAAACTCCACACAACTTCATTCCGAGAGTCATTTGGATAATGTTTCAGCTCTGGAATTGCCTATTTTAATACTGAACAAAAGAAAAATGTAGATGCTAACTGAAAACCACCACTTCATGACATCACAACGGGTGGAACGGAGCATTTAGAAAACTCTCAGCACTAGAATTTCCAATAAAACTGTATATTACTGTTTTGCTAGCGAACGTCGTGGCTAAAAGTCTCAAACCTGCGTTTTTTACTGGATCAAACAATGAGCTGAAAAGTCCCGAGCTGGAGCCGTCAGCGGGAGGTGGATGTGAGTCAGGATCCATAAGTGTTAGACCCAGGACAGAAAAAATAAACAGTCAGAGTAATTGCTGATATGTTCCTCTAATGGGCCCCCCCGCCGTAGCGCCCCTCTGACCCCCCGCGGGCAGGCCACCCCCCGATGGCGCTCACACCTGCCGGAGGAGAGGGCCGGGCGTATTGTTATTCTGCTCAAAGGCTCATCGGGGGGCCGTTGCTCTTCCATCGTCAGATGGGTGAGGAGGAGGAGGGTTGTGGTTGGGGGTCCCCGTGTCTGTCAACGCCGCTCACACTCCCCCGGGCCCCCTTCCGAACCTCCCACGCCTCCCCCAACGCTGACCTGGAACACATTTCTGGAGAGGAGGTCGTCGGCGTGGAGTCTGAGTAACTCTCGAGACGCTTGTGTCACGTCCAGACGACGCAAAAAAAAAAAAACAAAAAACGTTTTATTTTTTAAAAAAAACAAGTTTAAACGGCTCATATTACACTATTTCTATGTTCTGATGTTGTTTCCTCGTCACAAAACCGAGCTGGAGTTTCATTCCACGCAAGTTTAAACCTGCAGATTTAGACTAAGCTCTTCTCTCAAACTGAAAACACTCCGTTCACTTGTGATGTCATCATGTGGTGATACAGGAAGTGCTTTTTTTTAATAGTTTAATAGAATGGAGCATGGATACATTTTTTTCCATTCTGGTTGTGTTTATTGAACTGAAAAACAACGCAGACAACGCTCAGAGAAGGTCACATCTCCCACAAACCCGACTCGTACTTCACCCTGCTTGTATATCCTCTAGAAAGTTACGTACTGTAGCTTTAAACGACCCATATTACGCTGTTTTTTCTGATCTGTTCTAATGTCGTTTCCGCGTCACAAACAGACCTGGGAGTTGTGTTTTGTTTCATTCTCACATGTTTAACACAAAAACCTGCAGATTCAGGCTGAGAAAAAACACTCTGTTCCACCTTGTGATGTCATCAGGTGGTGATACGGAAGTGCTCCACTGTGTTTTTAAACTCTTCATTTATAGAATCATCTGGATCATTTCATTTATACTGAACAAAAACAAAAACAAAAACGCTTTTTCTTCTTTTGTTTTAGTCTCATTATGAGGATTTGTTTGGCAAAAAATAAATACAAATTATTTTAATAGGAACAATGAAGAAGTGGAAAAAGCGTCTGTGTACTGCGACATGCTAGCTAGCTCACTGCGTCTCAAAGCTAAACGTCAATTTTATTAAAATTAGAACATAACATAAAATAAACAACCTGTTTAAGTTCAAAATCATTCAAATAAAGATTATTCATTTGGTTTTATACATAGAAAACTTCAGTTTGTGGTGTTTTAATCCTTGTTATGCCTCAAAATTAGCATTGAGCGTTAGCATCGAGACACAGACATCTCTTTAACACACCTAAACATATTATTATTGTAGTTTTTACCATGTTGGCAGCTCTCTGTCCACTGCAGGATCTTTAAATATTTATAAATTTTACTCGACAAAAAACCTCACAGAGAATAAACCTGGACAGGAAGTAGTGACGCTAACAGTGAGGTTGGGGGCGCTGTCGTGCACAGAGATCATTGGTTAAGAATAAAATGATACAAATAAGTCGCAAAATGAGCAATAAGACGACACTCATGGTTTTTATATTACACCAAATCAATCCATTATTTTCACTTTTCAACATAAACTTATGGATTTGAATTATGATAAATGTTTAAATTGAACATTTAAAACTGGTTTGGTGAAGTTTTTCTCTTATAAAATGGGGGTTACGATCCACTTTAGGGGTGGCGGCACATTCTGTCACTTAAATATGTTTGTTTTAGTGAAATTAGGTCGAATAACAAAGTAAACCACACAAATAAAAGTAAACTCATTCAGTGTTTTTTAAACTTATTTTTTACTACTTTCTACATTTTATATACTGTAATTTTCAGACTATAAGCCGCTTTTTCGTCCACGGTCTTTGAACCCTGCCCCCCCCAACCTGGGCCTACACAACGGTGCGGCTAATTTATAGATTTTTACTGACTTATGGCCACCCGGGGGGCGCTCAAAAAGTGAGACAGACGTGGGGAAATGCTCGAAGAAGACACAAGTTTTGATTTTGAACTGTTATTTTACTCATCAGGTCACAGCCTCATCATGGAAAACACACACGAAGAAATGAAAATGATGCAAATTTAAGAAAAAAAGAAGGAAGGAAATAGAGCCACAGTGAGTTTGGCGTCATGACCCGATGGAGCGACGTTGGAGGCGGCAGAAGAACTACCTCGATGTAAAAAGACGACAAAATCTTTGAGAGGAAATCAAAGCAGATGCTCGTGTTGGTGCGGTTTTATTTTCTAAACCTGCAGCTGTGTTCATCTGTGCTGAGGTCGATTTTCAGGCACAGTTTGAAAAAAAAGCGTTGTCTTAACCCTTGAGAACCCACTGGGTCAAATTTGGCCGCAGTTAATTGCTGCTACCCAAAAATGAACACACAAACAAAACAAAAAGTCAAATTTCAATAAAAAAAAATTCAAAAAAAGCCCAGAGTGCCACTTCTGACCCCTGCATAGAGACACCTAGTGGATGAATATTGAACTAAAATGAGACAAAATCGTTTTCTCAGCAAATCAGAACCAAAATTGTGCTTTTTTTGTTGTTAATCTTTTTAGTAATAGTTTGCAGAAAGCCTAGAAGTACGTTTTATATCTTTTGGGATAAATTAGCGAGCCCAGTGGGTCAAATTTAGCCCTGCTGATCCTAAATTATAGAATAAAGGGTTAAAATTGAAAAAGTGGATATTTCAGTGTTGAACTTATAGCAATAATTTAAAGCAATGTTCATAATTTTCCAAAGACGAAAAGGTTCTTGGTTCTTCAGGGTTAAAATTAAAACTCAAAAAAACTTCTGTATCTCATGTTACAACATATTTATTACCTGCGGCTTATATCAGGGTGCGGCTATATATGTACAAATGTATTTGTCTTTTCAAATTTAGCTGGTGCGGGCTTATATTCAGGTGCGGTTTATATTCAGGTGAGCTCAATAATCACAGAAGACGTTAAATAAAGAACTAAGATATATGGGATTATGTAGCAAAAACATCCTCAGACCATGTTGAAGTGTTTTAACTTTGATGTAATGTGGATATAAAGTTGTAAAAACGTGAGCAGCAGTGTCCAAACTTCTGATGGTCGTGTTTAGTTTCTTTCATTATTCTAGCTGTGACAGACAGATCCAACAGACAGATCCACCGACAGATCCACAGACAGATCCACAGGGACAGATCCACAGACAGATCCACCGACAGATCCACAGACAGATCCACAGACAGATCCACAGACAGACCCACAGACAGATCCACAGACAGACCACAGACAGATCCACAGACAGATCCACAGACGGCGACTGATCATTTCTGCCCAAAATCTCAGGTTACAAGAAACAAAACTATCCCCGAAATGCCTTTTTTTTGTGAACGAAATCGAAACCAGCCAGCGAAAGAATCTAAAGTATGTCCAAATGACTTCTTCTTTCTTCTTCTTTTCTTCTTTCTTTTCTTTTTTCTTTTTTTCGGCTTCTTCTTTCTCTTTTCTTCTTCTTCTTCTTCTTCTTCTGCTTCTTCTTTTCCTTTTTCTTCCTTTTTTCTTCTTCTTCTTCATCTTCTTTCTTCTTTCTTCTCCTTCTCCTTCTCCTTCTCCTTCTCCTTCTCCTTCTCTCCTCTCCTCCTCCTCCTCCTCCTCCTCCTCCTCCTCCTCCTCCTCCTCCTCCTCCTTCTTCGTCGTCGTCGTCTTCTTCTTCTCTCCTTCTCCTTCTTCTCCTTCTTCTTCTCCTCCTTCTCCTTCTCCTTCTTCTTCTTCTCCTCGTGCAAAGTTCTCAGATTGTTTAGAGTCGGAGCGTGCCCAGTGGCCAGAGGAGCCTGTTTATCGGCTTTGCTCTGGTTTTCCGAGCGCCGCCGCTGCCTGCACACGTGCGTCTGCAATCCTGGATGGGTCCCTGGGGCCCGGGACCACACATGCGCTACAACTCTCTCCAAAAAACGACGAAGCAGCAGCGGCATTTGATGAAGTACATGTAGAGGGAACGATAAACGCACAGAAAGAAGATATAGTGAGAATACTTTTACACGCAGAAGTACTACAGCTACATGAGGTAATGTCTTGTATCGGGCCTTTAAGCGGCGTATCTCCCATCGCATATTTCTCCTTCACTCAACCATTTTCAGCAAATAAGCAAAACGAATATATTCTTTATCGGACGTCCAAATAAAACATCCGAGGCCGTTCTCCGTCCAAACCTTTGTGATCGTTCATTGGAAGGGTGAAAAAGGGAGAGTGAATGAGTGAAGTGGGTGAAGGAGGGGTTGAAATCGGACTCAGGAGCCTGCTGCACTCTTGGTTGTCTCCTGGGGACTTCTCCCGCTCGGCCCGGACTTAATTGCCCCCCTGCCCCCTTCCTCCGCCCCCCCGTCCAGATATAAACAAGGCGGGATAGTGTGAGAGCGGGGCAGCAGCCGAGGAGGGTCCAGAAAGCGAGGAATTAACCCCAAAAGTGACGCAGGAATGAGGTAAATCGGGATTAGTTTGCAAAATCGATTTTTTTTTCATGTTTTAAGTGTTGTTTTAAATCAGAAAAATGGAAAAAGTGACAAAATTCTGTGTTTTTTTCTTCAATTTTTCAAAATATACACAACCCAGATGGTAAAAGGGGGGATTATAAGTGGGTTTTTAATCATAAATGTGAAGGTTATGATGCAGAATTTAAATTATACAGCAAAACGAGGCTCAACTGGTACAAAATAAATTAAGAAAGCCAGTTAACCCTTTAAGGCCTGAGCTCACTATAGACCAGTTGTCTCACCTCACCTAGACTTTTTATTCTTTTTTTATCCATAAAAATCACGTTAAAGTATCAGAATATACTGCGTTTTTTCACACAACTGCCTCTATTTTACACATCCATCTGTATTTTTTCTTTGACGCATTGAATAAGCGACTGGAAAATCCTTGCGGCGCCTGCCTCTCGTTCGTCGTCTTCGAAGGACAGAGGCAGATTATTGTAATAACGATAAAATACCTAAAAAGCCTCAGGTCTCTGCTTTGAGACGATGTTTGAATTTACATGAAGCACAGTTGGTTGCGGAGTTACGGTAATAAAAAAGTCTGCAACCACGAGTCTATCGGAGACAATAGGACCCAACGCTATATGGTTAAGGAATTCGAGTTACAATAAAAAACAAAGGGTCGGTTGTTAGCGGCTTCTAGAGGTCAGAGAATACGTCTGCCCAAACTGTGGCTCAGGGGCAAAATGCGGCCCTCAAACCAATTTTTCTTGGCCCTCAATCCTCCAGGTGAATCGGCCCACATTACCTTAAACTGAACGTTTTACTGTACATTCCTGAAAATCTACTTCAACAAGCCCGTATCAATATTGAATGTGTTCCACTGAGGATAAAGGTCGAGAGGTTCAGTTAAATTGTAATAAAAACACAGATTTGAAGTATCCACTGTATTTGACCAGTCTATGGCCCTCAGTCGGCCCTCAGCTTTGTCTGTGTTTTATTTGTGGCTCTGGAAAAGTTTGGACAGACCTGATCTAAGGCGAAATGTTCACAGAGATCCAGCCGCCGCGTCGGGCAGGAGTGCGGCATTTTTATTGCTGGCGACACTGGGTACCGGCTGTGGATGGGTGGGCACCGGGGAGCGATGCACCAGCCACAGGACGAGGATCCGGAGCCGACCCAGGAAAAGAGCTGAAGCCGTCCATCCCTCAGCAGCAGGAGCAACAGCGGCGTTTTTTTACACATGTAACTAAAGCACAGGTTAGGCTAACAGGAGCTAACAGGAGCTAACAGGAGCTAACAGGAAGCTAACAGGGGCTAACAGGGGCTAACAGGAGCTAACAGGAGCTAACAGGGGCTAACAGGGCTAACAGGGGCTAACAGGAGCTAACAGGAGCTAACAGGAGCGTTGTGCTGCTATAAAGCAATTTAAATACGCTCCAGACCCCACTGTTACCAGCAGAGGGGCGCACAACCCGCACCTGCAGCGTCACAAAGAAAAAGTAAGGCACATTTTTGACTTATAAACTGCGGAATTGCACGACCAGTCAAACGTTTAGACACATCGTTTCATTCAAAGCTTTTTTTTTTTCTTTATGTTTATTACTTTCTACATTTTGGATACTGGTGATGTGCCTGTCGACCCATAACCCCGGGGCGACCCGAGCGTGTGGGTGGGTCGGATAACTCGATGAGGAGATGTGGAGTCAGAAGTGCTCGGTTTAACTTAACATTAGCGTAATAAGGCTCAGCTAAAGTTCTATAGCTCTGATGGAACAAGCGTTTGGGACTTGTGCATTTGCATTCATCTTTTTTTTCTCTTCAACTTCTCTGGGAATAAGCAGGACTCCCAGACTTCCCTCACCCCAGACACCTCCTCCAGCTCCTCCGTGGGACCCCAAAGCGTTGCCAGCCCAGAGTCATCGTCCTCCAACGTGTCCTTATGCAACTGACGCCAAATGAGAACAGCGAGAGAAGGTTCTGAGCACACGGACCAGACACGTGATCCGCTACAGTTTGAAACGACACAAACGATTCTCCAGCGTGTGAACGAGTCACGGCTCACACAGGACAAAGCTGCTCAGCGTGGAGAGCAGGTAAACGCAGGTAAACGCTCCTCACTCCTGCATGATCCCAAAGCTTTAGTCCCAAACTCTACTGAAGCTTCTATCTGTTACATCCTGTGAGAGCAGCTATAACTCGGTGGGGTGGAGCAGATCAGAGTAAAAGTCGACCCCATCACGGTTAGAGACATTCAGAAGGCATCAGATGTATGACGTAAGACACACCGAACTGTATAGCAAAGAAAAAAAAGTGTAATAACTCAACTATTTATTATTTTCAAACATTTAAATTCAAATCCTAAAAGTCTCTCTGCCCTTTGCTTTGTCAAGAGGTCAGGGTCTTAGTGGAGTAAGTGAGAGTCACCCACAGCGTCCGGCTCCAAATGAAGCTCATCGAGGCTCGAGCCGAGTTTCACATTTGGAAATCCGACTGTGAGTATCATAGCAACCAAAGAGCCAATCAGGAGTGAGGCTGTTGAAGGTAAACGCCCCTTTCCACACCGCTGGTTTAGCAAGGAACAGACACTAACAGGAGCGACCTCGGGGAAAGAAGGACCTGATGTGTCTGTTATTAATGTTGATTTACAGACACAGACGTGAAATAAAAACCCCAGGATCATGTCGAGGGTTAATACGAACATTTAAGACCAACATGAGTCTGACAGCAGCAGGGACAGAGAGAGACACAGTTAAAAAAAACCACTAAAATAAATAAAAATAAATAAATAAATAATGCCTTTATTTATAAGCGCCTTTCAAAACACCCAAGGACACTAAACAAGATAAAATTACATATAAATACAATAAAACAAACAAAATAACAAAAATAAATAGATAAAAACAAATGCAAAATAACAAAAATAAATAAACATATAAATACAATAAAACCAACAAAATAAATAAATAAAAACAACACAAAATAACAAAAAATAAACACCCTAACAAACTCAAAATAAATCAAAAAATAAACTCAAAAATAACAAATATAAAATCAAAATAAACTCAAAATAACAAATATAAAATCAAAATTAACTCAAAATAACAAAAAAATGAAGAAAAAAAAAAAAAAAATCATAAACTTTAAAAAAAAAAAAGAAAAAAAAAAAGAGAGAATCTAGGATCATGTAGAGAGTTAATACGAACATTTAAGACCAAAATGACGAGTCTGACAGCAGCAGGTACAGCCCATGGTCACTTCCTAGTTGGACCACGCCAGCTAGCAGGTTAGCTACGTCCATTTTTAGTCTATGGTTCAAAGCAAAAGGTAAAGACTATTTTAAAACAATCTAAATGAAATCTGGAGTTATTTTAAGTTATTTTTGTTTCCATACGTGTCATTCATGTACATCATTTTTTTGATGCCTTCAGTGCAAATAATCATGGAAATACAGAAGAAGTTTCCAAACTTTGGACCAGTCGTGTTGGTCATGTACTGATTCTAAACCTCAAACATCTCAGTCCAGAGCTTTGAGACAGAGAGTAACATCTCCTTCACACGTCCTCGCCTCTCGCTGCTCATCGATTGGTTCCAGACGCTCAGACGCTGGGGCTCCATTAGACGTGATCCCTGCTCAGTGTAAGTCCTACAGCCTGCGGCGCACACGGCCCAGACCTGCGAGCGGCTGCGGACGAACCAGAGACTTAGACTGTGTACGATGGACTTTACAGAGGCCTCAGTGTGTGTGCGCAGGCCTGGGACACATTACACAATAAAACATGTTACTGCCAATAGAGACGTGAAAGCTACTGCACTTACACTCAGCTCTTAACCTGCTGCAGATGTTCAGACTGTCTGCTGACTTCAAGTGCACTCGGCAGGTTTTCGGGGTTTTATTTTTAGTTTGGGTTGATAATATCTGTGGTAAATTTTCAATAAGAGGGAGTTTGAGAAGAACAGTTGGGAAAAAAAGCTGGAAAATACAGGAAGTAGTGATAATTCAAACGTATTTATAGGCACGTAGGTCGAGCACGTCTGCTGCAAGGAACCATTTTTCTGTCAAGATCTATTGTGCTCGTGTCGCTCCATAGGAATAATCTACGACGCTCGTGGATCGTTATGATGTAAAATGGACTTTTTCAATCATAATAGCTTTATTTTTTACATTATTCTATATGTTTCTTGTCTGTAAAACCCCTCACCACACACTTTATACACTTTTCTCACACATTAACATTTTCTCACATTTCTCTCTTGTTTAAACACGAAGTTCAAACCTTTGTCGGTGCAGAACTTTTCATCGACATTGTGGGTTTTGTCGGGAACTTGTTGCAAACTTACAGCACTTCAGAGTCACACTGATCCAACATTTACGGACGCAGAACACAAGGCAGACCCTGTTATAAATCGTGCAAAATTGGACTAAAACACATCCACGAAACAGTGACGTGGAGGTGAAAAACGGGGATCGATTGGCAAAATGGCGATTAAAGATTAAACTCAAACATGACTCACTCCAAAATACAACTTAGTTAAAACGCTCTGAAAAGTCCAGTTTGCAGAATACACCCGGTGCTGTCATTTATATTTAGATTTGTCAGATAATAACTTGCGGAGCTTTGGCCCTTTGCTCCTCGCTGTTACAAGCCAGGTAACAATTAGATCACTTCAACACTCGCACTTTTTGCCAAATAGCAGTCTCCCTACACTTTCCACTGACTTTTCCCTAAACTTTTAAAATCAGGGCTAAGGGATCGGGGTAAAAACACGTCACACAGTAAACAAAAACACAAAAGAACAAGCTTAAAACTTTATCATTTTATTACAGTGCTTAAATGTCTTGGGCTTGTCTTTGTTGTTCAACTGAAAATACCACAGACCAGTGATCAATACAGTGGATAATTCATTTAACAAACTTTAAATAAGGTTTGAAATATTAGTATTAGGTCTGTACGACAATGCAGTGTGATGTTATTCAGGTTTTATTGGTAGATTTACTCAAATTCTCCATAAAAAACTGATTATGATCAGTTGGGCCAGGTCAACAGAAGCTCTGAGGGCCAAGAAAAATTGGTCTGAGAGCTGCATTTGGCCCCTGGACCACAGTTTGGACACCCCAGCCGTAGAGTAACCACTATAATCCGCCACCCACGACCTTTTTGCTTTCTGCTGAGCTCAAATGTCCCACATCTTGGTCACGTTTTCCACCTTCAAATCACTTTTACATCAAGGAACCAGTCGCACATTCACACAGACACTGGGGCGACGTGGGTTAAGTGTCTTGCCCAAAGGTTCAACAACAGGATTCATCAGTGGGAGCTGGAATTGCACCGTCAACCTGTGGGGCAGTGGATCTGACCGCTTCACAACTGATGTTTTTTTTATATCAAGACCTTCAGATCAGACTAATGAGCTAAAGGTGTAAAATGACACTGAAATAATCACAGTTTTACTTTAATTCTTTATTATTTCATAGAAGAGTCAAAGTGTCGTCATCGCAGACGTTTATTTCTGTTTAGATTGAACGAAGTAAAGAATTAATCTTTCCCTTTGAATATCAACAGATAAATATAACATTATAGGTGATTTATTTATTTATTTATTTATTTTTTTAATCAACAGGAAAATATAACGTTATAGATAATTTTTTATTTATTTTTATCTTTTTATCAACAGGTAAATATAACGTTATAGGTGATTTTTTATTTTATTTTATTTTATTTTATTTATTTATTTTCATCAACAGGCAAATATAACGTTATAGGTGATTTATTTATTTATTTATTTTTTATGTATTTGTTTGTTTGTTTGTTTTTTATCAACAGGCAAATATAACATTATAGGTGTTTTTTTTGTTTTCTTTTTTTTTCAGCTGTAGTGAGTATTGTATAACTTTAAGAAAATCCACCTTGTTTCCCTGTAGAAGTCACTGCAGTGCATGATGGGATACAGAAGTGGGCGGAGTCTGCTCGGATGCTTCGTTTCGCTTCGATCTCCATGGAAACACGGGGCACATTTTAGCGTGAAATGGGACAGGCCTCGTCGCGCCGGAAGTGACGTAAGTGAACTTCAAACGCAGCCGACGAATCGAGACACGGCCCTGAACTTGGGATAATGACCTTTGACCCTCTGTCGTTTATGATTCCTGCGTTATTCCAGGGCGACCACAGAGCCCCCTGGTGGTTGGTGTTCAGTCTTTTACGACATGAAGTGAACGTCAGACTTTACAGGCTGTAAAAACGATCAGGGAGAACATAAATACTGCTGTTAACGGAGATTGTTTATTGTGTTTAGTGTCTATTAAACTCACAGTCGCAGTTTAACATAATGCAGTCAAAGCGCTAGAGTGAGGCATGCTGCTGTCTGTCCTGCTGTGTTACTGTCTGAAGCTGTGGAGGCCGAGTGCTGATGTCACGAAGCAAGAAAATAAAATTATTTCTGTTTAACAATCTGATTTAGGAATATTATGGGCAACAGTTGCTCAGTTTGTAGAGTGTTCGTCCACTGATCCGGAGGTTGCTGGTTCGAATCCCGCTCTCGACATAAACATCATAGGTTGGAGGTGCGATTCCAGCTCCTAAATGTGGTTCCTTGATGTAAAGTGTAAAGTTGGAAGAGTGCTATATAAAAAATTTATGGTTTATCATTTTTAGAGTAATAAAACATGTAATTGTAATTGTAAGCCAAAATAAATTTAATAGAGTTGAAAGCCATATTATTATTATATTTTATTTTATTTTATTTAAATTTATTTAAATTTATTAATTAATTAATTTTAAATTTTTTATCATTATCAGTACAAACATTTAGGTCATAGCAGTAACCTTCATGGTAGCGAACCCTCCACCAAAAAAGTTCCATATTACACTTTTCAAGTTTTAAAATGTCCCAAGGTAAACTGCTTCTTATAATATCTCTCTCTTCTTTTAATTTCTGTGATAAGGACACGTCGTTCTTTAGAAAGAGACATGTTTGTGTCTCAATGCTAATGCTAATGCTAATTTTGAGGCATAACAAATATTAAAAAAGTAACACCACAAACTGAGATCATCTACATATAAAACCAATTCTAATAGGTTTTATATTAAAAAATAGCATTAGTTTTGACAAATTGTGAGCTAGCTAGCATCTATTGGCTATTGCTTACTCTTTAGTTCTGTCCCAAAATATATAGAATTTGCTCAAACCCAAGTTCTCTCTGTAACTGCTGCTGTCGGGTTTGTTATTTTGGTCTTAAAATGTTCGTAAAACTGACTAATGAGGCGCCTTCTTTCCCCGGAGTCAACCTCGCTAACGTTAGCAACACATTTGATTGACAGCGTTGCTAAGTGCCCAGCCCCTGCAGGCGGAAAGGGGCGTTACCTTCTACAGCCTCGCTCTGGATTGGCTCTTTGGTTGCTATGATACTCGCGGTCGGATTTCGGATTTTATAACCAGGGCCGGCTCTGGCTTCCAGGGGGCCCTAAGCAGAATGTGTCTCCGGGCCCCTGGCAGTGGACGTACCTGGGCTCAGCTGTTGGTGACTCGCAATTGACGACATTCTGACCCTGCTCTCATCACTGCGTCCAAATGTGTTTCTATTTATATGCCGAAAAGACTGAAACTTGTAAAACAGCCGTTCAAAAGTACCTCACCTCAAACATAGATAAAACAAATGTAGGCAGCAGATATTTTACTACTATAAATTTAAAAAAAAAAGTGATCTTTAAAGAAATTTAGTCTGAACACCTGAGCACTAAAGTTTCTAGTATAACTTTACATATTATATTATTTTCAGTACAAATGGGGGCCCTCTGGTGACTGGGGCCCCAAGCAGCTGCCCTTATCTGCCTAAACGCTGCACCGGCCCTGCTAATAACTGCTAGCATCGCCGAGCTTCATTTGACTGGATCCGAACACTTATGTCCTAAGTTAAACTGCTTTTCGTACTTTTATTTCTGTGATTGGCATATACCTTACTCTTAAGTTCAGTCCATGTCCGAAAATATATTGAACTGTCGAAAACCCACGTCTGAGAGCTGCGGAGGAGGTCACGTAGCGTCTCGTTTGACAGCTCGTTGTACACGGGCGGCAACAGCAGCGTCGTCGTAACATGATCGCGTGGCAGACATTCAGAACTGATTTCAATCTGCTGTATTTTTCTACTCAAGGTTTAATTCAAATTTCCCAGAAAAGGGGTATTTGACATGGCAAACGACTCCGGCTGAGTTATCCTCCAAACTGGGACAAATGAGGGCTGGACCGCTGCCATGGCGACGAAGTCAAATGTCCCGCAATCATCGAAAAGGTCAGAGCGATTTCAAAACTGAACTCATCTCGTCTGCAAAGTTCTGACGAGTAAATTGGTTTAAAGTGGTTTTCAAAATAAATTACACATGTCCATTGTTAAGGAATAAAAGACGCCACCTTGACCCCACAAAGAGTTCTTGTTCGCTCAGGATTTAGAAGCGTAGAAGGTTCCGCAGTGTGGCTTTAAACATATATATATACATCAGGTGACACCATTAGCTTTACTGCATAATAACTGCATAAATGCCTCATACATTCAAGGTTAAAACAGCTAGAACATCATCATAGAGACAAGCACATGGCTGCATTAGACCGAGTTACAGGTCAGATCTGTGGAGAGGCGATCTCGCTCACAGAAACTGGATAAATGCCAGATACATTCGAGGTTTGAGAAAAAAGTTATAACATCTCCACAGAGACAGGACCACTACAGAAAGGTTTGTGCAGGTGTAGTAACAGGGGGAAAAGTGCTGATGTTCTGATCCAAAGGTTGGAGGTTCGAATCCCGCTCTCGACCAGCTGGAACACAGGTTGATGGTGCGATTCCAGCTCAGCAAATGAATACTACTGAATACTTAACCCAGTGTCTGCGTCCACTGGTGTTTGAATGTGTAAGTGAAGATGGAAAAGCTCGATATAAAATCAGGATCAGCTTGTGGTGTACGGTCTCTTAATAAACTAAAAAAAACCAAAAAACAAAAACAATGCAAAATAACTAAAAAAAAAACCTAAATCAAACTCAAAATAACTAAAAAAGTAAAAAATAAACTCTAAATAAATCAATAAATAAACTCAAGATAACAAAAAATTAAAATAAATAAACTCTAAATAACTAAAAAGAAAAACAAACAAACCTCTAAATAGCTAAAAAAAACAAACAAAAAAACCCCCTCAAAATAACAAAAAATTTATAAATAAACTCAAGATAACAAAAATGTAATTAAATAAACTCAAAATAACAAAAAAAATTCTAAATAAACTCAAAGAAAATAAACAAAAAATAAAATCATAAATAAACTTTAAAAAAAACAAAAACAACAAAACCCCAGGATCATGTAGAGCAGGTTAATATGAACATTTAAGACCAAATTTACGACAGTTTTCAATAGAAAGTGAATTAGAGCCAGAATTGATGGAGCTGGGAACACGCCCATGATCACTTCCTAACCTGCTAGCGCTCTGGCGGCTAGCAGGTTAGCGATGTCCATTTATATAAACCGTCTATGCATGTGAACCGTTCAATTTCTACAACAATACACTATTCTTTTCTCGTGCAAAACGCCGTTGTGGCCTTTGAAAACCAGTTAAACATTGACTCAGCAGATCCGGAGAACCAGGTTGCCTCATCATAGACAAGTTTATCCATTTTCAGCTGAATATTAAATGACTAGAACCAAACAGCTTCTCGATAGCTGCTTGCGGTCAGACGGTAGCATGAAATCACTCCATTAAAAGTAAGCTAAATATTGACAGAGGGCTGATCCTTGGCTTACGGGAAGTCAAATTTTAACTTAGGTGGGCACAAACGTTCGGAAGTCGTTGGGTTTTTCAGCGTTTGGTACTTCCATTGCGATCGTGACACAAGCGCAGGACGTTTTGAGGGCCTTGGAAGCTGGAAAAGCGCTATAAAACATTGCCAAATCACTTTAAAATCTTCGTATTTTTGTGTATCGCAGACTTGCTAACAGTTGACCTTATCAGACGATTATTTAGCATTCCCTTCACTCAACACTCCGCCTCCTTACGCCGGATCGTGGACCCTTGGAAGTCCCAGAAGATCACTATCGCTAAATTTACTGCAAAATGTGTGTGTTCCAACTTTTTTTTGCGTGAAATAGTCCATGTGTGAGCGCCCCTCCCCCCGTGAGCACCAGGGGAGTACACATAAATCGTACAGGCAGAAGAGGAGGAGGCGCAGGGCTGAGTGGATGTATGTGTAATGGTCGAACTTTGACCCCTCTCAGTTTGTGAAGCTGAATGATTTGTCAAAATTCCTCTCGGTGTCTAATAAATGACCCGAGTGTGAGGTTAATGTTTCGGTAACGTTTCTGCAGCACTTGGTATCGTTTTTATGTAGAAAAACTCTTAAAGGGACAGGTGGGTACTACTACTACTTCTTGAAATACTTGATTAGCGTTGTACTTTTATCCTACTTCAGTAATATTTTTATCGAAGTGACTGGTTACGAGACACTGCAGGTGAATAGGAAAAAATCTTAAATTTAACGATAACAATTTGAAACTTCTCACGTCGTTTAGTCGCATAAATGTAAGAAAAAAATGTATTACGAGTTTTTAATCATGTCATGTTTTCATATAAAAATAAGGGTTTTTATGTCTAAAAATGGCGAAAATCAACCATTTTTGGGACGTATGAGTCTCAAAAATGGATAGAACCAGCTTTAAATTTCTTTCTTCATTTTATTGTTACGCAAAAAATAAAATACACAGAGGGGATTTTGGATCTTATTTAGTATTTGTAAACTAAATCAGACTGAAAAATTGCCTAAAAAAATCTGTTTTCTTCAATTTTTTTTAGTTAAAACTTTAAAAAATCAGACTTGGAATTAGATATTTTTTAAAATCCTTCTGTTTGTTTCGTCAAAATCTTTTTTTAATATAATATTGTAAAGTTTGGCGTGTTTCGGTGCTACTTTAAGAGCTGATCCTTATGGCCCTATGGAGGGAAAATGCATTTTCAGAAAAAAACAGCCTTTGAAATTACAATGTCCCATTTAAAACTATATGGAGGCATTAAATATTGAAACATCTTGTGGTTCAGAGTGGATCATTTTGCTGTTTCCACTTGAAAGCTTCTTGTTAAGAAACCAAACTGACCCAAAAAATCGAAAAAAATGAAAAAGAGTTTTTCATTAAGACTTTATTTTTCATGATTTAGTAAAAATTCCAGTCTCAAATCACTTGGAATGTCACCTATTCCTGAATCCACCCTGATGATTATTACACATATTCCACCTTTATAAAGCTCAGGGAGAGTCTTGCTCAAGGACACAACACTAGACACGTTGCTGATGTGTCAATTTTTGCTTCTCCAAAATTGAAAACATATCAAGGACATGTAAAACTGGATACACTGCACTTTAATAATGTGGAAATAAACATTTATAATCACAGCTGCTCCTGTTTTTAATGTTTTAAATGGACCTTTGTAGTTATTTGGTTGTTTTGTTTTTTTCTGTATTTGAACAAGACGCCCCTGAAAAAGAAAAAAAGGCAGGTGAATGAAACATGAATTGAACCTCCAACAATATGGCCGACCAAATTCTGACCTGTACTCACATTAATTTATTTTTATTTTATTACATTATTAATTTTATTTTATTTATTTATTTTATCCTGGACGCCTCCCTAGGGAGATGTTCAGGGCATGTCCCACCGGGAGGAGGCCCCGGGGAAGACCCAGGACACGCTGGAGGGACTATGTCTCTCGTCAGGCCTGGGAACGCCTTGGGGTCCCACCGGAGGAGCTGGAGGACGTGTCTGGGGTGAGGGAAGTCTGGGAGTCCCTGCTTAGACTGCTGCCCCCGCGACCCGGCCCCGGATAAGCGGAAGAACATGGATGGATGGATGGATGGATTTGATTTGATTTGATTTCTTTTCTTTTTCTTTAATTTTCTTTTCTTTTTTAATTTTTTAATTCAATTTTTATTATTATTTTATTTAATATTTAAATGAACTTTTAACTTTTTTTAAAATTTCATTTTATTTTTTAAATTGCATTTCATTTTTTAAATTTCATTTTATTCTATTAGTAATATTTTTATTTATTTATTTATTTATTTTTATTTATTTATTTTTTACCATTTACCACTTTACTATGTCATGGCTTCAAACTGAGCCCTACAGTTTTTCTTTGGGTACAGGACCACAGTTTGAGACACATTATTCCAGAAATTGAATAATTCTCAAAGCTAAACACTCGTCTTATTGGGAGTTTTTGTTGTCATCAAACTCTTGACTTAAAGAAACTGGAACCGTTTGACTGTGGCACAAAATCCTTAAACGTCACCGTCACGTTTCTGTTTTTGTTTTAAATTATTCATATTAAATGTTCTTATTCTTTGGGCAAAACCAAACTCAGAAAAAAAAGCGTGAAAATTGTGTTGCGGCTGGAACGTCGGGTTATGATGAGGATCGTGACCACCTAGCTCGCGCAGGGAGGATAATCTGAGGCCAAATGAATTGTGGGAAAAAGTGAGCCGTGCAGTCAGAAGCCTGGCTGCTGTTTGTTTTGACTTGTAGATCTCTCTGCACTCGGACTGACCCTGAGCCACGAACTGTGTGCTCCCGCTACATGTGCTGCTGTTAGCATTAGCCTTACATATTAGCATTAGCCTGACATATTAACATTAGCTTTATATATGAGCATTAGCTTTGCATATTAGACTTAGCTTTACATATTAGTGTTAGCCTTACATGTTAGCATTAGTTTTACATATTAGCTTTAGCCTGACATATTAGCATTAGCCTGACATATTAGCATTAGCCTGACATATTAGACTTACCTTTACATATTAGCATTGCCATTCATCTATAGTGTTGGGCCTGTGTGAGATATGTGAGTTACTACTACTACTACTACTACTACTACTACTACTACTACTACTACTACTAATGCTGCTACTGCTACTACTGCTGCTACTACTACTACTTCTGTGCTTTATTAAGGCCAATGAAATGTCCTGGTCTAAGTCCAGTTTAGTCCAGTTTAGTCCCGACTTAGACTTGGTTTTTCTCTGTTTTAGTTGAATCCTCGTGTGGTCCAGGTTTAGAGGCCATCACGTTTGGACCACATCACAACCAGGTCTAAACTGAGACTAAAATAAGACTAGAACTCAACTGTTACCAGACCAGGACTAAACTAGGACTAAACCAGGACTAGGCCAGGATCAAACCCGAACTAAACCAGGACGAAACCAGGACGAAACCAGGACTAAACCAGGACTAAACCAGGACTAAACCAGGACTAGGCCAGGATCAAACCAGAACTAAACCAGGACTAAACCAGGTCTAAACCAGGACTAAACCAGGACTAAACCAGGACTAAACCAGGACTAAACCAGTTACAGTTAGTTTTGTCCCATTTTAGACGTGATGTGAGTCCAAATATATATAAAAAAAAACTCGACACAGATGAGAATAATAGAAATATCTTCACATTTACAGACATTACATACCTCACATTTTTGAGACTGGATTTTTTTTTTTTTTATCTCCATAAGAAGCATCTTCAAGTGAAAGGCGACCTTGAGTGTCTAGAAAGGCGCCCTATAAATAAATGTATTATTAAAAATTTGGCAAATTTTCAATCCAATATGGCCGACTTCCTGTCTGCCATGATTGGTTTTCTTGCTTGTCTCCTTGAGGTCTCATCAAACATCCGAATTTCATCGAGCTACGGCAAAATAAACATGTCGGCCCCCAATTAATTTCAGAATTTAGAATTTTCTAGGTGGCGCTGTCGAGCCAGAGGGTCTAATGATTGTGATTGTATTGAACTTTTCCCCGGGCCAGTTGATCTTATGCCCTGTCTGGGGACTTTTCGGTGAAGTTCAGGGGGTGAAAATGAGGAAGAACTATGCGCCTCGCCTTTAGTGACTGACGAGGGGCATTGTTCTTCGTTGGTTTCTTCTTCTTCTTCTTTTTCTTGGTAGGAGACTGGTGTCGCTAAACTGTCTGACTCACACTGGCTCAACAGCGCCACCTAGAAAATTATTTGGGGACTTTTCGGCGACGTTCAGGGACTGAAAAATGCGATGGAAGTGGAGGAAAAATATATAAATAAATACTGAGACTGTTCTTCCTCGGTTCCTTCTTCTTCTTCATGTTGTATGTTCTTCTCCTTGTTGTTGTTCTTCTTCTTGTTCTTCTTCTTGTTCTTCTTGTTCTTCTTGTTCTTTTTCTTCTTCATGTTCTTCTTCTTGTTCTTCTTCTCCTTGTTCTTGTTCTTCTCCTTGTTCTTCTTGTTCTTCTTCTCCTTGTTCTCCTTGTTCTTGCTCTTCTTCTTGTTCTTGTTCTTCTTCTTGTTCTTCTTGTTCTTGTTCTTCTTCTTGTTCTTCTTCTTCTTGTTCTTCTTCTTCTCCTTGTTCTTCTTCTTGTTCTTCTTCTTGTTCTTGTTCTTCTTCATGTTCTTCTTCATGTTCTTCTCCTTGTTCTTCTTCTTGTTCTTCTTCTTGTTCTTCTTGTTCTTGCTCTTCTTGTTCTTGTTCTTCTTCTTGTTCTTCTTCTTGTTCTTCTTCTTGTTCTTCTCCTTGTTCTTCTCCTTGTTCTTCTTGTTCTTCTTGTTCTTCTTGTTCTTCTTCTTCTTCATGTTCTTCTTCTCCTTGTTCTTCTTCTTCTTGTTCTCCTTTGTTCTTCTTCTTGTTCTTGTTCTTCTTCTTGTTCTTCTTCTTGTTCTTCTTCTTGTTCTTCTTCTTCTTCTTGTTCTTTCTTTATGTTCTTGTTCTTGTGTTCTTCTTCTTTCTTCTGTTCTTCTTCTTCTTGTTCTTTCTTCTGTTCTTGTCTTCTTTCTTCTTCTTCTTCTTTCTTCTTCTTCTCCTTGTTCTTCTTCTTGTTCTTCTCCTTCTTCTTCTTCTCCTTCTTCTTCTCCTTCTTCTTCTTCTTCTCCTTCTTCTTCTTCTCCTTGTTCTTCTTCTTGTTGTTCTTCTTCTTGTTCCTGTTCTTCTTCTTCTCCTTCTTCTTCTTCTTGACCAGTCCTGCACCACTCCACCTTTCCCAGTCCCTCCCAACCCACAAACTCGTCCGTCGTCTTGCTAACTCTCCGCCGTACGTGCTAGCTGTAGCGACAGATGCTAACGCCGCGTCCGTCATCGCTGCGCCTCTGGCTTCTGTCTTCGTGTTTGTTTCGTAGTAAAGCTGCTTCCCGCTGAGCCAATTCTACAGATCTTCAACTTTCCTACACCACATCAAACCCCCACCGAACTCCGCCCGGCCGCGGCTCCTCGTGAGGGGGCCGCTGTGCTCCCGTCCCGCTCCAAATGGCCCCTCGCCCGCCTCTCAATTATGGGGTGTAAGGAGCAAACACAGGTGTGGAGCGGAGCATAAAAGCCGGCGTTGTGTGGTGGAGATGGAGCTTTGAACCGAGGAGGGGGTGGGGGGGGCCAGGAGCTAAAAGAGAGCGTTTAGGAAGGTGTAGAAATCAAAACGTCCCACATCAATCATGCGTTTCCACTGTGAATTATTCAACAGGTCTGAGACGAGCTGAGCGTCTCTCATCACTGCTCTGTGTGTTTTATACATGAACTTTCAGATACTGTGTCATTCTGTGTAAATCCCACATTTATCAGATATAAATATATATAAAAAGTCAATATATTTTCTTCTACTGTCTCGCTAAAGGATAATCCCAGTGTTATTTTGTATTTTTCTTGCATTTTTCTGTTATTTTCACTGTCGTCACTGTTCAACTTTGTTTTTGTAAAGAGCCGTAGAAATAAACATTGGTTAATAAATTTATTTATCTGAAACTCAGACCAGAAAACAGCCAAAAGTCAAAAAAATGAATATTTTTAAAACACATTTTGAAACAGTTAAGCATGAAAATGGTGTAAGAGAGCGAGGAGAGACATTCATACAGTGTTTTTTGTAGAATTTTCTTAATATACATTTTGGTTTTATTTTATTGTTTTGACCTGTCATATGTTTTTTTTATTTATTTATTTATTTATTTATCTATTCATTCATTTATTTATTTATTCATTAACTTATTAATTTGTTAATTAATGTATTTATTCATTCATTTATTTATTTTAATGCATTTAATTTTATTATTATTACCACTTGTCACTGTTTAAAAAAAAAAAAAAAAAAAAAAGGTTTTGGACTCACACTCATTCAATTTTTTTTTTATTCTATATTTTATAAACGCATAGAATACATCAAATATATAAACCAAGATATATAGAATTATGTAACAAATTAAATAACTCTACTAAATAATGTTTTTATATATTTTATTTTCAAATCCTCAAAGTAGCCACAGTTACTTTGACATAAAAACGTTTTTCTCTTTCCTACTTAACTCCACACATCTTACTTCATATATTTGACGTGTTCTATGTGTATATAAAATGTCAAAAGTCGTAAAAAATTAAGAAAAAGCGCTTCTTTACACAGCGCATGTTCAGGTTTAACACTTAAAGAGTCAAACTGGATTATTCCCCAGAGTTTACGGCAGATTAACTTTATTAAAAATCAAAAAACGTAACAGACACCGACCGACTGTCCAATCAATCTGACAGAAAAAAAAAAAAAAAATCTCCCTGCAGCATTTCTCAATAACGCTTTGTGCAGAAGAACTCAAACACCGTAACCATAACAACCAGTGGCGCTCGCTCAGGTCATTATTTTGCTAGCTAACCCTCCTCCAGAGCCAGATATTCCCCGCCGTGTATTTTTACAGAGCAAACAGCGGCGGATTCGGAGCATTAGGTTAGCGTTAGCTCTGGATCTCTTCTGTGTGTGGCCGGCACAGGAAATTAAGAAACCTCTGCAGCTCGAAGCATATTTGTGTCGGAATTATCTTGGAACAGTGGACTTAAACACAAGTGAAACAAGGTTCAGCACAGAGGGCGCCATTTTGAGGACCGGAGGAGGGGGTCAGGGGGGAGATGACCTCTGGAGGAAAGTTCATGGAAGAGGTAATGTGAAGTGATTTGAAATGAGAGGGTTAAAATGAAAAAGGTAAAATGAAAGAGTTAAAATGAGAGAGTTAAATGTAATGAGCTAAAATTAATGAGTTAAAATTAATGAGTTAAATTAAGTGAGTTAAAATGAGAGAGTTAAAATGAAAGAGGTAAAATGAGAGAGTTAAATGTAGTGAATTAAAATGAGAGTTAAAAGAGAGAGTTAAAATAAAACAGTTAAAATGAGTGAGTTAAAAGAGAGAGTTAAATGTAATGAGTAAAATGAGTGAGTTAAAAGTAGAGAGTTAAAATTAGAGTTAAATAAAGTGAGTCAAAGTGAGTGAGTTAAAATGAGAGAGTTAAATGTAATGAGCTAAAATGAATGAGTTAAAATAAGAGAGTTAAAATGAGAGATAAATGAAGTGAGTCAAAGTGAGTGAGTTAAATGAGAGAGTTAAACATAATGAGTTAAAATAAGAGAGTTAAATGTGAGGGTTAAAAGTAGAGAGTTAAAATGAGAGTTAAATGAAGTGAGTCAAAGTGAGTGAGTCAAAATGAGAGAGTTAAAATGACAGAGTTAAATGTAATGAGTTAAAATGAGAGTTAAAATGAGAGTTAAATAAAGTGAGTCAAAGTGAGTGAGTTTAAATGAGAGAGTTAAAATGAGAGAGTTAAATGTAATGAGTTAAATGAAAGAGTTAAAATGACAGAGTTAAAATGACAGAGTTCAAATGAGTGAGTTAAAAGTAGAGAGTTAAAATGAGAGTTAAATAAAGTGAGTCAAAGTGAGTGAGTTAAAATGACAGAGTTTAAAAGAGAGAGTTAAATGAAGTGAGTTAAAATAAGAGTTAAAATGAGAGAGTTAAATGTAATGAGCTAAAATGAATGAGTTAAAATGAATGAGTTAAAAGTAGAGAGTTAAAATGAGAGTTAAATGAAGTGAGTCAAAGTGAGTGAGTTAAATGTGAGAGTTAAACATAATGAGTTAAAATAAGAGTAAAAACATGAGGGTTGTTGGGTTTTGGGACGTTCCCGTCGACAGCGACACATTTTATTACGAGATAAAACTAAAACTAAAACTAAAGTCCAGGAGTAAATCTAAACTCAGACTCTGTGTTTGTGAAGATGGAAGTTAACGAAGCAGAAAAGTACAGGTATCAAAAACTCTACTTAAGTACTTTTACAGTGTGTACTTTTGACTTTTACTTGAGTACTTTTGAGAGCAGTATCTGTACTTTCTCCACTACATTTTTGAACAGGACTGAAAAGTAAAAGTACTTTACATGTTTAAACAAGTACTTAAATACTTTTACTTCAGTCGAGTTTTCCATGTGATACTTTTACTTGAGTAACTTTTTACCTGTGTGTCTGTACTTTTACTTAAGTGGTTGTTGAGTTTTATTACATTTTACACTTTATTACAAGATAAAATAATGCTAAAGTATTTGTACTCAGACAAAAGTACTGATACTGCAAAAATCATGTTAGTAATGTGCAGTTTTAAGCAAATTCTAATACTACTTATCCGTGTTGGAAGAAGGACTCAGTTTTGTTAAGTAAAAGTACAGATATTGGAGCAAAAACCCACCCAGAATCAGTATCACATGAAAAATCTACTTAAGTAAAAGTATTAAAGTACCTGTTTAAAAATGTACTTTAAGACTAAAAAGTAAAAGTATTTCACGCAGATTTTGAGTCGTATAAAGCTTCAAATTTGCTGATTTTGACGATGAAGCAACAGAATCGATCGTTTTTATTGATACATTTATTTTTGAAACCTCAGACTTTGGAGTAGAAAGTACAGACACTTCTCTTTTTCAAAAGTAAAAAGTACACACAATAAAACGTACTTAAGTAAAGTACAGATACCTAACATTTATACTAAAGTACAAACACGAACCAGATACTTACAGACAAAAAATATGTGAAAAAGTTTTATTTTTACACTGAAAACTTGTGTAAACTGACATTTTTTGAAGCTTATTAAAGAAATTTCATATCGAGTGACTATTTAAAACAAGTAAAGTAGCAGTAATAGTACTAGAATTATGAACCGTTACATAGTACTTCTACTTTAGTACCTGTACTTTGTTTGCACACATCTCATATATCCTTAAGCCCACAGTGTATTTGCATGAGATTAAATTAATGAAATATTAATAACGTAAAACCCTCATTTACCAGATTCGCTGCACAGTTGGACGGTTTGTTCGGCTCGTTCCTGTCGGCGACTTTCAGAGCCTCACAAACACAGACATATTTATTTGAGTGGGCAGACAGAGCCGTGTAGATTTGACTCACACATCCCATAATTCTCCATAACCCTGCACCTCAGCGGCAGCAGCAGAACCTCGTCCCGTCCGCATTTACTCAGCTGGATCTGATAAACCGGGATTAGAGCAAACAAAAGTGCTCTCGCTGTGTTACGGCTTAATTACACAGAAATACAGGCTGGATGTTTGTGTTTGGGAATCGTTCGGGAGCCGGTTTCCAGCACGGATCACACCATCTTCTGGGATTCTTCAGGCTCACGGCCGGAGCTGGTGGTAAAGTTTCAAACTCACTGTAGATAAAAGTGATTTGAGGTAATGATTCAGGATATTAGACGTGTTTTTGGTCATTCTGAAGTGAACATATCAGCTCTTAGATGCAAAAATCTGGAGTAAAAAGTAATAATTTGAATGTTTTGCAAAATAAACTTGTTTTTTACTGATAATTCTATTTTTATTCATTTGACGATATGTAATTTCAGTATTATGGAAATAGAGTTTGATCAAAAATAAACTGATTTGAAGCATGTTTTATTAAATATACATCTCTGATTATTTACACTTTTGGAACATATGTGAGTTTGGCTTTTTAGGCTGTTTTTAAATAATTATACAGGCCTATTTTATTATTAAGTTCTCTATTTTTATTATTATTATTTTATCTATTTATTTAATTATAATTTTTATGTGTTTATTTATTTATTCAAGTTTTTGTTTGTTTTTTTAAACATTTTTTAAATAATTATACAGGCCTATTTTATTATTAAGTTCTCTATTATTATTATTATTATTATTATTATTATTATTATTATTATTATTATTATTATTATTATTATATATAATATATATATTTATCTATTTATTTAATTATTATTTTATGCATTTATTTATTTTTATTTTATTTCATTTTTTAAATTTCATCCCATTTATTTTAATCCTCTGCACTGACCTATATTTGACATAATAGAAAACCTAAAAATAATTTGTCGATTTTTACCTGAAACAACCGAATCTAACTTTCATTCGTGCCCTTTTCTGCTCAGACTTGCTCGTTCTCGTTGACTCTCCTGAGCCGCCGTGGTCCTGTTGTGTCTGTTGTTTATGGTCCGTGCCCCCGGTGCAGCGTGGTCAGCCTGTGCCCTCCTCGGCGAGCAGGAGCAGCAGAGGATCATGGGAAAACTCACATGTCGATTAATCATGACTAATGATGTGGAACAGGGAGCGCAGACTGGCCCTTTTAGCCTCTGCTCCTGCACAGCGTCAGACCAGAGCCGCACGTCTGAAACGTTCACCTCAGAGTCACAGCTGAGTGCCGTTGTGCCGTTGAGCCAAATGTCATAAATAACAGTGGTGCTGAGGCAGGTGTGGCTGTAGGTTCAGTGTTACTCCGGTGCGTTCAGCTGCAGACTGGAGTTTTCAAACAATAATCCTTCCCCAACTTTTCGTGTGGAGCAGAAAGTCGATTCCTGAGACATTTTTTGAAACAAATACTCGAAAATACAAGATGGCGCCGCAGTTTCCGTGGTGTTTGGTGCATATACCGTGGTTCCTGGTTTATCTCGGGGGTTACGTTCTAAAAATAACCCGTAAAAGGTGAAATCTGTGAAGTATCAGCTTTATTTTTTACATTATTCTCTGTTTCTTGTCTGTAAAACCCCTCACCACACACTTTATACACTTTTCTCACACATTAACATTTTCTCACATTTCTCTCTCGTTTAAACACAAAGTTCAAACCTTCGTCGGTGCCTTTGTCGGTGCAGAACGTTTCATCGACATTGTGGGTTTTGTCGGGGAGAAAACTCGCAAACATACAGCACTTCAGAGTCACACTGATCCAACATTTATGTAAATTTGTCCATCTGAGGAAGTGAAGATCAAACAAATCGGACAATTTTGTTTGAATATCGTAGCAAGCTAACACACCTGTTTGTTTGTTCAAAGATGGATTGTCTTTCCTAACAAAAATAGCTTCTTTAACTCCTTTCTTTTCTTTTCTTTGGCTCAGATCTGCACCTCGCTCTCTTCAAACTCGTGGTTCGTGTTTGACATGAACAGCCGACTGTCGTCCTGAGCTGCTCTTACAACATTTGTGTCATTCCAGATCAATATTACAGAGTTAAACTTAATATCACTGTAAAAATATTGGATTTTACAGATGTTTTAACCAAAATCCAAACTATCTGATGCATAATTTCACACTGTAGTGACTTTCAGTGGATGTAAAGCACAAAAACACAAAAACACAGGCTCGTTTTTGGTGCTTCAAACTCAAACCCAACACTGAAAAATGTCTTTCTTCAACATCGTGAAGAGTTTAAACAAAGTAAAAGCAGCGATGAAGGAAGAAAACAGTTTATGTGACCCGGAAGTGCCCAGGCCTCCCAGCATGCACCTCTGCACTTTGAACGACGGCGAGAAGATGATGTGAATAAAATGAGATTCAGCGGTGGATGAGGCACAAATACGGAGGTAAAAAGTTACTCAAGTAAAAGTATAACATGGAAAATCTAAGTAAAAGTATTTAAGTACCTGCTTAAAAATGAACTTAAACAATAAAAAAATAAAAGTGTTGTTCATTTAAGTGTAAATGTCGTGAAACTGAATCAAAATGACACAAAACGAATCAATTTTTTTTATTTTTTCTTCTGATTTTTGTGTTTTTATTTTAGTTTTGCTCAAAGTTGAAGCTTAAACTTTTGAACTTTCTTCAGGATGTTTCCACGAACATGTTAAATGAAATGAAAAGTACTTTTACTTTTCAGTTCTGTTCAAAAATGTAGTAGAAGAGAAAGTACAGATACTGCTCTCAGATGTACTCAAGTAAAAGTAAAAAGTACACACAGTAAAAGTACTTACGATACCTGAAAGTTGTGCTTAAGTGCTGTACTTTATCAGCTTCCATCTCTGATAAAAAAAACAAAAAAAAGGCAAAATCAATGATGCTGTTTTTCCACAACCTCAGAACTGATGCTGGAAACTGCTGTTGTGCCACTGAGCAAAACACTTCCCTCGTCTCGTCTGGGAAAACCAAAGCACGAAGCAAAAAACTACATCTGCAGAACATGTGAGCAGCTCTTTTTCTAATTATAACTCACTTTTATCCACTGCAAACCAGGACGTAACACTGCTGCGCTGTTAGCATGCTAGTTCTCTTTAGCCTCTGAAAGTTGCGCTTATAAAATCATCTCTGTGAACTTTTAAGATGCACAGAAACTCTTATAACGTCAGTGTTTTTCTGATTTACACGACAGTAAAAACATCGGCAGCGACAAATTCAAAAGAAAAACGACCAAGCTTTTCGATTTTACCCCAAACGAAAAACGCTTCATCTGTCGTAGCTGCACCTGTGATTTCGAGGTTAAACATGGTGGAGCGTTCATAATTCAAACATTTCTCCACCTTCTCGTTGGCGACTGTGGAAGCTCCAACCTCTGATCCCACCGTGGAGACTGAAAACCTTTTTAGGATCTGTGATTGTCGGAGGTTTTGTGGTGAAGACGAGAGACGAGACTGAAGAGTTAAAGAGTTTTTTTTTTTTTTTTGATCACAAATCAACTTAATCTGGAGCTGAGTTTGTGGAGAAACCTCACGCCCAGAAAATTCAACGATAAAGAGAGTTTGAAATGTTAGTTTAAGGGAAATACACAACCTGAAACTGGAAATGGACCAATCAGTTTGATCTTTGACCTTTAAAACTCGTCTTACAAAATCCAATAGTTATAATAACGTAATAAACTAATAAGTTTTTTATATTAAATCTCGTACATCACAGTTACAATTTAAACATGTTTAACAGGTTTAAATAATAAAATGTGGATCAGAAAATATGGCAGTTTGGTTTATTTTCTTGCCAAAGCTCTTGAAAACTAAAAAAACAACAACCCTGGGATAGTTTTTTTTAGTTATTGAAAATGAACAGACAGAATTATGAAAGATTAAACGGGACGAAGGCTCCACTTTGTCACGATGTGAAAACTGTAAATGAAATGAACTCCTCAGGATGTATTTGTCTGTGAACGAGGACGAGGCTCTTTAAAGTTTCAGATAAACAGCTGGTTTCTGGCTGTCGTCTCCAGAAAAGTGACATTAAAAACAAAAAAGATGCGAAAATGAAGTGGACACAGATGTAAATAGCGTTTTTATTTATTTATAGACTCTATTTTATTTTATTTTTATATTTGTATATTTTTTACTTTTTTTTTTTTTGCACTGTGTACGACATTTTATATTTTTTATTATATTTTTTTTTAATTATATTTATTCTTTTAAGATTTCTATTTTAAATTTCTATTCTGTGCTCGTGGGATCTGTGAACTAAGAGAATTTCCCCTCGAGGATCAATAAAAGTGATTCTGATTCTGGATTAAAGTCTGAAACATGCTGTGATACTTCTTTTTGACACTGATTTTATGATGATTATTCATGTTTTAATTTGTTGTGTTGTGATTTTAACGTCTTTCTCGAGCCTTGTCCACTTCTGCTCACAGACGAACCACGATCTGAGCAGGTTTTTAAGAGTTTTGTGCATCAACATCACATTTACGAGATGGTTCAGTTTTCCAGATCTGGACGCTCTTTTTTTTTTTTGATTAAATGAAGGAGCAGATCTGGAGCGTCTGCTGATGTGTTTAGAGAAATCAGAACCTAAACTTAAACTTCGTCTTTTGGCATCGTCCTACAGCATAAACATCAGGATTCAGTGAAGTTCAGGGTCTTTTTGTGCGTTTTTTTCCAACATAAAGCTGCAAAATTAGCGTCACACCGTGTTTTTAGCAGCAGAGAGTTTTCAGCAGCTTCTTCGTGCACAGATCACAGTGTTAGCGTTGATTATCTGCACCATTTTATTACTCTATCAAGTTTTTTTCACGTGTTTTCCTGTCCTACTCCAACTACGTTATTTGGCCAATTACACATGATGTTAAATTTGGACATTTGGGACTTTTTGGGAACGAGCGATGTTTTTCCTGGCCTGGACGCCCTGACCCACACCCTCTCCGAGCATTTTTATTAGCTCTCCACTCAGTCTTACAACCTCGGCTCGCTCCCACCGATCCACCTGCCCACGAGCGGCGAAACGAGGAGTATATTTAGAAAAGTCTTCATCGTACAAACATGGTCTACCCCAATCCGCGGATGGTCCCACTTTGAGGCATCCAGACCGCAGGAACCATCCGCCGTGGCTCGTTTTCGCTCATGTTGTAACTCATTCTGAGACGTATGACTCTTTAAACAACAACCTCGTTTTGGAAAATTATATCTTTTCATGCCCACGCTGCTGAAATTCTTAAATTGTTTCTTAAATTGTGTGGGAATCGACTGCGCAGCGGCGGCGAAGTGCAGCTTGTGTGTTTCTAATATCTGGTGCAAATTCCCCCAAGGGCTGGCTCCGTCTTGGGTGTTCTTCTCGAGCTTGACTCCAGTGTTGTTGTACCGAAAGCGTTCCCAGCGCAAAGAAAAGAGGAATCAGCGAAGCCGCGACCCCGTCTCTCTGGCGTTCTCTCTTCCCATCGCGCTCTCCTCTGTCGGGCGCTCTGCAGGGAGGAGACACGGAGGTAATGACGCTTAAGTGAGCCCGCTGTCTGGTAATGCAATATAGACAAAGGCAACGCTCACGTCTGGATCCAATAATGTCATTTAGCGCGTCTGGAAGCGATTGGGCCCGTGATCGCAGTGAGCTGAACTCTCGCACTCCCCCCGCTGACCGGCCTGGCGCTGACCGGCCGCTGCGGGCTTCAAAGCAGGTATCTGACCGCAGGGTTTTATTGATGAGGCGTTCGAGCTGCTGTGTGAAAGGGGCAGCGCTAAAGACCTCAACTTTGTCATCGCGGTGTTGTTGGGAGGGTTCGGGGATTCGTTGGGTCAGTTCGTAGCAGGATTGGTCGGCGGGGAAGGCGATCCGCTGCGGCTTGGACGTTCCATTGTGTCTATAAGGTTTTCCTTTGGGCGCTGCTCCGGTTTCTTCCATTAAAACGAACTCGGTGTGTAAACTCCAAAGGAAACACGCCGCAGCTACACAAATTATCAGATATTCAAATAACTTTTCGCTTTCAGTTTTTAGATTAAAAGAGATATATTTTGCAAAATCAACTTGTTATATTATGTTATAACTGTTTTTCCTTCTCGTTTTCTCTCTCGGAGTTGTTTTTGGAGTGATTCTCGAAAAAGTCTAAAGCTGACAGGCAAAAGTGGATACTCTGCTCCCACAATCGCAATCAATAAACTCGTAACCAACTTTGATCCACACCTGCTCCTGTTTTTAAGGTTTTATATGGAGTTATACCCCCTCACCACACACTTTATACACTTTTCTCACACATTAACATTTTCTCACATTTCTCTCTTGTTTAAACACAAAGTTCAAACCTTCGTCGGTGCCTTTGTCGGTGCAGAACGTTTCATCGACATTGTGGGTTTTGTCGGGGAGAAAACTTGCAAACATACAGCACTTCAGAGTCACACTGATCCAACATTTATGTAAATTTGTCTGACACATTCTGTACTGTACAGGAGACACGGAGGAGACTGATGGACAATGGTCTACAGTCCCTCAGCCAATCAGGACGCAGAACACAATGGTCTACAGTCCCTCAGCCAATCAGGACGCAGAACACAATGGTCTACAGTCCCTCAGCCAATCAGGACGCAGGTGATGGGAGGAGGTGAGGAGGAAAGGAGGAGGTGAAATGTGAGGAGAAAGAATTGAGGAGGAGGTAATGAAGAAATGAGGAGTTGAAGAGGAGAAAGTGAGGATAAAGAGGAGGGGGTGAGGAGGAGAGAAGGTGAGGAGGAGGAGGTGATGAGGAGGTGAGGAGGAAAGGAGGAGGAGTGAGGAGAAGGAGGAAAGAGAGAGGAGTGAGGAGAGAAAGAGGTGAGGAGGAGGTGAGGAAGAAATGAGGAGTTGAAGAGGAGGAGGAGGAGGAGAGGAGGAAGAGGAGGAGGAGAGAGAGGAGAGGAGAAGGAGGAGGAGGAGAAGAGGAAGAGATGAGTGAGAAGTGAGAGAGGAGAGGAGGGGAGGCGAGGAGAAGAGAGGAGGGGGCGAGGAGGAGAGAAGGAGGTGGTGGTGGTGGTGGTGAGGAGGAGAGTCTGTGCAAAAATGAGCAAACTGTGACTAAAGCTCCTCACAGGCTCAAACTAACGAATCTATCCAAAAAAATACGATGAAATTCAAGGACCTGGAAGATTAAAGAACCACAATTTATGAATAAATTTAAGAATAAACTATCACCATGTTCTTTTTCTTTCATGTTCAAGATCTGTTAAAAATCGAGGTGGTGTTTATGATCCTCGGGCCTGAGGTATTTAAAAAAAGAGTCCGAACAAATATAAAACAGCTCCGTGTTTGATGGATAAATGTGGAACAGGTGAGATGAAAATATCAAAGATTGTAAAACCGTTTCAAACGTTTGTATAAAAGAAGTGAATGCTGAATTATTGTCTTTATTTTATGTATTTTTCTCTCTTTTCTTCACTGTGCTCCGGGTAAAAGCAGCAGGTCTTTAGGTTCAGTTTTAAAGGCGGAGGCGTCATGAGCTTTGGCTTCTGTCTTTTCCTTTTTCAGAATAAGACTGAAATGTCTGGAGGAAAGAAATAAAAGTATCTGAAGTGTCTATAACAGAGTGACGTGTGTCGAGGCGTCATCACAGAGAAAATATATGAAATAGTTATATTTATCCAATAATTTGTACAATAAAGTTATTTTCTATTCAACTTTGCAATTTTATAAAATTTTTTACTCAAAATCGCAGAATTTTTACGTTTACCGTTGAAATCTTAAGAAGAGACGTGCGGTGAGGCACAGGCCGGTCGTGCCTCACATGGACTGACTGAGCTGTAGCTCAGCTGCTGTTTTAACTCTTTAAGGTCTGAGCACATTATAGTGGCCGGGTAAAGGCGCCGGGTGAGGCACGCAGTTACCCTGCCTCATGTTAGGGGGCGCTCGTGAGCCCAGGGATTCTTGTAACTCCTGCAGAATAGTGACAGCAAACTACAATTTAGAGTTAGCAAGTCAAGTTTAGCAATTCACTTTTTTCTTCTTGTCTGTTCTACTTTTTAAAAGGAGGCAGATACATATTAAAGCTCAGTTTTCTAAACTGGACTTTGGGTCGAAGCAGGAGGTTAGAATTAAAGCACCAACGCTAAAGGAGCTAAAGGAGCTAAATGGTTTGCTCCAGATGACGGGACAAAGACTCGCTCTTTTCACACAGAGACGAACAAAATGGTAAGAAATTTAATGATTCAATCCACTGAAAACTGGGGAAACAGAATAAGGATAAAAAACAACACAAAATCAGCTTTTTATTTCATACTATTAGAGATATTTCATGCAGACTTCAGAACTTATATTTTGAAATTATTTTTTATTCTGGCCCCAAGTCACTGGGAGAGAAACTGACCCGGGACAAATGTGAGACACTGGGTTTATATGTTTGTAAATCTGTGACGACATCAGAGCCTCATGAACCTCACACACGTCGCTGCACAAATGTCCACATCTCGCCCACGTCGTGATGTCGTGATCTACAGAAACACATTGTCTCGAGCCACAGTTTGAGACTCATTTACACCAGACGAGTCCAAAATGTCTCCAGGCCCATTTACACTTCGGGTCGACCATTGTTGAATCCTCTGCAGCTAAGTGTAGTGATAAGAGCACTATCACGTCCCGCTTGGCCGCAGACCCGCCTCTTCCTGCCCCGTGTTTGTACAGGCAGCAGCTCGACGCTCGGGCGGATCATGTTCCTAATGACGACTCGCTGTTCTCTCTGTGCAGGGAAAAGCAGCTTATCAGCAATTTGTAGCAGCGCCCTGTCCACGTCGGTCTGTGCAGTGCATTTGAATGTGGGCAGGAAGTCTGGAGGCTAGACTTACCGCGTCCCAGGATGCACTGGGGCTGGAGGTCGCACCCCTGGGCCCACACAGGGAGCAGGGGAAGGAGGCGTAAGATGGATGTGGCAAACGCTGAGATATGGAGGTGTTATTTTAACCATATAAAGTGGTTTTATGTGTTTAGTTCTGTGGAAATGAGTCTGTACATCAATGTTTAAGGCCCGTCATCCTGGAGAAAGGCAAAGTAAGTGTGTTTTTTATTTAATATATTACACAAAACTCGGAAACTTAGGTACGACAAGTTTATTTGTGCAGCAGAACTTCTCCACAAAGTCGTTCAAAGTGTTTTACGGAATAAAAAAGACGTTAAAATCACAACACAACAAAACAAAACAGAAATAATCATCATAAAATCAACATTAAAGAGAAAAGTGCAGGAGAGGAGGAGGTGAGGAGGTGGTGGTGAGGAGGAGAGGAGGAGGAGTGAGGAGATGGTGAGGAGAAGGAGGAAGAGAGGAGGTAGTGAGGAAGAGAGGAGGAGGTGAGATGTGAGGAGGAGGTAAGGAGGAGAAAGAGGTGAGGAGGGGTAAGGAAGAAGTGAGGAGTTGAGGAGGAGGTGGTGAGGAGGTAAGGTAAGGTAAGGAGAGGAAGGGTGGGGAGGAGAGGAGAAGGTGGTGAGGAATAGGTGAGGAGGAGGTGAGGAGGAAAGGAGTGAGGAGATGGTGAGGAGGTGAAGGAAGAGAGGAGGTAGTGAGATGTAAGGAGGAGGTGGTGAGGAGGAAGTGGTGAGGAGGTATGGAGGAGAAGGAGGTGAGGAGGGATAAGGAAGAAGTGAGGAGGAGAGGAGAAGGTGGTGAGGGAGAGGTGGTGAGGAGGTGAGGAAAAGGTAGTGAGGAGGAGGTGAGGAGGAAAGGAGTGAGGAGATGGTGAGGAGGTGGAGGAGAAGGAAGAGAGGAGGTAGTGAGATGTGAGGAGGAAGTGGTGAGGAGGTAAGGAGGAGAAGGAGGTGAGGAGGGGTGAGGAAGAAGTGAGGAGGAGAGGAGGAGGAGATGAGGAGGTGCTACTGTCACTCCTGTTTCCTTTCAGTCATCTGCTCATATTAATGTAAAGTTATGTGATTTTTCCAGGACTGAAGCAGTGGAGTAAATCAGGCTCAAAACAGTCGCTGCTCGTTCGTCGCACGACCTCTGACCTCTGACCTTTGACCTTTGACCTTTGACCTTTGCTCCTGCAGGTTTTGGAGTCTGATACAGTTTGAAACTCAGCTGGTTTAATGTTTTTGTTTGTTTGTGGAGTTTCTGCTCCGACTCAAACTGCTGCATTTGTGACATAAAAAAATCTGTAAAAATGAATAAATAAAAATAAATAAATAAATAAATTTATAAAAATGGGCCCAGAACAGAAAGAAATTTACAACATCGAGACCATCGACCTGCACTGTCCCGATTAAATAAAAAACAACTAAAAAAAATAAAATAATAATAATCAAATCACTTTTTCTTTTTTGGCTATTTTGATGTTGGGATTTTTTTTGTTTATTTTCTTTGTATTTTTGAGGGGGTTTTTTTTTTGGGTTTTTTTTTTTTTTTTTTTGTTATTTTGAGTAGTTTGTTTTTTATTTTTATTTTTTTTTTTTTTTATTAGCATCATGGTCTATGTAGTTCCCTCTGTTTTTTATCTTTTACTGCACCATAACGACACATTTAAGCAAAGACACATATAATTCGATATGTTGTGATACTATTTCGACGATACAGTCTCACAATATTTCAGTTATTGTTACGTCACAGCTAAATAATCTTACTAAACTGACCGGCGCCTGTTGCACCGCACAGCCCCAGATTTAGCACCGTTCATAAACATGATGGAGGGTTTACAGCGATGGCTCCGACAAGAATGTTTTGTTTCTCCTCAGTCGTGTTCATAGTTCTCGTGTGAGCGCCGCTACCACATGGAACGACTCGGACACTTGCTGCTGTGTGGAGACGACGCACATAACCTTTGTGGGGGCAGCCTTATAAAACGAAACCTGAGCTCCCACGACGATTACAGGGGCCGGGGCGAATGCTCGAGCCGTCAGCTGAATGTATGTGAGCGTTTATGGCCAAGGACAAATACTGCGTGTACTGGCTTACTGTTTTATTTTACGGTATACAAGTCCGATTTCAAAATGGTAACATGGGACTGTGTAAAACCGGAGTGGAAAACAACATTTCGAGAAACCACTTCCAGGAGGTTTTTTATAAGAGCAAAGGAAGTATGAAGTAATGGTGAAGTGTAGAGTAAGTGAAAAGGACAAACGGGCATTAATAAGCGAGAAAAAAACATTATACAGTTTGCGTAATATATCTTTAAGTTTTTTTATTTTTTAAAGTAATGACCATGTTCACTGTAATTTGTATTAAAATCTTCATTGGTAAAATACAATTATGTCACTGGGCATAAAGATCACTGCTAGACACTGCCTTATATCTGTCTGAAGGAGGCGCTAACGACACTGAAGCTAACACACCTGTTTGTTTGTTCAAGGACAAAAAAATGGCTTCTTTAACTCCTCTTTCTTTTCTTTTCTTTTCTTTGGCTCAGATCTGCACCTCGCTCTCTTCAAACTCGTGGTTCGTGTTTGAGATGAACAGCCGACTGTCGTCCTGAGCTGCTCTTACAACGACATTCATGACATTCCAGATCAGTATTACAGAGTTAAACTTATTGGTGCTGTAAAATTAATCTGGATTTTGTCAGATTATCTGTCTGAAGGAGGCGCTAACGACACTGATGCTAACACATCTGTTTGTTTACAGTTTGTTTGTCAGATTGTCAGAAATGGTTTGAGAGGAGAGTTAAAGAGAACATTTTTGTTTGGAAAGACAGTCCATCTTTGAACAGGAATCAGGGCCTGAGACGTCATTTATCTTCTGTTTATAACTCCATCCTCAGACCTAGATCCAAACAAGGAAAACGATAGAGCTAGCCTGTATGCTAACAGTGTGAGAGCAGCCACTAGGGGGCGATTATGCAAAATATGAATCAGGCTCAGTTCACAAAAAACTTCAGCGTGTCCTGGGTCTTCTCTGGGGTCTCCTCTTGGTGAGACATGCCCGGAACACCCCCACAGTCCTGGTTTAGTCCTGGTTTAGTTCTAGTTTAGTCCTGGTTTAGTCTCGTTTTAATCCTAGTTTAGTCGTGGTTTAGTCCCAGTTTAGTCCCGGTTTAGTCCCCTTTTAGTCCTAGTTTAGTCCTGGTTTAGTCCTGTTTTAGTCCTAGTTTAGTCCTGGTTTAGTCCTGGTTTAGTCCTGGTTTAGTCCTGGTTTAGTCCTGGTTTAGTCCTGGTTTAGTCCTAGTATCGTCCCGTTTTAGTCCTAGTTTAGTCCTAGTTTAGTCCTGGTTTAGTCCCAGTTTAGTCCCGGTTTAGTCCCGGTTTAGTTCCATTTTAGTCCTTTTCACGTGGAGGAGCAGCGGCTCTACTCCGAGCTCCTCACTCTATCACTAAGGGAGCGCCCAGCCCCCGGAGGAAACCCATTTCGGCCGTTTGTATCTGTGATCTTGTCCTTTCGGTCGGTGAAACAAACATGTGTGTTAGCTTCAGTGTCATTAGCATCAGTGTCGTTAGCGTCAGCGTCGTTAGCGTCAGTGTCATTAGCGCCTCCTTCAGGCAGATATGAGGCAGTGTCCAGCAGGAATCTGACCAGAACTCGTCCAAGAACTTTGGACGAGCAGAGAAACGACTTCACTCTGAAACATTTGTTTAGTCACAGAATTTGATTTTTCTTTTGTTATAAATGTCCTCAGACTTTTTTTTTTTGAGTTAAAGTTTTACCTGCATTAACAGAGAGTTCATATAGTTACTTATTTACTTAAAATACTGTTTCGAGATGTAATATTTGCTGTAAAAGAAACTGTTGTGATCAGCGGTGGAAGGTAACGAAGTACTGTAGTAAAGTACTGTACTTAAGTAGAGTTTCAGGTATCTGGACTTTACTTAAGTACATTTTACAGTGGATACTTTTTACTTTTACTTCAGTACATTTGAGAGAAGTATCTGTACTTTCTACTCCACTACATTTTTGAACAGGACTGAAAAGTAAAAGTACTTTAAAGAAATTGGTTTGTTTTATTACTGTTGAACAAAATATGTGTCATTTTCAATCAATATCTCTAACACTTGTGTGAAATACTTTTACTTTTTACTCTTAAAGTACATTTTTAAACATTACTTAAATACTTTTACATACATTTTATATTTACTTGAGTAACTTTTTACCTCTGCATCAACAAAACTCGTTGCTAAACTCAAATCTTGCACAGTTTTTTGCATTAATTACGTTTTTATCCCTAAACTATTGTTATTTCCACCATTGTCATAACAGTTTCTCCTCGACAAACATCTCCTCGCCGTCGATCGAGCCTGTAAAGCTACGTCTTCACGCTAATCGGCGAGCCCTCATCCCAGCGGCACATCCATCCAACAAGCTCGATTTATGGGGTGGCTGCCAGCGTCTGCTCGGCCCGGCGTAAATCTCGCGCTCCACGCTGCCTCTGCTCTGGGCCCTCGGCGAGCTCACACATGGCTCCTATTACAGGCCCATACAGTAGCCATTCTTCTCGGCGGACAGCCCCCCTCCCCGCTCCCCGCTCCCTCCCTCTGCTCCGTGACGCTTATTAGAAATGTAACATACTTGTCTGGGAGTTTGTTACAGATTTATGCCGTACAGGTGCGGCGCTGGTGCGTAAAGAGCCGGTAAAGGTTAGCTAACGATCGGCGAACAGTCGGTACCAAGTGATGCTGTTACATGAGGGAGCGCGGCGGGGATAAGCTGCGTCGATTTGTCAAGTGGGGCTCTGATTTATTTGAGCAGATGATTGTTAGCGCAGTGGAATAACACGCCGACGTAGGTCTGAAGTGTCTTGCCTAAGGACACAACAACAGACTCGACATTTTGGTCTTAAATGTTCGTGTTAACGAGCTCTACATGATCCTGGGGTTCATTTTTTGGAGTTATTTTGAGGTTTTTTTTTGTTGTTGTTTTTTTTTAGGTTTTTTTCTTTTTGTATTTAGAGTTTTTGGGTTTTTTTTATTTATTTATTTTTGTTTTTTTGAGGTTTGTTTTATTATTATTATTTTTTTTAGTTATTTTAATTATATACATATATATATATATATATATATATATGTTTATTTTATTTATTTATTTATTTTGTTGTTTTGAGGTTTTGTTTTATTTTTTTTAGCTATTTTGAGTAGTTTTTTTTTGTTTTGCTTTTTTTTTTTAGCTATTTTGCATAGGTTTTTAATTTTTTTTAATTTTGAGTAGTTTGTTATTTGTTAAATGAATGTTATTTGAAGATGATAGAAAGTATTTTAAAAGATGTTGAATTTTGTCGCAAGACTCAAAAAATCACATCAACAGGTTAGATTTTGTCAGACTAGTGGTGTGACAAAATCTGAAGGGGCGTTACCTTCAACAGCCTCGCTCCGGATTGGCTCTTTGGTTGCTATGATACTCAAGAGAGAATTGGCAGCAAGGTCCGCAAGGTCGGAGTTTTCGCTGATAATAGAGCTAGCATAAATTTAGCCTAGAAAACCAAACTCCTCTGTCGTCTCAGTGCTTCTCCAGAGCGCTAATTCGCTAATTCGCTAATTCGCTAATTTGTCCTCACAATATGAACATTAATAACAGACAAATCAGGCGCCTTCTTTCCCCGAGGTCACTCTCTAGCGTTAGCAACAGGTTTGATTGACAGCGTTGCTAAGTGCACAACAAAAATAGTGCAAAAAATGAAAATAAAACCGCAAACGAACATGGCAAAGACAAAAAAATAACGAGAAAATTATAGAAAGTATTTTAAAATGTGTTGAATTTTCTTTTCCAAATACAAAACTCAAAAAATCACATTACGAGGATTTTTGATGGAAATCTGAAGGGGCGTTACCTTCAACAGCCTCGCTCTGGATTGGCTCTTTGGTTGCTATGATACTCACGGTCGGAATTCTCTGCCCCAGATTAGCCGCTATAACTGCTAGCCTCGATGCGCTTCATTTGGAGGGTGACGTCACACTCACTTAGCTCGTTTCTTGACACAGACGACGGTTTTACATGAAGCTACTGAAAATGTTAGCATCACATATCTGCAGACGACTCCACTTCACAACACGGACGATATTAGATCTACACACGGACAGAAACTAGCGGTGTAATGGGACGGGACGGGTACAATATGAGCTCACCCTGCAGACTTTACAATCTGGAGCGTGCGTGAGCGAATGTGGAGCTGCGTTTGATGGGCTCCTGACTGGTACCTGGTGGTCTGCTCCCCGTCTGTCACCACCACATCTTCACAGCTCCGTGAGTCTGTAATGGCTGCCAGAACCTCCCACCGCCCCAAAACACTCCAAAACATCAGGTTTTTCCAGAATTCATCCATTTACACTCACAGACAGCAGTGGAAATAGAACCACCGACCTCGAGGTTACAGGGTGAATGCTTCAAACTCATGAGCGGGACGTGTTAGAGCGACTCTTTGCAGTTTTACAGGTGAATTCAACAACTTTCACCGAGCCAGAGCGGAGTTTTTTTGTCGTCACGCTAATGCTAACAACAGCTAGCATGCTAACAGTGCACTTCCTGGTTCGAGGACGATAAAAAATGCCACATAATTAGCTGCAGACGGCACGTTTTGACCCCAAGAGCTGCTTTTACCACATATCTGCCTAAGTAAAAGAAAAAAGTGACATAATTTGGCTTAAAAATCAGGTACTGTCTCTTTAAATTGACAAGGTACAAATTGTTTTAAGTGATTATAAAGAAAAAGGAAGTGTTCTGCCCCCAGTTTAGAAAGATTTCTATTGTGAGTTCATCTGTTTTGTCTATTCAGAGCTACCGTAGCTGCCATATTGTTGCAGATTTTCAACAGTTCTGTTATTTTTCACTGTGTTTAAACCCTGTAAACTGTCATCTGGCTCCATGTAAATATCTTTCTTTAAGTATTATAACTTTATAACATGTTAGCTCGCTCTATAAACCCACTTTAAGTCACTTTAAGTTGATTTTACAGTGTAAATTTGCGTTAAAATAGAAGACGTTATTAGCGTTAGCATGTCTATGGGATTTTCCATTCATGTTAGCATTATGCTAATCAACAATTTTACACACGTTTTCATTAGTTGTAGTGACTTTTAAGCTAATGTTGTGCATATATTATACTTTAATAAGCTACTATATGTTGTTTTATGTAGCGCTGCATAATATTTGTTCATAGAAATATAAAAACATGATTGGAAAATGCAGATATTGCAGAGGCTTCCTGGAGAAACTGTTCGATTTCTGTAAAGATAGTTCCCAAACACTAGTGGAGATAGAATTTGTTGGAGTTTGTGCACATTTCTATATCTTTCTACAGTTTTAAGACCTTTTTGGCACCTCGTCGAAGAATTTCATCATCTACCGTCCACATCAGGGTCTGTTTGGCACATTCGACGACTTTGGAGACTCGGACCTGGTTTGGAGATTCGAGGCTTCAGAGCTCGGTCAGTCCAACAACTTAACGATGACGTGGTTATGAAGTTTGTCCCAACACACACATTATAGACCTTTATATCTCGCCTAGACTGTTTTTTTAGCCGTAAAATCATGTCTCAAGGAGGTATCAGCCTGTACTTTTGCATTTTTTCACACAACTTCCTCTATTTTACACCTTTATCCATCCTTATTTTTCCTGTGATGCATCACATAACGGCACGATCGATGAGTGAGGCCACGTCATCGGCTCATTTTAGGTTCATCTCGCTCCATGTTCAAGCTGAAAAGAGACATTCCCAGGCAGAAGTAGATGACAAAACCAGGATCGAGCTGGAAATGCTGGAGGTCAGAGGTCGGGGAAGTGAAACTGACACTTCTTCGAGGGGCAGAGATCGGCCTGAACAAATGAAACGTCCAAACTGTGAAACGCCACAATTAAAATGGACAAACTTAGACTTTTGACTTGACTTGGAGGTCAGAGATGTGAGCGGAGACCAGAGACGTCAGGAATCTGTGGTTGAAACTGGTGATATTTGTATTTTTATGTGATATTTTGTGGAAATGAACCAGATTGTGAAAACTGTTTGCTACTTTTTCCTTTTAAAATGCCTCGAAAAGACTTAGTTTCAGGCGTAATCCAAAGAACGAAGACTTAAAAGTGCAAAAAAACACGTACTTCTTCATAAAGTCTGCACTGAAACGGAGCAAAGCATCATGGTCTATGTAGTTCCTCTGTTTTTTTAGCTGCTGCACAAAAACTTTAATTTAAACAAAGAGCCGTGTGTAATCTGACATATCACAATATTTCACTTATTTTTTTATGTCACTAATCAGATGAGCGTAAAAATTATGACTTTGAAACTTACAGTTAATGTAAAGTGCTTGTTGTGTGGCTGTTTTTGACACTTCATCTTCAGTTTGAATGAAGAAAAAGGAAGAAAATCGTTAAAATAGTTAAATCGTGGTGTTTTTCTCACAATAAAAGCGTGACATTGTGACATCCCCGACTCAGACTCACCACAAACATCTTTTATTTGGGATCACAAGTGTTGATCTCATCTTCTTAAACCCCACATCTTCCACCTTTTTCCTCAAGATCCACTTTTGATGGGCATAAAAAAAAATAAAAATAAAATAAAAACAATAAAAATAAAAGTATACATATAATAATAATTCAAAGTAAAAAAATAAAAATAAATAATAAATAAGTAAATAAATAATAATGATGATGATAATAATAAAAAAAATAATAATACAAAATAAATAATAATAAATAATAATAAAAAATGATCATGATGAAGATAATAATAATACTAAAAATAATAATAATGATGATAATAATAAAAAAAAATGATGATGATCATAAAAAATAACAATAATAAATAAATAATAATAATAAATCTTAATAAAATGATAATGATGATAATAAAAATTTAAAAAATAATAATGATGACAATAATAATAGAAAAATCTAAAAATCAATAATAATAAAAATAATAATAATGATGATAATAATAATAAAAATAACAATAATAGATAAATCATAATAAAAATGACAATAATAATAATAATAATACATATACAAAATCATGCCTAACAGACAAAAGGATTATACATAAAAAACACACACAACCACAAACATCTCTGACATGTCCCTGTTTCCCTCCCTGAGCCCTGTCCCCTGTCCAACCCGAACCCCCAGCTCCGCTCTCAGATTAAATAACTCCTTGTAGCTCATTGTCTGAACTCGTCCTCCCTCCTTTTTCCAGTAAGGGGGACACTCTACGCCTTCAGCCTTGACCGGGTCTTCTGCTTGATCCGTGTCTCTGCTGGACCCCTGCCCCACCCTGAGTGATTGATGGCTCCCCCCTCGCCCCCGCCCCCCCCCCGGCTCGGCGGACAGCATAGCGTTTCATGAGCTCATCCGTGTGGCGCCCGGTAGCTACACCTCCAATGCGGGCCCCTGTCTCTCCCCGTCTGGAAGCGCGGGGCTCCCTGGGGATCGGAGCACATGCGACCCCCTTCACACAGCCCGCCCGTGACCCCTCGGCGACCTCACTGTATCATCACTGTCTCCATGTCGTCAGGCCCAAACTCGGGATAAGTGCCAGACTATCCCTTTACTTTCTGTTTAATCCCAATCTAATCTAATTACCGCAGAGCCACAGTGAAAGGCGCATGTCTGGGCCTGGCACAGCGGTGGAGGTGCTTGTGTTACTGCTGTATTTCTCTAATTTTGGTTTAATATTGGTGCTAAACGTCTTTTCGGCCCCGTTGTGCCATTACGATTTGGTATGCTGGTGTCCGGTGTAATGCTAACCTCAACACGGATCAGACGAGCATCTCAGAGAGTTTATTTTTGACATCTCAGCCGCTGACGAAACCATGAGCCGCTCCACTTTTTCATCCACAACAGTGAACGTAATGTTGTTTTAATCTTTACGACGTCAAAATGTGAAGCTAAAACTGCAGCAAATGAGTCTGTAATATTCTCAGTAGTGGATGAATTAAGTCTCAGATAAAGAAGTAAAACGATACTCAAGTAAAAGGATTAAAGTACCTGTTTAAAATGCACTTTCAGAGGAAAAAGTAAAAGTATTTGAAGTGTAAATGTCGTGATATTGATTCAAAATGACATATTTTTTGTTCAACAGCAACAAAACGAATCAATTTCTTAACTTTTCTTCTGAATTTGTGTTTTTATTTTAGTTTTTGCCAAACTCGAAAACTACAAACATGGTAAAAATAACTCCTCAAATCAAATGAAAAGTACTTTTACTTTTCAGTCCTGTTCAAAAATGTAGTGGAGAAAGTACAGATACTGCTCTCAAATGTACTCAAGTAAAAGTAAAAAGTACACACTGTAATTAAGTACTTAAATAAAGTACAGATATGTATAAATTCTACTTAAGTACAGTATTACTTACTTTCTGTATTATCACATTTATTTATAGTCAAGTCATATTTTCTGTACATTTTTGTTAAAGTCTAAGCTGCAGAACTAATTTATTTCTTATTTTACTTATTTGTAAAACGACGGTTCATATTAATGAACAAAATTCTCTGCACAGACAGTTAGAGAATAGTTTCAAATTAGTTAAAAGTCGTGGGACATTTTATATAATCTCCAACAAAGATAATCACCGTTATATCACCAAAATGTGCAGAAAAAAAAAACGCTTATACACAGGGGAGTCAACAGGGGGGGACAAAGGGGTCTGGTGTCCGGGGCCCCAGGGTCTTAGGGGGCCCAGAATTGGACCCTCTTCCTATTAATTTGTTTTACAGGGGCCCACGTGAGGCTTATTGCCACAGTTAACGGCTCTGCTCATCCATAATATTCTCTGTATTTCCAGACTAAACGTCGTTCTGGAGGATAAGTCGCACCAGCCAAAAAATGTAGAATAATGAAGAAAAAAACATGTATAAATCTGAGACCAAGAACAGACATTTTATCTTTAAAGTCAAGTTATAATAATCAGAATAAAATGTGTAAGAACAGGCTGAATATCAAATCACACCACCATCAGTCCAAATCACTAAATCCACTGAATTCTTCATCCTCGTGTCGAAGATGAACAACTCCACCAACTCCAGAGGAAGATGAAGCTCCTCTTCCTCTTCTGTGGCTCAGACTGGTACTAGAGCGCCCCCGTGTGGTGCCACTGTGACAAGAACCAACATGTGACATTATATTTGAATCATTTCACATATAAGTCACTTCTGAGGATAAGTCGCCCCTGAACTATGAACAAAAGTGACATTTATTGTTTGGAAAATACAGTAATAACAAAATTCTGCACATGTGAATCTTTATAAGACTCAAAATCAGCACAAAATACTTACTTTTTACTCTTTAAGTACATTTTTTACATATTTTTTTTCATGTAATACTTTTACTTGAGTTGTTTTTTTTTTGTGCCAGTATCTGTGCTTTTACTTAAATAATAAAATGCAGTTCTTCTTCCTCTGTTCGTTATGTCTTTATGAAGAACTGGGGCTTCCTCTTCCTCTTCTGTGCGGCTCAGACTGGTACAACTCTAGAGCGCCCCCTGTCAGTGTGACAATAACCAACATGTGACATTATAGATTTGAATCATTTCACATATAAGTCGCATCTGAGGATAAGTCGCCCCGACAAACTATGAAAAAAGTGACACTTATCGTCCAGAAAACACAGCACACACGTCCGTAAGAACTCATATAATTATTTTGGACATGATCATCGTCACAAAACATCAATATCGTCCCAGGCCGACTCTCTCCCCTCGTATGGACACCTCCCTGACACCTCCTTTAGACTCCTCCCCTCAGAACACCTCCCTGACACCTCCTTTAGACTCCTCCCCTCAGAACACCTCCCTGACACCTCCTTTAGACTCCTCCCCTCAGAACACCTCCCTGACACCTCCTTTAGACTCCTCCCCTCAGGACACCTCCCTGACACCTCCTTTAAACTCCTCCCCTCAGAACACCTCTCTGACACCTCCTTTAGACTCCTCCCCTCAGGACACCTCCCTGACACCTCCTTTAGGCTCCTCCCCTCAGAACACCTCCGTTCCCCTGCTCCTTTCATCATGTTCCCACCTTAACCTCCCTCCATGGATCCAGCAGAGGCCCGTCCTTCTCCACATGCGCCACATTCCAGCGAGGAAAGAATCCAAGGGCAGCGATAACCTAATCTCCCCCGTCTGCAGGAGCACCTGTCAGGACAGGGCGGGGGCACCTGTCAGGACGGGGCGGGGGCACCTGTCAGGACGGGGCGGGGGCACCTGTCAGGACGGGGCGGGGGCACCTGTCAGGACGGGGCGGGGGCACCTGTCAGGACGGGGCGGGGGCACCTGTCAGGATGGGGCGGGGGCACAGCGGCGGCAGGTCCCTGGATGATGTGGTGGAGATGTCCGTGTGTCCCTCAGTCGTCCAGGTCTGATCGTAGTAAAATCCAAAAGTTAAATCTGTCAAATGGACCAAATGTTCCCTCCTGCAACTTTTCGTCCAGATTTGACTTTTGCATTTTACTACAAAACGCTCCAGATGGATAAAGGGAAACGTTTTTGTGCAGAGAATCTAAAAGCTACAAGTCGAACATTTTACATTTTAACCAGACTGACGCCAGACGCTAAGTTCTACCTAATCCCAACTTGGAATGTCTCTCGTTCATATCGTAGCCTGTTGATTTGTTTGATATTAAAACAGTTTTGGGCTAAAATGTTCTCTTCCCTGCACCAAACCTTCAAAACTCTTTTTTTTTTTAAAGTTACACAGATGGTAATGATGCTGTTACTTCATTATTATTACACAGACTGGCCCAAAAGTCACTGACAGATGAAAAAAACTCATAACTTTTTTGTTTCTAAATATTTTTATTTTATTTTTTCAGAGCATTTAGAACGACTCTTCCGACATTAATCTGAGCAAATCCAGCACCGAGGAACGAACCCTCATTGTACAGTGGGACTTTGAGTCACATGGGTCAAATTCACAAACCGCAGGGGGCAGTATGTGATCTCCACAGACCTGACTCGTCCTGATTTCTTCCTGTGGGTCTATCTTAAAAAAAGTGTTTGTGAATAAACCTCAGACAATAAACGACTTAAAAAATGTAATATCAAGTATCAAATAAAGAGACATAAGCCAGAAATACTTTAAATATTTATGTAAAGTGAGTTGGATCAGGCTGTTCAGAGACAAACCGACATTTTTACTTCCTCTAGTTTAAGTCGTGATAAGTTTAAGTGTAAGTGAACAATTATAACCGTTTATATTGCCAAAAATCTGGGAAGGTTCAGTTTATCTACTGCTAAAATTTGGCGAGTTTAACTTAAAAATTAAAGGAGCTACTGAAAATTTAAACGCGTCAGTGACTTTTGGGCCACACTGTATATACATGTCAGGCTAACTGTGAATATACATCCTGAAACTCCACAATCAAAAACTGAAATATCCTCAAGTTTATTTCCTTCTTACCTTCATTCTTGCTCAGTGGACGATCCTTCTGACCCAAATGAAACCAGATAGTTCATTTAAGAATAGAAAACCAATGAATGACACACAATACGCCGAGACCCTGCCCCGACGACCAATCAGATCTGTCAGCCAGCTGTTGTGAGGTGAGCCCACGGCGGCGCAAAGGGCCCCGTCCGTCTGAGGCCCTCCACATAAATCAGGGGCCGAGGGAGCAGTTGCCGCTCGTGTCTGGCCCTGAAGAAGACACAGACATTTGTGGCATAGCTGCGTTTCAGAGCCCTGCCTGTGTTATTGTTTACAGTCAAAATTGTGAAGACGTAAAGCGACTGTCATCAGGACGTTCGCTCTGACCTCCCCTTTAAGCCCCCGGACCTCCCCTTTAAGCCCCGCTCTGAGTTTTACGCTGGTGGAATGTCTTTAAGCGTCTGTACTTTCAATTTTACAGGGGACTTTTTAGTTTTACTTCAGTGCATTTGAGAGCAGTATCTACGGTTTTGAACAGGGCTGAAAAATAAAAGTATTTTTTATTATCGTTTGAGACCTGCTGAAAAGTCTCAGGGTTTATTTTTAACATTTTTGAGCAAATAAAAATGCAGTAATAATATTTATTTCAAGAATGAGCCATTTTCTTACAAATAAAAACAGCTAGAAAAAAACAACACACTGATTTAGTCGTTTCTACAGAACAAAATTCAGCTCAAATCTTTATCAAAATCACCACATTTGAAGCTTTATAAAACCTCAAAATCTGCACGAAATACTTTTACTTTTTACTCTTTAAGTACATTTTTAAACAGGTACTTTAATACTTTTAATTAAGTAGATTTACTCCAGTATCTGTACTTGTGGTCCCTGGTTTATCTCAGGGGTTACGTTCTAAAAAATAACCCACAATAGGTGAAATCTGTGAAGTATCAGCTTTATTTTTACATTATTCTCTATGTTTCTTGTCTGTAAAACCCCTCACCACACACTTTATACACTTTTCTCACACAGGCATTAACATTTTCTCACATTTCTCTCTTGTTTAAACACAAAGTTCAAACCTTCGTCGGTGCCTTTGTCGGTGCAGAACGTTTCATCGACATTGTGGGTTTTGTCGGGGAGAAAACTTGCAAACATACAGCACTTCAGAGTCACACTGATCCAACATTTATGTAAATTTGTCTGACACATTCTGTACTGTACAGGAGACACGGAGGAGACTGATGGACAATGGTCTACAGTCCCTCAGCCAATCAGGATGCAGAACACAATGGTCTACAGTCCCTCAGCCAATCAGGACGCAGAACACAATGGTCTTCAGTCTCTTAGCCAATCAGGACGCAGAACACGATGGTCTACAGTCCCTCAGCCAATCAGGACGCAGAACACGATGGTCTACAGTCCCTCAGCCAATCAGGACACAGAACACAATGGGCTACAGTCCCTCAGCATTTAATTCAGTAAAAATAATTGTAATAATAAAATTTTCACATGAGCAACCCAACTTTTTCATCCACAACAATGAATGTAATGTTGTTTTAATATTTACGATGTGAAACTTAAAAAAATGCATACTTTAAACCAGTAGCATTGAGCTAACTCACTGTTTAGCCGTTAGCATTAACTAGCCAGTTGTCAGATTTAAACTTCGTCTTTTGCTGTAAATCTGAGGAACCCACAGACACGAAAAATCGACTAAAGTAAAACAATTTAAGTAGTATTTTTGTGTATATTCATGTAAAAATCTGTGTTTCTGCTCAAAAACCTGACACGGACGATAAAGCGACATTTAATTCAGTAAAAATAATAGCATGTTTTCACTCAACAAACCTTTGAATCCGCTCGTACCAAACCTCGTATCCCCGAACACGCTCGTTCACCCCGCTCCAGTATATCTTGATAAATGATCTCGACCTTTCTTGGACTGACACTGTTAATGCCTCCGTGCAGAGAAGGTCTAGTTTTCCCTCTTGTCCAAGGTTATTTCAACCAAACCAACCATTCTATGTAACGTCTGCGTTCCCTTCCAGCCTGACACTGGAACGCTGCTTTGCATGTAGTCTGATTATTATCTGCTGCACAAATTGCTAGCAGCTGCTTGTTCACGGCCCACGGTGCAGAGTTTATATATCGAAACTGCTGGAATGTGGACAATTACCAGTTTCACTTTCTCACAATAAGCTTAATATAGTTTACAGAAAGCTCTTTGTTGAAAATTCGACTTTAAAGGGTTTTATAAGCCTCTGGGGCGAGTGTCAGCAGATAAAAATAGGTTCAAAGTATGTGCTCGGTATATTTCTCTGGTAGCAAGGACAAACAAAGATGAGAAGCTCTTTCCATGCAAGATGATTACTGGACCAGGGGAAGTAAATGGTTTATATAATGGAGTTTGACTGTGGACCCATGTGCGAGAGGAGCCAAAACGTGAACATTACAACAGTATGCTCAGGTTTTCCTTTACAAAGTACTTTAGTACACACTGAGAAGTACTCTGGAGATGGTCGAACTTTCTCATAGTAATCATTTTTCGCAGGGCAGTTATGTTTTTTACTCTTAATAAGGAATTTATGAATGATTCAGACTGAGTATCTACTTAATAAACCGAGATCGTAACCCGTAAAGTAAGTCGTGAAGTCTGAATTCTTAATAAACTATCTGTTAAGCAGCCTCACTGTTAGCGTTACTACTTCCTGTTAGCGTTACTACTTCCTGTTAGCGTTACTACTTCCTGTTAGCGTTACTACTTCCTGTGAGCGTCACTACTTAATGTTAGCGTTACTACTTCGTGTTAGCGTCACTACTTCGTGTTAGCGTCACTGCTTCGTGTTAGCGTCACTACTTCTACTTCGTTAGCGTCACTACTTCGTGTCAGTGTCACTACTTCGTGTCAGTGTCACTACTTCCTGTTAGCATCACTACTTCATGTTAGCATCACTACTTCGTGTTAGCATCACTACTTCCTGTTAGCGCCACTACTTCCTGTCCAGTTTTATCTCTGAGTTTTTTGCAGAGTGACGCTAAAAAGAATAAATATTTTATAATGAGGCCGTGGACAGAGAGCTGCAGGTGCAAAAATAAAACAAATACTTCACCAGAGACACTTGTGTTTAGAAAGAGACATGGGCCGTGTCTCAATTCGTCGGTTTCTCACTTCATCGGCTACATTTGAAGGACACTTACGTCACTTCCAGAGCGACAAGGCCTGTCCCATTTCATGCAAAAATCTGTCCTGTGTTTCCTGTCCCATTTCGGCACAGCCTTTATGGTCGACGGAGGCTACACAAGTGTCGAATTGGGACACAATCATCTTTGTTTGTCAATGCTAACGCTAATGCTAATTTTGAGGCGTAATAAATATCAAAACACCACCACAAACCGAAGTATTCTACATGTAAAAATAATTTATTTTAGTTCATTTGAATTTTAATAAGTTGTTTATTTTATGTTTTCCGATTGCAATAAATGTTAGCATCGAGACACAGTGCGCTAGCTAGCACGCTTCTTTGGACATAGCCTCTCAGTTGTGGTTATTATAAAACCAGTAAAACCTATAAAAACATTTGAATAAATGAGATTCTGTCTTTAAAAAAAACGTCGAATTGGGACACAGCCATGTTTGTGCCTCAATGCTAACGCTAATGCTAATTTTGAGTTGTAATAAATATTAAAAGATTACCACAAACCAAAGTATTCTACATGTAAAAATAATTGGGTAGTCTTTATTTTAGTTCATTTGAGTTTTAATAGGTTGTTTAATTTATGTTTTCCGATTACAATAAATGTGACTGTTAGCATCGAGACACAGTGAGCTAGCTAGCACGCTTCTTTACACATAGCCTCTTAGTTGTGGTTATTATAAAACCTATGAAAACCTTTGAATAAATGAGATTCTCTCTTTAAAAAAACAGGTTTCTACCAATTGTTATCTTTGTCTGAAATGCTAACTACGCTATGCTAACCACCAACGCTAGCTAGCTCGGGTTATGACCTGGTGAAAACACACGGCGGCACGAAACTGTCTCATTCTAAGTACCATTTGTGTAATTTAAAGGTCGTGGAATATCAAAAGTTTAGCCACAAATGTTTTTACCTTCACGAAATTCTGTCTCAATCAGTGAACGGCACGATTGCACAACACTGGACGCTACTCAAAGCTCTGACGACGGTGGCATGGAAAGTCAATACGGATCGACAAAGTGAAGTGGAGTCCGACAGGTTGTCTCCTTGTCAAACGCAGCCTAGCACCTCGCGAGCGGTTGAACAGTTTAACCTATAATTACCACAATTAAAATAATACTCATATTAACAGAGAAAAATTGCTTCCAAATGTTCACTCGACTCGCACACGGGTAGAAAAACAGCACCACATGGCACAGCTTTGGCACCTTCCTCGGACACGTCACTTAAGTCCGTCCATCTCGCATGCAAATCGGTAACCACGGCGACGGCGTTTTTTTCGCTAGCCACACACAACGCAACACACTGCACCAAGTCCACGTCTGTGTCATCTGCAGTTTAGATCATCTCAGTGTTTTAAGGGCTAAGTAAGTAAGAACCTGAGGGACCTGAGGAACCTGAGGGACCTGAGGGAACAAAGAAACCTGAGAGATCTGTGGGACATGAGGGACCTGAGGGATCTGTGGGATCTGAGGAACCTGAGGGATCTGTGGGACACGAGGAACCTGAGGGATCTGTGGGACATGAGGGATCTGAGGGGCCTGAGGGATCTGTGGGACATGAGGGACCTGAGGGGCCTGAGGGGCATGAGGGATCTGAGGAACCTGAGGGATCTGTGGGATCTGAGGAACCTGAGGAACCTGAGGGATCTGTGGGATCTGAGGGACCTGAGGGATCTGCGGGACATGAGGGATCTGAGGAACCTGTGGGAACTGAGGGACCTGAGGGATCTGTAGGATCTGAGGAACCTGAGGAACCTCCAAACTTCTTTCTCCACTACGTTTTTGCACTGGGCTGAAAAGTAAAAGTATTTACATTTAAGCTTGAGACCTGCTGAAAAGGCCGAGGATTTATTTAATTTTTTTTTTTTTATTTGAGCAAAACTAAAATTTATGAATAAAAACAGACAAACAATCAATGAAACTGTTTCTTTTGAACAAAGTCTGGCACAAATCTTTATCAAAATCACCACATTTGAAGCTTTGAACGACTCAAAATCTGCGTGAAAAAACTTGTACTTTTTACTCTTTAAGTACATTTTTACTTAAGTAGATTTGTTCATGTGATACTTTTATTTTAATTTTCTTTTCAGAACTGAAGAAGCGAATTGGACGAGCAGCGAAACATCTTCAAACGATTTGTCCAGTGACAGATTTAAACTTCGTCTTTTGCTTCTTTTCTTTTACTTCAAATCGGTTTCGAGGTTTTTACGTGACACAAAACAGTATCTTTTTGTCCAGTTTATCTGAATAAAAGTTCTCGTATTTCTTGAAGGAATGACTGTCATCGCCCAAACTCGACCCTAATCGATCAAATCCGATAAAAATAATGACCACACACAAGGCAACCGGCGAGTTCATGAGTCCGTCTTGTTTTCGTGATTGAAGTACACGACCTCTTCTCTCACACGGCGCTGGTCCCACGCTGGGAATTTCCAAAGATTGGTCTGTCGGCACCGCTCCAAAACCGACTATAGGGGAACTCGTAAGTCTGACCACATTATTACACGCTCTTGACAGTTGAGGCGAGTGCGAAAATTTGCGAGAGCCCTGAATATTTGGGGAGCGCGTTTGTGATTGATTATTTCTCCGTCGTCGCAATAGATACCGTAAATTCTGTCGTAAAATGCCCTTTACTTTGGTGAAAATGGCAGGGGGTCGACATCAAAGTTCCAAAAGTACATGGTCAGATTCAAAATGGCCGCCACATGCCCTATAAAAACCGCTGGACCCCTCAGTCATGGGACGAACAGAAACATGAAGCGCTCCAAAGTCAACACAATATCCTGCTCTTGTTCTTAGCCTTTTCACTGTTCACAGATTGAGACATCCCCAAGTATTACACCGTGTTTTTTTTCTTCTTGGCAGTAACTAGCTCATGTCCAGTAAGTGCAGTATTGATGTAGAGGCCCGGGGCTGAGGTTGCAGGAGTGTGAGGGAGTGATCCGTGGAGTCCAGCCGCACAATTACAGCCTGACCCCGCACGTTTTGATGGATGTGAGGAGTGACCGAAGAGCGCACCAGGGAATGTTGTATTTCGGATTTTATTGGCCACCGTGCCGGCTCTCCCGCTCGCTCTGTGGTCACCGTAAACCCAAAGAATCACTATCGCAAACACGGAGGTAGCGCGGAACAACAGATTTCTGACAAGGCGGTTACTGTGTCGGCTTATTTTAGATGAATGAGCAATTTCGGCTACGGTACAGAATTACAAATGGCTTTCGACTTGGGGCCGTGGAGTTACGCCAAGGGAACATAAGAATACTTGTTTTGGAAATGTGCAAATGTAGCATATAGTTAAAGCAATTTTACAAAGAGGTATTGTGTGACTGCGTGAAAGTAGTGAGGTTATATGGTTTCTGCTGACAAAATTGAATCGTTTAGGGTTTCTTTCGATGCTAATTCAAGTTCAGTTTTGAAGGTGAGGGAAAAATGAACGATTAAACCCGGTGAGTCAATGGATTATGCAATTTTCCTCAAAGATAATCGAATTCTTACAACATGTTCTTGAAATATAATGTTCGCAGTGTGTAACTTCCTCTATGATCCCATGGAAATACAAAGTTTGGGACATTCTGCATGGAGTTTTAAGCTAAACTACGGAATATTACAGCCAAAGAAACAACATTTGAATGGAAACGAGGATAAAGAGGCTCTGCACCAGCCAAGTAAAGCCGGGTTTGTGGAGATGCGAGCCCGCTCACAGCACAGACACATGTTTTTCAATGAAATAGAATCATCGAAATGAAGAAAAGTTAGATGTGGCTGCTTTAAAACAGGGTGTCAAACTCTAAAAATTGAAACTGAGATAAAATTCATGGGCCAAACTCAATATTTATTAAAAAATGTCCCGCACCTGATGTGTAAAGTTTAACCTTTTCAGATGGAAAACACAAAATCTGGGACTCAAGCTTGATATTCCAAATGTATGAGGAATTAAAATTGAAATAAAAGACACATCAGTAGTACTTGCCATTGTACTAGCAAAGCATTCTGGGATTTGTAGTATTAGTGGTGCATGTTTTATATACCAGCTCTAATACACATTTGATATGATCTCACAGGCCAAATTTAACTAAACTGCGAGACAGATTTGGCCTGAGTTTGACATATGAGCTTTAAAATTTAGATGTTTTGCTTTAATTAGATCAAATCAGTAAATGACACGTTGCGACATAGTTTAAAAAGGTTTGGTTTAAACAGCACAGTCAAACATACGAAGACGAGACCTTTACCCTTATCCATGAAGTCCGTCAAACCTGATTTTGATCTGCTGCCAGCGTCCTGACCGGCGTGTCCAGCTGCGGGGGGGTGGACCTGAGGGACCTGAGGGATCTGAGGAACCTGAGGAACTTGAGGGAACTGAGGAACCTGAGGACCTGAGGGATCTGAGGAACTTGAGGATCTGAGGAACCTGAGGATCCAAGGAACCTGAGGATCTGAGTGACCTGAGGGATCTGAGGAACCTGAAGAACCTGAGGGACCTGAGGGATCTGAGGAACCTGAGGACCTGAGGGATCTGAGGATCTGAGGGATCTGAGGAACCTGAGGATCTGAGTGACCTGAGGGATCTGAGGAACCTGAAGAACCTGAGGGACCTGAGGGATCTGAGGGATTTGAGGGACCTGCAAACTTCACTCAGCCAAAGCTTAACTTCAACTTCACTGCACTAGATCCACTTCTGTGTCATCTCCAGTTTAGAGGAACTGTCTCAGTGTTTAAGGGTTTAGTTTATCTAAAAATGTGTAGGTATCTGTACTTTACTTCAGTACATTTTACAGTACATACTTTTTACTTTTACTTGAGTACATTCGAGAGCAGTATCTGTACTTTCTACTCCACTACATTTTTGAAAAGTAAAAGCATTTTTTTCAAAGTTTGAGACCTGCTGAAAAGGCTGAGGATTTATTTTCAACATGTTTTTAATTTGAGCAAAACTAAAATATATAAATTAAAACAGACCAATCGATTAAATCACCAAATTTGAAGCTTTAAACGACTTAAAATCTGCATGAAAAACTTGTACTTTTACTCTTTAAGTACATTTTTAGTTTAAGTAGATTTGTTCATGTGATACTTTTCTTTTAATTTTCTTTTTCAAAACTAAAGAAGCGAATTGGACGAGCAGCGAAACATCTTCAACGATTCGTCCAGTTGACAGATTTAAACTTCGTCTTTTGCTTCTTTTCTTTACTTCAAATCGATTTCGAGGTTTTACGTGACACAAAACAGTATCTTTTTGTCCAGTTTATCTGAATAAAAGTTCTCGTATTTCTTCGTTGGAAAGAACTACAGATTATACAAAGTTATGGATATGAAGGAATGGACTGTCATCGCCCAAACTCGACCCTAATCGATCAAATCCGATAAAATGAATGAATGAATAAAAGTGACCCTGCGTGAACCTGATGACCTCGTCTGTTCAGCCGTTTTACGACCCTCGTCCTCCGTCTCCCGTTGGCGCGCTGGGGGAGATATAAAAACGAACAAAAATGAAACCGTCTGCATTTTTCTCTGCGTTATGCAAACTCAGAGAACGGCTTTTATAATTCCCCGATTCCCTTGGAACGTGCTCCGAAATGCAAACGAGCTCAATAAATC
>JAIEZT010000276.1:35222-105789 GCA_019594935.1 Periophthalmus modestus | reverse complement strand
ATAACAAAATAACAATATAAAAATAACAGATAAAAAAACAAAACACAAAAAAATCTCGAGAATAACGAAACAAGAAAAAAAAAAACAACCAAAATCTTCAAAATAATTAATAAAATAAAAAAACATTAAAAATACTCAAAATAACAAAATAAAAAATAACACAAAAAACGCTCACAAAAAAAAAACAAATCCACAAACAACACAATGGTCGACAGTCCCGCAGCCAATCAGGAAAGGTGAAGACGCGATACAGCGAGGGACCAACTGTATTTGTAATTCTGACCACAAGATCATCATAGCAACCAAAGAACCAATCAGGAGCGAGGCTGTTGAAGGGTACGCCTATTCCCGCCTCTTCCTGTTTGTAACACGGTGGCTAGCAGGTTAGCTATGTCCATTTATATATACAGCTATTTGTGCTATATATGCTCAGTTTTTTCTTTTAAAAATGCCTTGCAAAGTTCTTTATAACAAAACAAACCAACAAAAACTACGCCGAACGTAGACTTTAGCGTCCAAGCTGATGATTTACGCTCGCTCCCTGTATCTTTGTGCCACTTGAACCTCTCTCAGAGCGAGTGGGCGGAGTCACCTGTGCTTTCAGTTCAAACCTGTGTCATGTTGAAGCAAAAATGAGCCAGGGGAGGATTTATAACGCCCCTACGAGAAGAGATAAGGGGAGTGGCTGACTCCTGACGGACAGCACATGCCTGAGAGGGACCCGCGGCGCCCCCTACGACATACACCCCCCCGACAACTCCTCCACATACAATCACGCCTATCTGCTCCACCGCTGACTCACAGGAACAGAGACGCTGCACATTTGCCATCACTTCACGGCCCAAATTACTATTACCCTGTTTTCTGATCTGTTTCTAATGTCGTTAACACACAAACCTGCAGATTTACGCTGAGTTTTTCTCTCAAACTGGAAGAAAACACTCTGTTCCACCTTGTGATGTCATCATGTGGTGATACAGGAAGTGCACGACTGTGTTTTTAGACTCCACACACCTTTTCTAGAATCATTTGGATCATTTCAGGTCTGGAATTGCCAATTTATACTGAACAAAAAAGTGAAAAAAAAAAAAAGGAGCTGTTCACTTGAAAACTACCACTTCATGACATCACAAGGTGGAACAGGAGTTTTGTTTGACCTTTGGAGATGTTACAGACTAAAATAATAAAGTGTTACTCAAACATGTGTGAATGAAACAAAAACAAACTCCAGAAAAAAAGCCATAATTAGAATGCTCTGTTCCACCTTGTGATGTCATGAAGTGGTAGTTTTCAAGTTAACACCGCTCCTTTTTTTTTTAACCTTTTGTTCAGTTATAAATTGTCAACTCCAGATTCGCTGAATTGAGAGTGTCAATATTATATAACCAAAACTATAAAAAAACCCCACTTCCTCTATCACCACATGATGACATCACAAGGTGGAACAGAGTTTCAGTTTGAGTGAAGAGCTTAGTCTAAATCTGCAGGTTTTGTTAAACATGTGAGAATGAAACAAAAAAAAAAAAGCTCCAGGTCTGTTTTTGATGACGTAACATTACAAAATTATCAGGAGCGGGGGCTTAGCAACGCTGTCAATCAAACCTGTTGCTAACGCTAGCCGGAGCGACGTCACGGAAAAGAAAACGCCTGATTGTGTCTGTCTGTTTTAAAAAAAAAAAAACTAGCCAAAATAACCAAAATAATAAAACTTAAGAAAACAAAACATTTAATAAATAAACTTAATATAACAAAAAAATAAATAAAAAAAAATACTCAAAATAATACAAAAAAAAGAAATATAATCTAAAAAAAAAAAAAAAATAACTCAGAATAACAAAAAAAAATTAAGAAAATAAACAAAAAATGAATAAATAAAATCAAAAATAATAAAAAGCAAAAAACAAAAAAAAAACCAAAAAATATCAAAATAACTCAAACTAACTAAAAAAAAATTAAAAGTGAACTCAGATTATATATATAAAAAATAAAAATAAAAAAATCTAAAAAAATAACTAAACAAAATGGAGAAAATAAACTAAAATAATTTATAAATAAACTAAAAAATAAATAAAAAAGACCCTAGGATCATGTAGAGGGTTAATATACATAAACATTTAAGACCCAAAATGACGAGTCTGACAGCCGCAGTTACCACCGCTGATGATCACTTCCTGTTTGGAACGCGGCAGGTTGCAGGTCAGTGATTTATTATATACAGTGTTTGCAAACGATATATATATTTGTTGCATATCTTTCCTAAACCCACCCATCACCTGAGCGTCCTCTGGCATCTCTGCGTCCACCTTCTTCTCTTCAGCTCAAATAAATCAGTTTTTCTGGGGGCTCTCTTGTGATAAATCGTGGGCCGTCTGTGGCTGGAGCCTGCCCAGTCGGCCTGTCACTCGCTGGCCTTCACTCAGGATTAATTAAAGGGCTGATATAAAGGCCAGATGTGCGGGAGCGGGGGGCTCTGAGGGGGCTCTGAGGGGGCCCCCGACTCCCCGTGTCCTTCTTCCTGCCGCACACAAACACTCAGCCTTCAGGATCTGCGCCTGTCGGACTCGTTGGGCCGGTTACACTCTTAAAGGGGATGTTTGGTGTAAAATTAACTTTTATGAGCCTTTAATCAGCTCATAACAGCGTCCTGCATGTGAGGTTTAGTGCTCAGAAAATGCGTTTTCACCTACCCCCCGTCTCCACCACTGCTCTGTGTTTTTGTTTTAAGTTCAGACTCTGGATCGTGTTGGGGTTCAGCCAGTTTTCCACAATTTAAACATGTAACAAAGTCAAAGTAAAGTATAAATGTTAGATATCTGCAGTTACTTAAGCTTGTTTTAAAGTGAATATTTTTTACTTTTACTTGAGTACATCTGAGAGCAGTATCTGTACTTTCTACTCCACTACATTTTTGAAAAGGACTGAAAAGTAAAAGTGTTTTTTATGACAGTCGAGGGTTTATTTTTAACAAAAAACTAAAATATACTATTGTATTTTCTGGACTATAGTCGCTCTGGAGGATAAGTCGCACCAGTGAAAAAATGCGAATAATGAAGAAAAAAAAACATGTATAAGTTGCGTTTTGGGGGAAATTTATTTAACAAAATCCAAGACCAAGAAAGAACCAGACATTTATCTTTAAAGTCAAGTTATAATAATCAGAATAAAATGTGTAAGAACAGGCTGAATATCAGAACATCAGGCTGACGTCACACATTTATATTTCTTCATGAAGCTCAGACAGAACTGACACGTGTCGGTTTGTTCACGTCAGATATTAACAGTTAATCACAAACTAAAGCAGAAAAAACAACAAGTTTACTCTGGATCTCACTCCAAAAATCACTAAATCCACTGAATTCTTCATCCTCGTGTCGAAGATGAACAACTCCACCAGCTCCAAAGGAAGATGAAGCTCCTCTTCCTCTTCTGTGAGGCTCAGACTGGTACAACTGTAGAGCGCCCCCGTGTGGTGGTTCACTGTGACAAGAACCAACATGTGACATTATATTTGAATCATTTCACATATAAGTCGCATCTGAGGATAAGTCGCCCCCGCCGAACTATGAACAAAAGACACTGAAAGTCCAGAAAATACAGTAATAACAAAATTCTTCACATGTGAATCTTTTATAAGACTCAAAATCAGCACAAAATACTTTTACTTTTTACTCTTTAAGTACATTTTTTACCTATTTTTTCATGTGATACTTTTTTACTTTCCATGAGTATTTTTTTGGCTCTGGTATCTGTACTATTAACCAAAGTAGATTTTTCTTTTTTTTTTTTTTTTTAATGTAGTAATACTTTTACTTGAGTACTTTTTCTCCCTCTGATATCTGCACTTTTACTCAAGTAGATTTTTTTTATTTGATACTTTTATTTAAGTAGCTTTTACTTCTACTTGAATTTTTTTTTTTTGCTCTGGTATCTGCTTCAGTGGTTTTTACTTTTACCTAAGTAGATTTTTTTATTTTTTTTTAATACTTTAACTTGAGTACTTTTTTTTGGTGCTGATATCTGTACTTTTACTCAAGTACATTTTTTTTTTTTATTTGATACTTTTATTTAAGTAGTTTTTTTTTAATTATTTGATACTTTTACTTTTACTTGAGTTTTTTTTTTGCTCTGGTATCTGTACTTTTACTCAAGTAACACACACTTTTTTTTAATATGAAGTTTAAACGCTCACATCACCTCGACTCTGACTTCCTCGTGTCTCTGCTTCAGTTCTTCAGTTCCCGATGTGGGAAACGGGGGCGCTGTAACGAGGGTGGGGGCGTGTGACTCTGGAGGTCAAAGGTCACGGGGTGAACTTTATTACTCGATGACTGAGGAGGGGCTTAGATGAGTGAGAGTCACTCAGTGCTGCAGTCACGGCTGAGCTGGGGTTAACCCGGTGTGGCCCCCGCGAGGCCGTGGCCCCGCGAGGCCGTGGCCCCCGCGAGGCCGTGGCCCCCGCGAGGCCGTGGCCCCCGCGAGGCCGTGGCCCCCGTGTGGTCGTGGGTGGGGGGTAAACCCGGGGCCACAGTGACTCCTGGGACTCGGGGCTGATTCCTGATATTTCTCTTTTTCCTCGTTCAAACGGGACATTGCAGTGCGGCACTTCCTGGTTTCACGGCGCAGGACAAAAGATGCTTTATTTGAATTTTCACACCGCCTTAAATTTTGTAAATGGTTCTGTTTCCAAAATGAATCAGGCTCTTGACGGGGCGTGACCTTTGACCTCTGCGCGAGGAGCTGAACACTGTTAACTCTGTTTTAATTACAAAATGAAAACTGATCCTGAGTCTGCACGTTCTGCCTGATTATGAGGCGACTTTCTCACATTTGTGCATAATCCTCTTATTTCTATGGAAAAACAAAGTACGATTGTTACCAGCTGAAAGAGAAAAGCCGTTTTGGATCAGGGACGAACTGATCCGATCCTGGAGTCAGATATCGACTTCCAAATATCGGTTCAGTCGATCGTGGTTGGGCAAAACGGTTTACAGTCGCAGTCGGCCCAGAAAGTCTCAGAATGTTTCTTTATTTCTCTTTATTTATACAGGGAACCCAATGAGACTCTTTTTCAAGGATGCAACGATTCCGATACTATAGCCTGAATCCAGTGTCAACCGATACCAGAGCAGGAACTAATAATAACATTTTTACTATACTTTTTTTTTCAAATTAATTTTTGTATATTTATATATTTATTTTCTGTATGTATTTATTTATTTAAAACAAGAACAGTGCATAAAAACACTTTTATCTCAAAGAGAAAAACATTTAGCTACAATCCCCTGTGCGTCTGCCAGACCATGTGCACAGAACACGCCTAGTTCCCCCTAACAATAATTCAAAATAAAATAAAATAAAATTAAATACAATAAAATCAAATTGGTATCGAAGATGAGAAAGATGGATCAATGCATCTTTGGTTTAGATACGACTAAAAGCAAAAGCTACAAGATACAAGCAGATTTATACTGAAAGAGACCGTGGAAGAGACAGTGAAAAGTTTAGGACCACCTCAGACATCATCAGGTGAAAAGAGCATTCTGAGTTCTTGACTAAAAATGTAGGACTTTACAAACATGATGGAGGAAAAACACATTTCTAGATAAAAATGTTTTATTTAATTTGATTTTTTTTCAAGAAGAGTAGACCAGACTTCACTGGATCGACTCGAGAGCGTTCAGGTTTTATCTCTTACGATGGTCGTCTCTGAGCTGACCTGGGAACGCCGTGGGAGGAGCTGGAGGAGGTGTCTGGGGTGAGGGAAGTCTGAGAGTCCCTGCTTATAGATTGGCTCCCTCTGCGATGTTCCCCGGATGAGTGGAAGACGACAGATGCATGGACAAATATTGATGTTTTTGTTATAATTTGGTGGCAATATTATCAATAAGATTATCTCTAAATCAAGTGTTTTGCCCAAGGACACAGCGACAGTATCATTTGTGGGAGCTGGATCGCATCGCCAACCTTTGAGTCAGTCGATTTGACCAATACGCCAATGATTTTTACATCTAGAGCGGGATTCGAACCACCAACCTTCAGATTATTGATATAAATACCTCTAAATCAAGTGTCTTGCCCAAGGACACAGTGACAGTATGCATTTGTGGGAGCTGGAATCGCATCGCCAACCTGTGAGTCACTGGATTTGACTGTTACACCAATGAATTTTCACATATAGAGCAGGATTTGAACCTTCAACCTTTGGATCAGTGGACAAAAACTCCAATATATAAGTCTTCAAACTTTACACAGATAAATATTTCATGCGAAAAATCAAATGTGGATCAGTGGATTTGAACGTTATGCCAATGATTTTTTGTCAAGAGCAGGATTCGAACCACCAACCTTCAGATTATTGATAAAATTACCTCTAAATAAAGTGTTTTGCCCAAGGACACAGCAACAGCATAATTTTGTGGGAACTGAATCGCATCGCCAACCTGTGAGTCAGTGAATTTGACTGTTACGCCAATGAATTTACGTCTAGAGAGCGGGATTCGAACCACCAACCTTCAGATTATTGATAAAACTACCTCTAAATCAAGTGTTTTGCCCAAGGACACAACAACAGTACCATTTGTGGGAGCTGGAATCGCACCAACATCCTGTGCGTCACTGGATTTGAGTGCTAAACCAATGATGTTTACGTCAAGAGTGGGATTCGAACCACCAACCTCAGAATATCAATAAAATTAGCTCTAAATTAAGTGTCTTGCCCAAGGACACAAAGACAGTATGCATTTGTGGGAGCTGGAATCACACCGACCACCTGTGAGAGTCAGTGGATTTGAACATTACGCCAATGATTTTTACATCAAGAGAAGGATTCGAACCGACACACCTTCTGGTCAATGGACAAACGCTCCAATATATATAAGTTTCTAAACGTTTCTTGCAAAAATCGAACCCTCGTCTGTTCGTCGAGACTCGCTCCGGCCTCGTCCCAACGACTCACCACGGAGAACATTTACGCGCCTGATCCGTGGGACGTCTGCACCTAGAACTTTTACTGCAGAAAGTGGAGCCCATATAATCGACTGTCACCATGGCTCATATTTGCAGTCTGGGCCGGTCTGGATATGTGGGCCCCCCCCGCTCACATACATCATGGTTTAAAAACAGAGCGGGGAGCGGGCCCCTGAAGCGGGCCCCTGGAGCCGTGTGCGATACGGCCGCTCCGAGCCTAATGGGGCTGGAAAAAAAAAAGAGGTAAACATGTCCACGACCCTGTGAATTCCATTACATCGAGGAGGTGATTTGCAGCTCGGGCTTCGCGCTACCAACCCGGAGTTCAGCTCTAAAGTGTAAGCCACAGGTCGAGGGACGTCAGCACTACAACACGACACGTCTGCATCACCGGCGTGGACTCGTTTGGGGTTTTAGGAAGTGTAAAAAAAATGATGAAGTAGAAGCTTACGATGGGTAGACAGGCTAACGTGTAAGCTAACATGTATGCTAATGTGTAACGTGTATGCTAATGTGTTTTTTTTTGCGCTAGCTTCAGCTCATTTTTGGACTTTTTTGATTTTTTTTTTTTTTTCCTCACCGGCGTTGGACTCGTTTGAGGTTTTAGGAAGTGTAAAAAATAATAAAGTAGAAGCTTACGATGGGCTAACAGGCTAACGTGTAAGCTAACATGTATGCTAATATGTAATGTGTATGCTAATGTTTTTTGCACCAGCTTCAGCTCATTTTGGGACTAGTTTTGGACTAGTTTGGGGTTTTAGGAAGTGTTAAAAAATGATGAAGTAGAAGCTTATGATGGGTAAACAGGCTAACGTGTAAGCTAACATGTATGCTAATATGTAACGTGTATGCTAATGTGTTTTTTTTTGCGCTAGCTTCAGCTCATTTTTGGGCGGTTTTGATAGGGTTTTTTTGCATCACCCGCATTTGAGTAGTTTGGGGTTTTAGGAAGCGTAAAAAATGATAAAGTAGAAGCTTACAATGGGTAAACAGGCTAACATCTAAGCTAACATGTATGCAAATGTGTAACGTGTATGCTAATGTGTTTTTTTTTTGCGCTAGCTTCCTCTCATTTTTGGACGGTTTTGATGGAGGTTTTTTGCATCACCGGCGTTGGACTAGTTTGGGGTTTTAGGAAGTGTAAAATGATAAAAGTAGAAGCTTACGATGGGTAAACAGGCTAACGTGTAAGCTAACATGTGTGCTAATATGTAATGTGTATGCTAATGTGTTTTGCACTAGCTTCAGCTAATTTTTGGACTGTTTTGATTTTATTTTTTTAATCACCGGCGTTGGACTAGTTTGGGGTTTTAGGAAGCGTAAAAAAAATGATAAAGTAGAAGCTTACGATGGGGTAAACAGGCTAACGTCTAAGCTAACATGTATGCTAATATGTAAAGTGTATGCTAATGTGTTTTTGCGCTAGCTTCAGCTCCTTTTTGGACTGTTTTGATGGTTAATTGCATCACACCGACGTTTGACTAGTTAGGGTTTTAGGAAGCGTAAAAAATGATAAAGTAGAAGCTTACGATGGGAAGACAGGCTAACGTCTAAGCTAACATGTATGCTAATATGTAAAGTGTATGCTAATGTGTTTTTGCGCTAGCTTCAGCTCCTTTTTGGACTGTTTTGATGGTTAATTTGCATCACCGACGTTTGACTAGTTAGGGTTTTAGGAAGCGCGTAAAAAATGATAAAGTAGAAGCTTACGATGGGAAGACAGGCTAACGTCTAAGCTAACATGTATGCTAATATGTAATGCGTATGCTAATGTGTTTGTGCGCTAGCTTCAGCTCATTTTTGGACAGTTTTGATTTTTTTTTTTGCAATCACAGGCGTGTGTAAAAAAATGTGTAAAAAATGGTAAAGTAGACGTAAAGTTTGCAGTAGTAGCATTATTCGTGAACTAAATATTAAAATTTTGAGGCTTTTCTTGCTGAATTCACTCTCTTTTTTGTTTATTTGCAGATGCAGACGAGAGAAAAACTTCTTAAATACACAAACAGAAACGAGGAAGTGAAGCTTACGATGGGTAAAACAGCTAACGTGTAAGGTAACATGAATGCTAATATGTAACATGTATGCTAACATGTTTTTGTGCTAGCTTCAGCTCCTTTTTGGACTGTTTTGATGTTTTTTCATAGCTCGATTTGGAACTTTTCTTGAAATTTTCTCAGATGCAAGTAAAACTCTGGTTTTATTTTTAACAGGCCGTTTAAAAAATACCAATTTAAAGAGCTCGTGTTACACTATTTTCTCATCTCTTATAATGTCGTTTCCTCGTTAACAATCAGACCTGCAGTTGTGTTTTTTTGTTTCATTCTCACATGTTTAATAAACAAACCTGCAGATTTAGGCTGAGTTCTTCTCTCAAACTGAAAACACTCTGTTCCACCTTGTGATGTCATCATGTGGTAAAACAGGAAGTGCTCCACTGTGTTTTTAAACTCCACACAACTTCATTCCTAGAGTCATTTGGATAATGATTTCAGCTCTGGAATTGCCTATTTATACTGAACAAAAGAAAAATGTAGATGCTAACTTGAAAACCACCACTTCATGACATCACAAGGTGGAACGGAGCATTTAGAAAACTCCAGCACTAGAATTTCCAATAAAACTGTATATTACTGTTTTGCTAGCGAACGTCGTGGCTAAAAGTTCTCCTGCGTTTTTACTGGATCAAACATGAGCTGAAAGTCCCGAGCTGGAGCCGTCAGCGGGAGGAGGATGGATGTGAGTCAGGATCCAGGTGTTAGACCAGGAAGAAAAATAAACAGTCAGAGTAATTGCTGATATGTTCCTAATGGGCCCCCCGCCGAGCGCCCCTCTGAGCCCCCCCGCGGGCAGGCCACCCCCGATGGCGCTCACACCTGCCGGAGGAGAGGGGCCGGGCGTATTTTATCTGCTCAGGGCTCATCGGGGGGCCGTTGCTCTTCCTCGCAGATGGGTGAGGAGGAGGAGGGGTGTGTGGTTGGGGGTCCCCGTGTCTGTCAACGCCGCCGCTCACATCCCCGGGGCCCCCTTCCGAACCTCCCCCGCCTCCCCAACGCTGACCTGGAACACATTCTGGAGAGGAGGTCGTCGGCGTGGAGTCTGCGTAACTCTCGAGACGCTTGTGTCACGTCCAGAACGACGCAAAAAAAAAAAAAAAAAAAACGTTTTATTTTTAAAAAAACAAGTTTAAACGGCTCATATTACACTATTTTCTATGTTCTGATGTTGTTTCCTCGTCACAAACCGAGCTGGAGTTTCATTCACGCAAGTTTAAACCTGCAGATTTAGACTAAGCTCTTCTCTCAAACTGAAAACACTCCGTTCCACCTTGTGATGTCATCATGTGGTGATACAGGAAGTGCTTTTTTTAATAGTTTAATAGAAATGGAGCATGGATACATTTTTTTCCATTCTGGTTGTGTTTATTGAACTGAAAAACACGCAGACACGCTCAGAGAAGGGTCACATCTCCACAAACCCGACTCGTACTTCACCTGCTTGTATATCCTCTAGAAAGTTACGTACTCTGTAGCTTTAAACGACCCATATTACGCTGTTTTCTGATCTGTTCTAATGTCGTTTCCTCGTCACAAACAGACCTGGAGTTGTGTTTTGTTTCATTCTCACATGTTTAACACAAAAACCTGCAGATTCAGGCTGAGAAAACACTCTGTTCCACCTTGTGATGTCATCAGGTGGTGATACAGGAAGTGCTCCACTGTGTTTTTAAACTCCTTCATTTATAGAATCATCTGGATCATTTCATTTATACTGAACAAAACAAAAACAAAAAACGCTTTTCTTCTTTTGTTTAGTCTCATTATGATGAGATTTGTTTGGCAAAAATAAAATATACAAATTATTTTTAATAGGAACAATGAAGAAGTGGAAAAGCGTCTGTGTACTGCGACATGCTAGCTAGCTCACTGCGTCTCAAAGCTAAACGTCAATTTTATTAAAATTAGAACATAACATAAAATAAACAACCTGTTTAAGTTCAAAATCATTCAAATAAAGATTATTCATTTGGTTTTATACATAGAAAACTTCAGTTTGTGGTGTTTTAATCCTTGTTATGCCTCAAAATTAGCATTAGCGTTAGCATCGAGACACAGACATCTCTTTAACACACTAAACATATTATTATTGTAGTTTTTAACATGTTGGCAGCTCTCTGTCCACTGCAGGATCTTTAAATATTTATAAATTTTACTCGACAAAAACCTCACAGAGATAAACCTGGACAGGAAGTAGTGACGCTAACAGTGAGGTTGGGGGCGCTGTCGTGCACAGAGATCATTGGTTAAGAATAAAATGATACAAATAAGTCGCAAATGAGCAATAAGACGACACTCATGGTTTTTATATTACACCAAATCATCCATTATTTTCACTTTTCAACATAAACTTATGGATTTGAATTATGATAAATGTTTAAATTGAACATTTAAAACTGGTTTGGTGAAGTTTTTCTCTTATAAAATGGGGGTTACGATCCACTTTAGGGGTGGCGGCACATTCTGTCACTTAAATATGTTTGTTTTAGTGAAATTAGGTCGAATAACAAAGTAAACCACACAAATAAAGTAGCTCATTCAGTGTTTTTTAACTTATTTTTACTACTTTCTACATTTTATATACTGTAAATTTCAGACTATAAGCCGCTTTTTCGTCCACGCTTTGAACCCTGCGGCCTACACAACGGTGCGGCTAATTTATAGATTTTTACTGACTTATGGCCACCGGGGGGCGCTCAAAAAGTGAGACAGACGTGGGGAAATGCTCGAAGAAGACACAAGTTTTGATTTTGAACTGTTATTTTACTCATCAGGTCACAGCCTCATCATGGAAAAAACACACGAAGAAATGAAAATGATGCAAATTTAGAAAAAAAGAAGGAAGGAAATAGAGCCACAGTGAGTTTGGCGTCAATGACCCGATGGAGCGACGTTGGAGGCGGCAGAAGAACTTACTCGATGTAAAAAGACGACAAAATCTTTGAGAGGAAATCAAAGCAGATGCTCGTGTTGGTGCGGTTTTATTTTCTAAACCTGCAGCTGTGTTCATCTGTGCTGAGGTCGATTTTCAGGCACAGTTTGAAAAAAAGCTTGTCTTAACCCTTGAGAACCCACTGGGTCAAATTTGGCCGCAGTTAATTGCTGCTACCCAAAATGAACACACAAACAAACAAAAAAAGTCAAATTTCAATTAAAAAAAATTCAAAAAGCCCAGAGTGCCACTTCTGACCCCTGCATAGAGACACCTAGTGGATGAATATTGAACTAAAATGAGACAAAATCGTTTTCTCAGCAAATCAGAACCAAAATTGTGCTTTTTTTGTTGTTAATCTTTTTAGTAATAGTTTGCAGAAGGCCTAGAAGTACGTTTTTATTCTTTGGGATAAATTAGCGAGCCCAGTGGGTCAAATTTAGCCCTGATCCTAAATTATAGAATAAAGGGTTAAAATTGAAAAAGTGGATATTTCAGTGTTGAACTTATAGCAATAATTTAAAGCAATGTTCATAATTTTCCAAAGACGAAAAGGTTCTTGGGTTCTTCAGGGTTAAATTAAAACTCAAAAAACCTTCTGTATCTCATGTTACAACATATTTATTACCTGCGGTTTATATTCAGGTGCGGTTTATATTCAGGTGAGCTCAATAATCACAGAAGACGTTAAATAAAGAACTAAGATATATGGGATTATGTAGCAAAAACATCCTCAGACCATGTTGAAGTGTTTAAATTTGATGTAATGTGGATATAAAGTTGTAAAACGTGAGCAGCAGTGTCCAAACTTCTGATGGTCGTGTTTAGTTTCTTTCATTCTAGCTGTGTGACAGACAGATCCACAGACAGATCCACCGACAGATCCACAGACAGATCCACAGACAGATCCACAGACAGATCCACCGACAGATCCACAGACAGATCCACAGACAGATCCACAGACAGACCCACAGACAGATCCACAGACAGACCCACAGACAGATCCACAGACAGATCCACAGACGGCGCTGATCATTTCTGCCCAAAATCTCAGGTTACAAGAAACAAAACTATCCCCGAAATGCCTTTTTTTTGTGAACGAAATCGAAACCAGCCAGCGAAAGAATCTAAAGTATGTCCAAATGACTTCTTCTTCTTCTTCTTCTTCTTTTTTCTTCTTTTTCTTCTTTTCTTCTCTTCTTTCTTCTTCTTCTTCTTCTTCTTCTTCTTTTTCTTTTTCTTTTTCTTCTTTTTCTTCTTCTTCTTCTTCTGCTTCTTCTCCTTCTCCTTCTCCTTCTCCTTCTCCTTCTCCTTCTCCTTCTCCTCTCTCCTCCTCTCCTCCTCCTCCTCCTCCTCCTCCCTTCTTCGTCGTCGTCTTCTTCTTCTTCGCCTTCTCCTTCTTCTCCTTCTTCTTCTCCTCCTTCTCCTTCTCCTTCTTCTTCTTCTCCTCGTGCAAAGTTCTCAGATTGTTTAGAGTCGGAGCGTGCCCAGTGGCCAGAGGAGCCTGTTTATCGGCTTTGCTCTGGTTTTCCGAGCGCCGCCGCTGCCTGCACACGTGCGTCTGCAATCCTGGATGGGTCCCTGGGGCCCGGGACCACACATGCGCTACAACTCTCCCAAAAACGACGACGAAGCAGCAGCGGCATTTGATGAAGTACATGTAGAGGGGAACGATAAACGCACAGAGAAAGAAGATATAGTGAGAATACTTTTACACGCAGAAGTACTACAGCTACATGAGGTAATGTCTTGTATCGGCGTATCTCCCATCGCATATTTCTCCTTCACTCAACCATTTTCAGCAAATAAGCAAAACGAATATATTCTTTATCGGACGTCCAAATAAACATCCGAGGCCGTTCTCCGTCCAAACCTTTGTGATCGTTCATTGAAGGGTGAAAAAGGGAGAGTGAATGAGTGAAGTGGGTGAAGGAGGGGTTGAAATCGGACTCAGGAGCCTGCTGCACTCTTGGTTGTCTCCTGGGGACTTCTCCGCTCGGCCCGGACTTAATTGCCCCCCTGCCCCCTTCCTCCGCCCCCCCGTCCAGATATAAACAAGGCGGGATAGTGTGAGAGCGGGGCAGCAGCTCGGGAGGGTCCAGAAAGCGAGGAATTAACCCAAAAGTGACGCAGGAATGAGTTAAATCGGGATTAGTTTGCAAAATCGATTTTTTTTTTCATGTTTTAAGTGTTATTTTAAATCAGAAAAATGGAAAAACGTGACAAAATTCAGGTTTTTTTTTTCAATTTTTCATAATATACTCAACCCAGATGGTAAAAGGAGGGATTATAAGTGGCTTTTTAATCATAAATGTGAAGGTTATGATGCAGAATTTAAATTATACAGCAAAACGAGGCTCAACTGGTACAAAATAAATTAAGAAAGCCAGTTAACCCTTTAAGGCCTGAGCTCACTATAGACCAGTGTCTCACCTAGACTTTTATTCTTTTTTTATCCATAAAAATCATGTTAAAATATCAGAATATACTGCGTTTTTTCACACAACTGCCTCTATTTTACACATCCATCTGTATTTTTTCTTTGACGCATTGAATAAGCGACTGGGAAAATCCTTGCGGCGCCTGCCTCTCGTTCGTCGTCTTCGAGGGACAGAGGCAGATTATTGTAATGACGATAAAATACCTAAAAAGCGCCATGCCTCTGCTTTGAGACGATGTTTGAATTTACATGAAGCACAGTTGGTTGCGGAGTTACGGCGTCTGTCGGCGCCGAAAGCATCCAACTCTATAGGATTAAGGAATTCGAGTTACGATAAAAAACAAAAGGTCAGTTGTTAGCGACTTCTAGAGGTCTAGTGGTCAGAGAATACGTCTGCCCAAACTGTGGCTCGGGGGCCAAATGCGGCCCTCAAACCAATGTTTCTTGGCCCTCAATCCTCCAGGTGAATCGGCCCACATTACCTTAAACAGAACGTTTTACTGTACATTTCTGAAAATCTACTTCAACAAGCCCGTATCAAATATTGAATGTGTTCCACTGAGGATAAAGGTCGAGAGGTTCAGTTAAATTGTAATAAAAACACAGATTTGAAGTATTCACTGTATTTGACCCGTCTATGGCCCTCAGTCGGCCCTCAGCTTTGTCTGTGTTTTATTTGTGGCTCTGGAAAAGTTTGGACAGACCTGATCTAAGGCGAGATGTTCACAGAGATCCAGCCGCCGCGTCGGGCAGGTGTGCGGCGTTTTTATTGCTGGCGACACTGGTACCGGCTGTGGATGGGTGGCACCGGGGAGCGATGCACCAACCACAGGACGAGGATCCGGAGCCGACCCAGGAAAAGAGCTGAAGCCGTCCATCCCTCAGCAGCAGGAGCAACAGCGGAGTATTTACACATGTAACTAAAGCACAGGGTTAGGCTAACAGGAGCTAACAGGAGCTAACAGGAGCGTTGTGCTGCTATAAAGCAATTTAAATACGCTCCAGACCCCACTGTTACCAGCAGAGGGCGCAAAACCCGCACCTGCAGCGTCACAAAGAAAAATTAAGGCACATTTTTTACTTATAAACTGCGGAATTGCACGACCAGTCAAACGTTTAGACACATCGTTTCATTCAAAGCTTTTTTTTTCTTTGTTTATTACTTTCTACATTTTGGATACTGGTGATGTGCCTGTCGACCCATAACCACGGGGCCGGCGGTCGACCCGAGCGTTTGGGTGGGTCGGATAACTCGATGAAGAGACGTGGAGTCAGAAGTGCTCGGTTTAACTTAACATTAGCGAAATAAGGCTCAGCTAAAGCAAGTTCTATAGCTCTGATGGAACAAGCGTTTGGGACTTGTGCATTTGCATTCGTCTTTTTTCTTCAACTTCTCTGGAAATAAGCAGGACTCCCAGACTTCCCTCACCCCAGCCACCTCCTCCAGCTCCTCCGGTGGGACCCCAAAGCGCTGCCAGCCCAGCCCAGAGTCATCATCCCTCCAGCGTGTCCTCCTCCAAATGAGAACAGCGAGAGAAGGTTCTGAGCACACGGACCAGACACGTGATCAGCTACAGTTTGAAACGACACAAACGATTCTCCAGCGTGAACGAGTCACGGCTCACACAGGCCCACGGTGCAAAGACAAAGCTGGAGAGCAGGTAAAAGCAGGTAAACGCTCCTCACTCCTGCATGATCCCAAAGCTTTAGTCCCAAACTCTACTGAAGCTTCTCTCTGTTACATCCTGTGAGAGCAGCTTTAACTCGGGTCGGGTGGGGCAGATCGGAGTAAAAGTCGACCCACGTCACTATTAGAGACATACAGAGGCATCAGATGTATGAAGTAAGACACATGAACTATATAGCAAAGAAAAAAAAGTGTAATAACTATTTATTATTTTTAACATTTTAAATAAAAATCCTAAAAGTCTTAGTGGAGTAAGTGAGTGTCACCCACAGCGTTCGGCTCCAAATGAAGCTCCTTGAGGAAAAAAAATAAAATAAAATAAAATAATAAAATAAAATAAAATAATAAAATAATGATAATAACGCATCTTATTTATAAGCGCCTTTCAAAACACCCAAGGACACTGAACAAGATAAAATTACATATACATATAAATACAATAAAACAAACAAAATAAATAAATAAATAGATAACAATGCAAAATAACAAAAAAACAAAACAAAACAAAAAACCCCAAACAAACTCAAAATAACTCAAAAAATAAAAAATAAACTCAAAATAACAAAAATAAATAAATAAACTTGGAAAAATGGAAAAAAAAAACAAAAACTCAAAATAACAGAAAAATAAATAAGTAAATAATAATAATAAAATCAAATCAAATCAAAATAAAAAAAACAAAAAAAATTAATAAAATAAATAAAATTAAAAAAATTGAAGAAAATAAACAAAAAAAATCCTAAATAAACTAAAAAAAAAGAAAAAAAAAGAAGAACCCAGGATCATGTAGAGAGTTAATACAAACATTTAAGATAAAATGACGAGTCTGACAGCAGCAGTTACAGCCCATCCATGGTCACTTCCAAGTTGGACCACGCCAGCTAGCAGGTTAGCTACGTCCATTTTTTATAAACAGTCTATGGTTCAAAGCAAAGGGTAAAGACTATTTTACGAAATCTGGAGTTATTTTAAGTTTATTTTTGTTTCCATACGTGTCATTCATAGTTTTGATGCCTTCAGTGCAAATAATCATGGAAATACAGAAGAAGTTTCCAAACTTTTAACCAGTCGTGTGGGTCATGTACTGATTTCTAAACCTCAAACATCTCAGTCCAGAGCTTTGAGACAGAGAGTAACATCTCCTTCACACGTCCTCGCCTCTCGCTGCTCATCGATTGGTTCCAGACGCTCAGACACTGGGCTCCATTAGACGTGATCCCTGCTCAGTGTAAGTCCTACAGCCTGCGGCGCACACGGCCCAGACCTGCGAGCGGCTGCGGACGAACCAGAGAACTTAGACTGTGTACGATGGACTTTACAGAGGCCTCAGTGTGTGTGCGCAGGCCTGGGACACATTACACAATAAAACATGTTACTGCCAATAGAGACGTGAAAGCTACTGCACTTACACTCAGCTCTTAACCTGCTGCAGATGTTCAGACTGTCTGCTGACTTCAAGTGCACTCGGCAGGTTTTCGGGGTTTTTATTTTTAGTTTGGTTTGATAATATCTGTGGTAAATTTCAATAAGAGGGAGTTTGAGAAGAACAGTTGGGGAAAAAAGCTGGAAAATACAGGAAGTAGTGATAATTCAAACGTATTTATAGGCACGTCTGCTGCAAGGAACCATTTTTCTGTCAAGATCTATTGTGCTCGTGTCGCTCCATAGTAATAATCTACGACGCTCGTGGATCGTTATGATGTAAATTGGACTTTTTCAATCGTAATAGCTTTATTTTTTACATTATTCTATATGTGTCTTGTCTGTAAAACCCCTCACCACACACTTTATACACTTTTCTCACACATTAACATTTTCTCACATTTCTCTCTTGTTTAAACACAAAGTTCAAACCTTCGTCGGGGAGAAAACTCACAAACTTACAGCACTTCAGAGTCACACTGCGATCCAACATTTATGGACACATGTTAGGACGCAGAACACAAGGCAGACCCTGTCATAAATCGTGCAAAATTGGACTAAAAACATCCACGAAACAGTGCGGTGGAGGTAAAAACGGGGATCGATTGGCAAAATGCCGGTTAAAGATTAAACTCAAACATGACTCACTCCAAATACAACTTAGTTAAATGCTCTGAAAAGTCCAGTTTGCAGAATACACCGGTGCTGTCATTTATTTAGATTTGTCAGATAATAACTTGGGGAGCTTTGGCCCTTTGCTCCTCGCTGTTACAAGCCAGGTAACAATTAGATCACTTCAACACTCGCACTTTTTGCCAAATAGCAGTCTCCCTACACTTTCCACTGACTTTTCCCTAAACTTTTAAAATCAGGGCTAAGGGGTCGGGGTAAAAACACGTCACACAGTAAACAAAAAAACAAAAGAACAAGCTTAAAACTTTATCATTTCATTGGCTTGTCATTGTTGTTCAACTAAAAATACCACAAACCAGTGGATAATTCATTTAACAAACTTTAAATCAGGCTTGAAATATCATTATTAGGTCTGTACGACAATGCAGTGTGATGTTATTCAGGTTTTATTGGTAGATTTACTCAAATTCTCCATAAAAAGTACTGATTATGATCAGTTTGGCCAGGTCAACAGAAGCTCTGAGGGCCAAGAAAAATTGGTCTGAGAGCCGCATTTGGCCCCTGGACCACAGTTTGGACACCCCAGCCGTAGAGTAACCACTATAATCCGCCACCCACGACCTTTTTGCTTTCTGCTGAGCTCAAATGTCCCACATCTTGGTCACGTTTTCCACCTTCAAATCACTTTTACATCAAGGAACCAGTCGCACATTCACACAGACACTGGGTTAAGTGTCTTGCCCAAGGGTTCAACGACAGGATTCATCTGTGGGAGCTGGAACCTGTGGGCAGTGGATCTGACCGCTCCACCACTGATGTTTTTTTATATCAAGACCTTCAGATCAGACTAATGAGCTAAAGGTGTAAAATGACACTGAAATAATCACAGTTTTACTTTGATTCTTTATTATTTCATAAAAGAAGAGTCAAAGTGTCGTCATCGCAGACGTTTATTTCTGTTTAGATTGAACGAAGTAAAGAATTAATCTTTCCCTTTGAATATCAACAGATAAATATAACGTTATAGGTGATTTATTTATTTATTTTAATCAACAGGCAAATCTAACGTTATAGATATTTATTTATTTATTTTTATTTTTTTATCAACAGGTAAATATAACATTATAAGTGATTTAATTTTTTTTTTTTTTTTTTTTTTTTTTTTTTTTTTTTTTTTTTATCAACAGGCAAATATAACGTTATAGGTGATTTTTTTTTTATTTTACTTTATTTTATTTTTTATTTTTTTTTCATCAATAGGCAAATATAACCTTATAAGTAATTTTTATTTTTATTTATTTATTTTTAACAACAGGCAAATATAACGTTATTGGTGATTTATTTTTTTATTTTTTTATGTATTTGTTTGTTTGTTTGTTTTTTATCAACAGGCAAATATAACGTTATAAGGGATTTTAATTTAAATTTTTTAATTATTAATTTTTTTCTTATCAACAGGCAAATATAACGTTATAAGGGACTTTAATTTTTTTTTTTTTTTTTTCTTATCAACAGGCAAATATAACATTATAGGTGTTTTGTTTTTTTTTGTTTTTTTTTCCAACTGTAGAGAGTATTGCATAACTTTAAGAAAATCCACCTTGTTTCTCCTGTAGAAGAAGTCACTGCAGTGCATGATGGGATACAGAAGTGGGCGGAGTCTGCTCGGATGCTTCGTTTTGCTTCGATCTCCATGGAAACACAGGGCACATTTTAGCGTGAAATGGGACAGGCCTCGTCGCGCCGGAAGTGACGTAAGTGAACTTCAAACGCAGCCGACGAATCGAGACACGGCCCTGAACTTGTCCCTGACCTTTGACCCTCTGTCGTTTATGACTCCCGCGTTATTCCAGGGCCACCACAGAGCCCCCTGGTGGTTGGTGTTCAGTCTTTTATGGAGCTCGCCGCCGCCGCAGAACAAACATGTTTCCTACAAGTGAACGTCAGACTTTACAGGCTGTAAAAACGATCAGGGAGAACATAAATACTGCTGTTAACGGAGATTGTTTATTGTGTTTAGTGTCTATTAAACTCACAGTCGCGGTTTAACATAATGCAGTCAAAGCGCTAGAGTGAGGCATGCTGCTGTCTGTCCTGCTGTGTTACTGTCTGAAGCTGTGGAGGGCGAGTGCTGATGTCACGAAACAAGAAAATAAAATGATTTCTGTTTAACAATCTGGTTTAGGAGTATTATGGGTGACAGTTGCTCAGTTTGTAGAGTGTTCGTCCACTGATCCGAAGGTTGCCAGTTCGAATCCCGCTCTTGACATAAACATCATTGGTTGAGAGGTGAGATCCAGTGACCCACAGGCTGGAGGTGCAATTCCAGCTCCTAAATGTGGTTCCTTGATGTAAAGTGTGAAGTTGGAAGAGTGCTATATAAAAAATGTAAGGTTTATCATTTTTAGAGTAATAAAACATGTAATTGTAATTGTAAGCCAAAATAAATTTAATAGAGTTAAAAGCCATATTATTATTATTTTATTTTATTTTGTTTTATTTTATTTATTTTTAATTGTATTTATTTTTATTTTATGTTATTTTAATTTATTTAAATTTATTAATTAATTAATTTATTTATTTTTTATTATTATCAGTATAAACATTTAGGTCATAGCAGTAACCTTCATGGTAGCGAACCCTCCACCAAAAAAGTTCCATATTACACTTTTAAAGTTTTAAAATGTCCCAAGGTAAACTGCTTCTTATAAAATCTCTCTCTTCTTTTAATTTCTGTGATAAGGACACATCGTTGTTTAGAAAGAGACATGTTTGCGTCACAATGCTAATGCTAATGCTAACGCTGATGCTAATTTTGAGGCATAACAAATATTAAAAAAGTAACACCACAAACTGAGATCATCTACATATAAAACCAATTCTAATAGGTTTTATATTAAAAAATAGCATTAGTTTTGACAAATTGTGAGCTAGCTAGCATCTATTGGCTATTGCTTACTCTTTAGTTCTGTCCCAAAATATATAGAATTTGCTCAAACCCAAGTTCTCTCTGTAACTGCTGCTGTCGGGTTTGTTATTTTGGTCTTAAAATGTTCGTAAAACTGACTAATGAGGTGCCTTCTTTCCCCGGAGTCACCCTCGCTAACGTTAGCAACACATTTGATTGACAGCGTTTCTAAGTGCCCAGCCCCTGCAGGCGGAAAGGGGCGTTACCTTCTACAGCCTCGCTCTGGATTGGCTCTTTGGTTGCTATGATACTCGCGGTCGGATTTCGGATTTTGTAACCAGGGCCGGCTCTGGCTTCCAGGGGGCCCTAAGCAGAATGTGTCTCCGGGGCCCCTGGCAGTGGACGTACCTGGGCTCAGCTGTTTGTGACTCGCATTTGACGATATTCTGACCCTGCTCTAATCACTGCGTCCAAATGTGTTTCTATTTATATGGCGAAAAGACTGAAACTTGTAAAACAGCCGTTCAAAAGTACCTCACCTCAAACACAGATAAAACAAACGTAGGCAGCAGATATTTTACTACTATAAGTTTAAAAAAACAACAAATGTGATCTTTAAAGAGGGTTATTTAGTCTGAACACCTGAGCACTAAAGTTTCTAGTATAACTTTACATATTATATTATTTTCAGTACAAATGGGGGCCCTCTGGTGACTGGGGCCCTAAGCAGCTGCCCTTATCTGCCTAAACGCTGCACCGGCCCTGCTAATAACTGCTAGCATCGCCGAGCTTCATTTGACTGGATCCGAACACTTATGTCCTAAGTTAAGCTGCTTTTCGTACTTTTATTTCTGTGATTGGCATATACCTTACTCTTAAGTTCAGTCCATGTCCGAAAATATATTGAACTGTCGAAAACCCACGTCTGAGAGCTGCGGAGGAGGTCACGTAGCGTCTCGTTTGACAGCTCGTTGTACACGGGCGGCAACAGCAGCGTCGTCGTAACATGATCGCGTGGCAGACATTCAGAACTGATTTCAATCTGCTGTATTTTTCTACTCAAGGTTTAATTCAAATTTCCCAGAAAAGGGGTATTTGACATGGCAAACGACTCCGGCTGAGTTATCCTCCAAACTGGGACAAATGAGGGCTGGACCGCTGCCATGGCGACGAAGTCAAATGTCCCGCAATCATCGAAAAGGTCAGAGCGATTTCAAAACTGAACTCATCTCGTCTGCAACGTTCTGACGAGTAAATTGGTTTAAAGTGGTTTTCAAAATAAATTACACATGTCCATTGTTAAGGAATAAAAGACGCCACCTTGACCCCACAAAGAGTTCTTGTTCGCTCAGGATTTAGAAGCGTAGAAGGTTCCGCAGTGTGGCTTTAAACATATATATATACATCAGGTGACACTATTAGTTTTACTGCATAATAACTGCGTAAATGCCACATACATTCAAGGTTAAAACAGCTAGAACATCATGATAGAGACAAGCACATGGCCGCATTAGACCGAGTTACAGGTCAGATCTGTGGAGAGGCGATCTCGCTCACAGAAACTGGATAAATGCCAGATACATTCGAGGTTTGAGAAAAAAGTTATAACATCTCCATGGAGACAGGACCGCTACAGAAAGGTTTGTGCAGGTGTAGTAACAGGGGGAAAAGTGTGGATGTTCTGATCCAAAGGTTGGAGGTTCGAATCCCGCTCTCGACCAACTGGAACACAGGTTGACGGTGCGATTCCAGCTCAGCAAATGAATACTACTGAATACTTAACCCAGTGTCTGCGTCCACTGGTGTTTGAATGTGTAAGTGAAGGTGGAAAAGCTCGATATAAAATCAGGATCAGCTTGTGGTGTACGGTCTCTTAATAAACTAAAAAAAACAACAACAAAAAAAACAATGCAAAATAACTAAAAAAGTAAAAAATAAACTAAAAAATAAATAAATAAATAAACTCAAGATAACAAAAAAATAAAATAAATAAACTCTAAATAACTAAAAAAAAAAAAAAACTCAAAATAACAAAAAATGAATAAATAAACTCAAGACAACAAAAATTTTATTAAATAAACTCAAAATAACAAAAAAAAAAAATTCTAAATAAACTCAAAGAAAATAAACAAAAAATAAAATCATAAATAAACTTTAAAAAAAAAAACAAAAACAACAAAACCCCAGGATCATGTAGAGCAGGTTAATATGAACATTTAAGACCAAATTTATGACAGTTTTCAATAGAAAGTGAATTGAGCCAGAATCGATGGAGCTGGGAACACGCCCATGATCACTTCCTAACCTGCTAGCGCTCTGGCGGCTAGCAGGTTAGCGATGTCCATTTATATAAACCGTCTACGCATGTGAACCATTCAATTTCTACAACAATACACTATTCTTTTCTCGTGCAAAACGCCATTGTGGCCTTTTAAAACCAGTTAAACATTGACTCAGCAGATCCGGAGAACCAGGTTGCCTCATCATAGACAAGTTTATCCATTTTCAGCTGAATATTAAATGACTAGAACCAAACAGCTTCTCGATAGCTGCTTGCGGTCAGACGGTAGCATGAAATCACTCCATTAAAAGTAAGCTAAATATTGACAGAGGGCTGATCCTTGGCTTACGGGAAGTCAAATTTTAACTTAGGTGGGCACAAACGTTCGGAAGTCGTTGGGTTTTTCAGCGTTTGGTACTTCCATTGCGATCGTGACACAAGCGTAGGACGGTTTGAGGGCCTTGGAAGCTGGAAAAGCGCTATAAAACATTGCCAAATCACTTTAAAATCTTCGTATTTTTGTGTATCGCAGACTTGCTAACAGTTGACCTTATCAGACGATTATTTAGCATTCCCTTCACTCAACACTCCGCCTCCTTACGCCGGATCGTGGACCCTTGGAAGTCCCAGAAGATCACTATCGCTAAATTTACTGCAAAATGTGTGTGTTCCAACTTTTTTTTTGTGTGAAATAGTCCATGTGTGAGCGCCCCTCCCCCCGTGAGCACCAGGGGAGTACACATAAATCGTACAGGCAGAAGAGGAGGAGGCGCAGGGCTGAGTGGATGTATGTGTAATGGTCGAACTTTGACCCCTCTCAGTTTGTGAAGCTGAATGATTTGTCAAAATTCCTCTCGGTGTCTAATAAATGACCTGAGTGTGAGGTTAATGTTTCGGTAACGTTTCTGCAGTAGTTGGTATCGTTTTTATGAAGAAAAACTCTTAAAGGGACAGGTGGGTACTACTACTACTACTTGAAATACTTGATTAGCGTTGTACTTTTATCCTACTTCAGTAATATTTTATCGAAGTGACAGTGGTTACGAGACACTGCAGGTGAATAGGGAAAAATCTTAAATTTAACGATAACAATTTGAAACTTCTCACGTCGTTTAGTCGCACAAATGTAAGAAAAAAATGTATTACGAGTTTTTAATCATGTCATGTTTTCATATAAAAATAAGGGTTTTTATGTCTAAAAATGGCGAAAATCGACCATTTTTGGGACGTATGATTCTTAAAAATGGATAGAGCCAGCTTTAAATTTCTTTCTTCATTTTATTGTTATGCAAAAAATAAAATACACAGAGGGAATTTTGGATCTTATTTAGTATTTGTAAACTAAATCAGACTGAAAAATTGCCTAAAAAAAATCTATTTTCTTCAAATTTTTTTAGTTAAAACTTGAAAAATTCAGACTTGGAATTAGATATTTTTTAAAATCCTTCTATTTGTTTCGTCAAAATCTTTTTTTAATATAATATTGTAAAGTTTGGTGTGTTTCGGTGCTACTGTAAGAGCTGATCCTTATGGCCCTATGGAGGGAAAATGCATTTTCAGAAAAAAACAGCCTTTGAAATTACAATGTCCCATTTAAAACTATATGGAGGCATTAAATATTTAAACATCTTGCGGTTCAAAGTGGATCATTTTGCTGTTTCCACTTGAAAGCTTGTTGTTAAGAAACTGACCCAAAAAATTGAAAAAAATGAAAAAGTTTTTCATTAAGACTTTATTTTTCATGATTTAGTAAAAATTCCAGTCTCAAATCACTTGGAATGCCGCCTATTCCTGAATCCACCCTGATGATTACTACACTTATTCCACCTTTATAAAGCTCAGGGAGAGTCTTGCTCAAGGACACAACACTAGATACGTTGCTGATAGTGTCAATTTTTACTTCTCCAAAACTGAAAACATATCAAGGACATGTAAAACTGGATACACTGCACTTTAATAATGTGGAAATAAACATTTATAATCACAGCTGCTCCTGTTTTTAATGTTTTAAATGGACCTTTGTAGTTATTTGGTTGTTTGTTTGTTTTGTTTTTTTCTGTATTTGAACAAGACGCCCATGAAAAAGAAAAAAAGGCAGGTGAATGAAACATGAATTGAACCTCCAACAATATGGCCGACCAAATTCTGACCTGTACTCACATTAATTTATTTTTATTTTATTACATTATTAATTTTATTTTATTTATTTATTTTATCCTGGACGCCTCCCTAGGGAGATGTTCTGGGCATGTCCCACCGGGAGGAGGCCCCGGGGAAGACCCAGGACACGCTGGAGGGACTATGTCTCTCTCTGGCCTGGGAACGCCTTGGGGTCCCACCGGAGGAGCTGGAGGACGTGTCTGGGGTGCGGGAAGTCTGGGAGTCCCTGTTTAGACTGCTGCCCCCACGACCCGGGACCGGATAAGAGGAAGAAAATGGATGGATGGATGGATTTGATTTGATTTCTTTTCTTTTTCTTTAATTTTCTTTTTTAATTTAATTTTTATTATTATTTTATTTAATATTTAAATTAACTTTTAACTTTTTTAAAATTTAATTTCATTTTATTTTTTAAATTGCATTTCATTTTTTAAATTTCATTTCATTTTATTCTATTATTAATATTTTTATTTATTTATTTATTTATTTATTTTTATTTATTTATTTTTTACCATTTACCACTTTACTATGTCATGGCTTCAAACTGAGACCTACAGTTTTTCTTTGGGTACAGGACCACAGTTTGAGACACATTATTCCAGAAATTGAATAATTCTCAAAGCTAAACACTCGTCTTATTGGGAGCCATGTTTTTGTTGTCATCAAACTCTTGACTTAAAGAAACTGGAACCGTTTGACTGTGGCACAAAATCCTCAAACGTCACCGTCACGTTTCTGTTTAAGTTTTAAATTATTCATATTAAATGTTCTTATTCTTTAGGCAAAACCAAACTCAGAAAAAAAAGCGTGAAAATTGTGTTGCGGCTGGAACGTCGGGTTATGATGAGGATCGTGACCACCTAGCTCGCGCAGGGAGGATAGTCTGAGGCCAAATGAATTGTGGGAAAAAGTGAGCCGTGCAGTCAGAAGCCTGGCTGCTGTTTGTTTTGACTTGTAGATCTCTCTGCACTCGGACTGACCCTGAGCCACGAACTGTGTGCTCCCGCTACATGTGCTGCTGTTAGCATTAGCCTTACATATTAGCATTAGCCTTACATATTAACATTAGCCTGACATATTAGCATTAGCCTTATATATTAGCATTAGCCTGACATATTAACATTAGCCTTACGTATTAACATTAGCCTTATATATTAGCATTAGCCTTACATATTAGCATTAGCCTTACATATTAGCATTAGCCTGACATATTAGCATTATCCTTACATATTAGCATTAGCCTGACATATTAGCATTATCCTTACATATTAGCATTAGCCTGACATATTAGACTTACCTTTACATATTAGCATTAGCCTGACATATGGGCCTTCCATATTAACATTAGACTTACATATTAGCCTTAGCCTTACATATTAACATTAGCTTTATATATGAGCATTAGCTTTGCATATTAGACTTAGCTTTACATATTAGTGTTAGCCTTACATGTTAGCATTAGTTTTACATATTAGCTTTACCCTGACATATTAGCATTAGCCTGACATATTAGACTTACCTTTACATATTAGCATTGCCATTCATCTATAGTGTTGGGCCTGTGTGAGATATGTGAGTTACTACTACTACTACTACTACTACTAATGCTGCTACTACTACTACTACTACTACTACTAATGCTGCTACTACTACTACTGCTACTACTACTACTGCTGTGCTTTATTAAGGCCAATGAAATGTCCTGGTCTAAGTCCAGTTTAGTCCAGTTTAGTCCCGACTTAAACTTGGTTTTGTTCTGTTTTAGTTGAATCCTCGTGTGGTCCAGGTTTAGAGGCCATCACATTTGGACCACATCACAACCAGGTCTAAACTGAGACTAAAATAAGACTAGAACTCAACTGTTACCAGACCAGGACTAAACCAGGACTAAACCAGGATTAAACCAGGACTAAACCAGGGCCAAACCAGGACTAAACCAGGACTAAACCAGGACTAGGCCACGATCAAACCAGAACTAAACCAGGACTAAACCAGGACTAAACCAGAACTAAACCAGAACTAAACCAGGACTAAACCAGGGCCAAACCAGGACTAAACGAGGACTAGAACAGGACCAAATCAGGACTAAACCAGGACTAAACCAGGACTTAACCAGGACTTAACCAGGACCAAACCAGGGTCAAACCAGGACTGAACCAGGACTAAACCAGGTCTAAACCAGGTCTAAACCAGGTCTAAACCAGGACTAAACCAGGACTAAACCAGGTCTAAACCAGGGTCAAACCAGGACTGAACCAGGACTAAACCAGGTCTAAACCAGGTCTAAACCAGGTCTAAACCAGGGTCAAACCAGGACTAAACCAGGACTAAACTAGGACTAAACCAGGACTAAACCAGGACTAAACCAGGTCTAAACCAGGGTCAAACCAGGATTAAACCAGGACTAAACCAGGACTAAGCCAGGTCTAAACCAGGTCTAAACCAGGGTCAAACCAGGACTAAACCAGGACTAAACCAGGACTAAACCAGGTCTAAACCAGGGTCAAACCAGGACTAAACCAGGGACTAAACCAGGTCTAAACCAGGACTAAACCAGGACTAAACCAGGACTGAACCAGGACTAAACCAGGACTGAACCAGGTCTAAACCAGGTCTAAACCAGGGTCAAACCAGGACTAAACCAGGACTAAACCAGGACTAAACCAGGTCTAAACCAGGACTAAACCAGGACTAAACCAGGACTGAACCAGGACTAAACCAGGACTAAACCAGGTCTAAACCAGGTCTAAACCAGGGTCAAACCAGGACTAAACCAGGACTAAACCAGGACTAAACCAGGTCTAAACCAGGTCTAAACCAGGACTAAACCAGGACTAAACCAGGACTAAACCAGGACTAAACCAGGTCTAAACCAGGACTAAACCAGGACTAAACCAGGACTAAATCTGGACTAAACCAGTTAGTTAGTTTTGTCCCATTTTAGACGTGATGTGAGTCCGAATATATAAAAAAAATAAATAACTCGACACAGATGAGAATAATAGAAATATCTTCACATTTACAGACATTACATACCTCACATTTTTGGGATTGGATTTTTTTTTTTTTTATCTCCATAAGAAGCATCTTCAAGTGAAAAATTTGGCAAATTTTCAATCCAATATGGCCGACTTCCTGTCTGTCTTGATTGGTTTTCTTGCTTGTCTCCTTGAGCTCTTATCAAACGGATCCGAATTTCATCGAGCTACGGAAAAATAAACATGTCGGTCCCCAATTAATTTCAGAATTTAGAATTTTCTAGGTGGCGCTGTCGAGCCAGAGGGTCTAATGATTGTGATTGTATTGAACTTTTCGTCGGGCCAGTTGATCTTATGCTCTGTCTGGGGACTTTTCGGTGAAGTTCAGGGGGTGAAAATGAGGAAGAACTATGCGCCTCGCCTTTAGTGACTGACGAGGGGCATTGTTCTTCCTCGGTTCCTTCTTCTTCTTCTTTTTTTTCTTGGTAGGAGACTGGTGTCGCTAAACTGACCGACTCACACTGGCTCAACAGCGCCACCTAGAAAATTATTTGGGGACTTTTCGGCGACGTTCAGGGACTGAAAAATGCGACGGAAGTGTAAATACTGTGACTGTTCTTCCTCGGTTCCTCCTTCTTCTTCATGTTCTTCTTCTTGTTCTTCTTCTCCTTGTTGTTCTTCTTCTTCTTGTTCTTGTTCTTCTTCTTCTCCTTGTTGTTCTTCTTGTTCTTGTTCTTGTTCTTGTTGTTCTTCTTGTTCTTGTTCTTCTTCTTCTGCATGTTCTTCTTGTTCTTCTTCTACTTGTTCTTGTTCTTCTTCTCCTTGTTGTTCTTCTTGTTCTTCTTCATGTTCTTCTTGTTCTTCTTCTCCTTGTTCTTGTTCTTCTTGTTCTTGTTCTTCTCCTTGTTCTTCTTGTTCTTCTTCTTGTTCTTCTTCTTGTTCTTCTTCTTCTTCATGTTCTTCTTCTCCTTGTTCTTCTTCTTGTTCTCCTTGTTCTTGCTCTTCTTCTTGTTCTTGTTCTTCTTGTTCTTGTTCTTACTCTTGTTCTTCTTCTTGTTCTTCTCCTTGTTCTTGTTCTTCTTGTTCTTCTTCTTCTTCTTCTTGTTCTTCTTGTTCTTCTTGTTCTTGTTCTTCTTCATGTTCTTCTTCTCCTTGTTCTTCTTCATGTTCTTGTTCTCCTTGTTCTTCTTCTTCTTCTTCTTCTTGTTCTTCTTCTTGTTCTTCTTCTTGTTCTTCTCCTTCTTCTTCTTCTTGTTCTTCTTCTTGTTCTTCTCCTTCTTCTTCTTCTTGACCAGTCCTGCACCACTCCACCTTTCCCAGTCCCTCCCAACCCACAAAGTCGTCCGACGTCGTCTTGCTAACTCTCCGCCGTACGTGCTAGCTGTAGCGACAGATGCTAACGCCGCGTCCGTCATCGCTGCGCCTCTGGCTTCTGTCTTCGTGTTTGTTTCGTAGTAAAGCTGCTTCCCGCTGAGCCAATTCTACAGATCTTCAACTTTCCTACACCACATCAAACCCCCACCGAACTCCGCCCGGCCGCGGCTCCTCGTGAGGGGGCCGCTGTGCTCCCGTCCCGCTCCAAATGGCCCCTCGCCCGCCTCTCAATTATGGGGTGTAAGGAGCAAACACAGGTGTGGAGCGGAGCATAAAGCCGGCGTTGTGTGGTGGAGATGGAGCTTTGAACCGAGGCGGGTGGGGGGCCAGGAGCTAAAAGGGAGCGTTTAGGAAGGTGTAGAAATCAAACGTCCCACATCAATCATGCGTTTCCACTGTGAATTATTCAACAGGTCTGAGACGAGCTGAGCGTCTCTCATCACTGCTCTGTGTGTTTTATATGTGAACTTTCAGATACTGTGTCATTCTGTGTAAATCCCACGTTTATCAGTTATAAATATATAAAAAGTCAATATATTTTCTTCTACTGTGTCGCTAAAGGATAATCTCAGTGTTATTTTGTATTTTTTTTGCATTTTTCTGTTATTTTTACTGTCGTCACTGTTCAATTTTGCTTTTGTAAAGAGCCGTAGAAATAAACATCGGTTAATAAATTTATTTATCTGAAACTCAGACCAGAAAACAGCCAAAAGTCAAAAAATGAATATTTTTCAAACACATTTTGAAACAGTAAGAGAGCGAGGAGAGACATTCATACGATGTTTTTTGTAGAATTTTCTTAATATACATTTTGGTTTCATTTTATTGTTTTGACTTTTCATATGTTTGTATTATTTATTTATTTATTTATTTATTCATTTATTCATTCATTCATTCATTCATTCACTTATTAATTTGATAATTAATTAATTTATTTAATTTCATTTATTTATTTTTATATATTTAATTGTATTATTATTACCACTTGTCACTGTTGTATATGTATGGTCAGTATGTTTATCTGTCTTGCATTAAATAAATAAATAAATTCATACATACATACATAAATTTAAAATATAAAAGGTTTGGACTCACACTCTCATTCATTTTTTTTATTCTATATTTTATAAACGCATAGAATACATCAAATATATAAACCAAGATATATAGAATTATGTAACAAATTAAATAACTGTACTAAATAATGTTTTTATATATTTTATTGTCAAATCCTCAAAGTAGCCACAGTTACTTTGACAAAAAAACGTTTTTCTCTTTCCTACTTAACTCCACACATCTTACTTCATATATTTGACGTGTTCTATGTGTATATAAAATGTCAAAAGTCGTAAAAAATTAATAAAAAGCGCCTCTTTACACAGTGCATGTTCAGGTTTAACACTTAAAGAGTCAAACTGGATTATTCCCCAGAGTTTACGGCAGATTAACTTTATTAAAAATCAAAAAACGTAACAGATACCGACCGACTGTCCAATCAATCTGACAGAAAAAAAAAAAAAAATCTCCCTGCAGCATTTCTCAATAACGCTTTGTGCAGAAGAACTCAAACACCGTAACCATAACAACCAGTGGCGCTCGCTCAGGTCATTATTTTGCTAGCTAACCCTCCTCCAGAGCCAGATATTCCCCGCCGTGTATTTTTACAGAGCAAACAGCGGCGGATTCGGAGCATTAGGTTAGCGTTAGCTCTGGATCTCTTCTGTGTGTGGCCGGCACAGGAAATTAAGAAACCTCTGCAGCTCGAAGCATATTTGTGTCGGAATTATCTTGGAACAGTGGACTTAAACACAAGTGAAACAAGGTTCAGCACAGAGGGCGCCATTTTGAGGACCGGAGGAGGGGGTCAGGGGGGAGATGACCTCTGGAGGAAAGTTCATGGAAGAGGTAAATGTGGAATGATTTGAAATGAGAGGGTTAAAATGAAAGGGTTAAAATGAAAGAGGTAAAATGAGTGAGTTAAAATGAGTGAGTTAAAATGAGAGAGTTAAAATGAGAGTTAAATGTAATGAGTTAAAATGAGAGTTAAAATGAGAGTTAAATAAAGTGAGTCAAAGTGAGTGAGTTTAAATGAGAGAGTTAAAATGAGAGAGTTAAATGTAATGAGTTAAATGAAAGAGTTAAAATGACAGAGTTAAAATGACAGAGTTCAAATGAGTGAGTTAAAAGAGAGAGTTAAATGAAGTGAGTTAAAATAAGAGTTAAAATGAGTGAGTTAAAAGTAGAGAGTTAAAATGAAACAGTTAAAAGAGAGAGTTAAAAGTAGAGAGTTAAAATGAGAGTTAAAAGAGAGAGTTAAATGAAGTGAGTTAAAATAAGAGTTAAAATGAGAGAGTTAAATGTAATGAGCTAAAATGAATGAGTTAAAATGAATGAGTTAAAAGTAGAGAGTTAAAATGAGAGTTAAATGAAGTGAGTCAAAGTGAGTGAGTTAAATGTGAGAGTTAAACATAATGAGTTAAAATAAGAGTAAAAACATGAGGGTTGTTGGGTTTTGGGACGTTCCCGTCGACAGCGACACATTTTATCACGAGATAAAACTAAAACTAAAGTCCAGGAGTAAATCTGAACTCAGACTCTGTGTTTGTGAAGATGGAAGTTAACGAAGCAGAAAAGTACAGATATCCAAAACTCTACTGAAGTACTTTTACAGTCTGTACTTTTGACTTTTACTTGAGTACTTTTGAGAGCAGTATCTGTACTTTCTCCACTACATTTTTGAACAGGACTGAAAAGTAAAAGTACTTTACATGTTTAAACAAGTACTTAAATACTTTTACTTAAGTCAAGTTTTCCATGTGATACTTTTACTTGAGTAACTTTTTACCTGTGTGTCTGTACTTTTACTTAAGTAGTTGTTGAGTTTTATTACATTTTACATTTTATTACAAGATAAAATAATGCTTAAGTATTTGTACTCAGACAAAAGTACTGATACTGCAAAAATCATGTTAGTAATGTGCAGTTTTAAGCAAATTATTACTTCAAATACTACTTATCCGTGCTGGAGGAAGGACTCAGTTTTGTTAAGTAAAAGTACAGATATTGGAGCAAAAACCCACCCAGAATACTCAAGTAAAAGTAAAGTATCACATGAAAAATCTACTTAAGTAAAAGTATTAAAGTACCTGTTTAAAAATGTACTTTAAGACTAAAAAGTAAAAGTATTTCACACAGATTTTGAGTCGTATAAAGCTTCAAATTTGCTGATTTTGACGATGAAGCAACAGAATTTTTATTGATATATTTATTTTTGAAACCTCAGACTTTGGAGTAGAAAGTACAGACACTTCTCTTTTTCAAAAGTAAAAAGTACACACAATAAAACGTACTTAAGTAAAGTACAGATACTAACATTTATACTAAAGTACAAACATGAACCAGGCACTTACAGACAAAAAATATGTGAAAATGTTTTATTTTTACACTGAAAACTTGTGTAAACTGACATTTTTTGAAGTTTATTAAAGAAATTTCATATCGAGTGACTATTTAAAACAAGTACAGTTGCAGTAATAGTACTAGAATTATGAACCGTTACATAGTACCTCTACTTTAGTACCTGTACTTTGTTTGCACACATCTCATATATCCTTAAGCCCACAGTGTATTTGCATTAGATTAAATTAATGAAATATTAATAACGTAAAACCCTCATTTACCAGATTCGCTGCACAGTTGGACGGTTTGTTCGGCTCGTTCCTGTCGGCGACTTTCAGAGCCTCACAAACACAGACATATTTATTTGAGTGGGCAGACAGAGCCGTGTAGATTTGACTCACACATCCCATAATTCTCCATAACCCTGCACCTCAGCGGCAGCAGCAGAACCTCGTCCCGTCCGCATTTACTCAGCTGGATCTGATAAACCGGGATTAGAGCAAACAAAAGTGCTCTCGCTGTGTTACGGCTTAATTACACAGAAATACAGGCTGGATGTTTGTGTTTGGGAATCGTTCGGGAGCCGGTTTCCAGCACGGATCACACCATCTTCTGGGATTCTTCAGGCTCACGGCCGGAGCTGGTGGTAAAGTTTCAAACTCACTGTTGATAAAAGTGATTTGAGGTAATGATTCAGGATATTAGACGTGTTTTTGGTCATTCTGAAGTGAACATATCAGCTCTTAGATGCAAAAATCTGGAGTAAAAAGTAATAATTTGAATGTTTTGCAAAATAAACTTGTTTTTTACTGATAATTCTATTTTTATTCATTTGACGATATGTAATTTCAGTATTATGGAAATAGAGTTTGATCAAAAATAAACTGATTTGAAGCACGTTTTATTAAATATACACCTCTGATTATTTACACTTTTGGAACATATGTGAGTTTGGCTTTTTAGGCTGTTTTTAAATAATTATACAGGCCTATTTTATTATTAAGTTCTCTATTTTTATTATTATTATTTTATCTATTTATTTAATTATAATTTTTATGTGTTTATTTATTTATTCAAGTTTTTGTTTGTTTTTTTAAACATTTTTTAAATAATTATACAGGCCTATTTTATTATTAAGTTCTCTATTATTATTATTATTATTATTATTATTATTATTATTATTATAGATAAATATTATATATTTATCTATTTATTTAATTATTATTTTATGCATTTATTTATTTTTATTTTATTTCATTTTTTAAATTTCATCCCATTTATTTTAATCCTCTGCACTGACCTATATTTGACATAATAGAAAACCTAAAAATAAATTAGATTTTTACCCGAAACAACTGAATCTAACTTTCATTCGTGCACTTTTCTGCTCAGACTTGCTCGTTCTCGTTGACTCTCCTGAGCCGCCGTGGTCCTGTTGTGTCTGTTGTTTATGGTCCGTGCCCCCGGTGCAGCGTGGTCAGCCTGTGCCCTCCTCGGCGAGCAGGAGCAGCAGAGGATCATGGGAAAACTCGCATGTCGATTAATCATGACTAATGATGTGGAACAGGGAGCGCAGACTGGCCCTTTTAGCCTCTGCTCCTGCGCAGCGTCAGACCAGAGCCGCACGTCTGAAATGTTCACCTCAGAGTCACAGCTGAGTGCCGTTGTGCCGTTGAGCCAAATGTCATAAATAACAGTGGTGCTGAGGCAGGTGTGGCTGTAGTTTCAGTGTTACTCCGGTGCGTTCAGCTGCAGACTGGAGTTTTCAAACAATAATCCTTCCACAACTTTTCGTGTGGAGCAGAAAGTCGATTCCTGAGCCATTTTTTGAAACAAATACTCGAAAATACAAGATGGCGCCACAGTTTCCGTGGTGTTTTGGTGCATGTACCGTGGTTCCTGGTTTATCTCGGGGGTCACGTTCTAAAAATAACCCGCAAAAGGTGAAATCCGCGAAGTATCAGCTTTATTTTTTATATTATTCTCTCTGTTTCTTGTCTGTTAAACCCCCCACCACACACTTTATACACTTTTCTCACACAGGCATTAACATTTTCTCACATTTCTCTCTTGTTTAAACACAAAGTTCAAACCTTCGTCGGTGCCTTTGTCGGTGCAGAACGTTTCATCGACATTGTGGGTTTTGTCGGGGAGAAAACTTGCAAACATACAGCACTTCAGAGTCACACTGATCCAACATTTATGTAAATTTGTCCATCTGAGGAAGTGAAGATCAATCAAATCGGACAATTTTGTTTGAATATCGTAGCAAGCTAACACACCTGTTTGTTTGTTCAAAGATGGACTGTCTTTCCTAACAAAAATAGCTTCTTTAACTCCTCTTTCTTTTCTTTTCTTTTCTTTTCTTTGGCTCAGATCTGCACCTCGCTCTCTTCAAACTCGTGGTTCGTGTCTGAGATGAACAGCCGACTGTCGTCCTGAGCTGCTCTTACAACGACATTCGTGACATTCCAGATCAGTATTACAGAGTTAAACTTATTGGTGCTGTAAAAATATTGGATTTTACAGATGTTTTAACCAAAATCCAAACTATCTGATGCATAATTTCACACTGTAGCGACTTTCAGTGGATGTAAAGCACAAAAACACAAAAGCACAAGCTCGTTTTTGGTGCTTCAAACTCAAACCCAACACTGAAAAATGTCTTTCTTCAACATCGTGAACCGGTTCTCCACAGCTCACGTGTGAATTCTCCACGTCTGGCATCAAAGTGGAACGAGTTTAAACAAAATAAAAGCAGCGATGAAGGAAGAAAACAGTTTATGTGACCCGGAAGTGCCCAGGCCTCCCAGCATGCACCTCTGCACTTTGAACGACGGCGAGAAGATGATGTGAATAAAATGAGATTCAGCGGTGGATGAGGCACAAATATGGAGGTAAAAAGTTACTCAGGTAAAAGTATAACATGGAAAATCTAAGTAAAAGTATTTAAGTACCTGTTTAAAAATGAACTTAAACAATAAAAAAATTAAAGTGTTGTTCATTTAAGTGTAAATGTCGTGATACTGAATCAAAATGACACAAAACGAATCAATTTTTTAAATTTTTCTTCTGATTTTTGTGTTTTTATTTTTGTTTTGCTCAAAGTCGAAGCTCAAACTTTTAAACTTTACTCAGGATGTTTCCACGAACATGTTAAATGAAATGAAAAGTACTTTTACTTTTCAGTTCTGTTCAAAAATGTAGTAGAAGAGAAAGTACAGATACTGCTCTCAGATGTACTCAAGTAAAAGTAAAAAGTACACACAGTAAAAGTACTTACGATACCTGAAAGTTGTGTTTAAGTGCTGTACTTTATCAGCTTCCATCTCTGATAAAAAAACAAAAAAACATGTCAAAATCAATGATGCTTTTTCTACAAAACTCTCAGAACTGATGCTGGAAACTGCTGTTGTGCCATTGAGCAAAACACTTCCCTCGTCTGGGAAAACCAAAGCACGAAGCAAAAAACTACATCTGCAGAACATGTGAGCAGCTCTTTTTCTAATTATAACTCACTTTTATCTACTGCAAAACAGGACGTAACACTGCTGCGCTGTTAGCATGCTAGTTCTCTTTAGCCTCTGAACTTTTAAGACGCACAGAAACTCATATAACTTCAATGTTTTTCTGATTTACACGACAGTAAAAACATCGTCAGCGACAAATTTTAAAGAAAAACGGCCAAGCTTTTCGATTTTACCCCAAACGAAAAACGCTTCACCTGTGATTTCGAGGTTAAACATGGTGGAGCGTTCATAATTCAGACGTTTCTCCACCTTCTCGTTGGCGACTGTGGAAGCTCCAACCTCTGATCCCACCGTGGAGACTGAAAACCTTTTTAGGATCCGTGATTGTCGGAGGTTTTGTGGTGAAGACGAGAGACGAGACTGAAGAGTTAAAGGGTTTTTTTTTGTTTTTTTTTATCACAAATCAACTTAATCTGGAGCTGTGTTTGTCGAGAAACCCAGAAAATTCAACGATAAAGAGAGTTTGAAATGTTAGTTTAAGGGAAATACACAACCTGAAACTGGAAATGGACCAATCAGTTTGATCTTTGACCTTGAAAACTCGTCTTACAAAATCTAATAGTTATAATAACGTAATAAACTAATACGTTTTATTATATTAAAGCTTTTACATCACAGTTACAATTTAAACATGTTTAAGAGGTTTAAATAATAAAATGTGGATCAGAAAATATGGCAATTTGGTTTATTTTTCTTGCCAAAGCTCTTGTCGTTCCACAGTTCAGAAAACACTTTTTATTTAAAATGCACAAGCAGAACAACAAAAAGGAAAAATAACTAGAAGAAAATGTGTTTAATGTTTGAATTACTATATTAATATTTTATAGAATAGAGGAAATGTGTTTTTTCCTCCTGTGGACGACACATTTTGCGTCGTCTCGGCCACGATACACATTGTTTCTCTACATTAAAAGTCATTAAACTTTAAGGCGACAGAAAAGTTTATCACATTTTAGTTTAGATTCAACGTGGACTTTGTGAAAACCTCCTGTCTGCAGATCGTCACATGAGGCACAGTTGTGGTTTTTCATTTAGTTTTTACTCAAATGCTGCTGTTTCAGGCTCTTCATAAACAGTTTTTGTGACTCGTTCTTCAAATGTGATTTTATTTTGTTCTATTAAAATGATTCAAACGTCATTTCTCATAATGTAAAAGGATAATTCTTCGTTTTTGCTGCTCATCAATTAAATAACAAACAGGAATGAATAAAGCCACGAAAGAGCTCGAGTCTCAGGAGGTTCATGTTAAACTTTTGGTTAAACTAAACTGCACCGTGACCGTGGTGAAGTGTGCAAAAAATCCGTGGACAGAACTTTATCTCGATCTTTCGCTCTCTGTCTGGGCCTGACTCCTTTAACTAAATATAATGTTCACGAAAATAAACTATAAACACTTACAACATGAAACTAAAGACATAAAACCTTGAAACAAAAGAAACAAAATGAACTGAAAACCAGTTCTCCCCTTCACCTGCCCACAGCCACACCCACAGAGGCCACGCCCCCTCGGTGTCTGGACCAGGTGGACACAGATTCAGCTTGAACTAAATTTAACCAAATAAAATATCTTTAAAGTAACAAATGTTTGTGCGGTGATTAAACTAATGAAAACTAAAAATAAACAAACCCAGGATAGTTTTTTTTAGTTATTGAAAATGAACAAACAGAATTATGAAAGATTAAACGGGACGAAGGCTCCACTTTGTCACGATGTGCAGAACTGTAAATGAAGTGAACTCGTCAGGATGCATTTGTCTGTTTTTGTGAACGAGGACGAGGCTCTTTAAAGTTTCAGATAAACAGCTGGTTTCTGGCTGTCGTCTCAAGAAAAGTGACATTAAAAACAAAAAAAATGTGAAAATGAAGTGGACATAGATGTAAATAGCGTGCTTATTTATTTATAGACTCTATTTTATTTTATTTTTATATTTGTATATTTTTTACTTTTTTTTTTTTTGCACTGTGTACGACATTTTTTATTTTTTATTATATTTTTTTTTATTATATTTATTCTTTTAAGATTTCTATTTTAAATTTCTATTCTGTGCTCGTGGGATCTGTGAACTAAGAGAATTTCCCCTCGAGGATCAATAAAAGTGATTCTGATTCTGGATTCAAGTCTGAAACCTGCAGTGATACTTATTTTTGACACTGATTTTATGATGATTATTCATGTTTTAATTTGTTGTGTTGTGATTTTCACGTCTTTCTCGAGCCTTGTCCACTTCTCCTCACAGACGAACCACGATCTGAGCAGGTTTGTAAAAGTTCTGTGCATCAACATCACATTTACGAGATGGTTCAGTTTTCCAGATCTTTTTTTTTTTGTGATTAAATGAAGGAGCAGATCTGGAGCGTCTGCTGATGTGTTTAGAGAAATCAGAACCAAAAGTCTCCCTAAAAGTTTCGCTCTTACAACGATTTGTCGATTTAAACTTCGTCTTTTGGCATCGTCCTACAGCAGAAACATCAGGATGCAGTGAAGTTCAGGGTCTTTTTGTGCGTTTTTTTCCAACATAAAGCTGCAAAATTAGCGTCACACCGTGTTTTCAGCAGCAGAGAGTTTTCAGCAGCTTCTTCTTTGTTTCTTCGTGCACAGATCAGTGTTAGCGTTGATTATCTGCACCATTTTATTACTCTATCAAGTTTTTTTCAAGTGTTTTCCTGTCCTACTCCAACTACGTTATTTGGCCAATTACACATGATGTTAAATTTGGACATTTGGGACTTTTTGGGAACGAGCGATGTTTTTCCTGGCCTGGACGCCCTGACCCACACCCTCTCCGAGCATTTTTATTAGCTCTCCACTCAGTCTTACAACCTCGGCTCGCTCCCACCGATCCACCTGCCCACGAGCGGCGAAACGAGGAGTATATTTAGAAAAGTCCTCATCGTACAAACATGGTCTACCCCAATCCGCGGATGGTCCCACTTTGAGGCATCCAGACCGCAGGAAACCATCCGCCGTGGCTCGTTTTCGCTCATGTTGTAACTCATTCTGAGACGTATGACTCTTTAAACAACAACCTCGTTTTGGAAAATTATATCTTTTCATGCCCACGCTGCTGAAATTCATAAATTGTTTCTTAAATTGTGTGGGAATCGACTGCGCAGCGGCGGCGAAGTGCAGCTTGTGTGTTTCTAATATCTGCTGCAAATTCCCCCAAGGGCTCGCTCCGTCTTGGGTGTTCTTCTTGACTCCAGTGTTGTTGTACCGAAAGCGTTCCCAGCGCAAAGAAAAGAGGAATCAGCGAAGCCGCGACCCCGTCTCTCTGGCGTTCTCTCTTCCCATCGCGCTCTCGTCTGTCGGGCGCTCTGCAGGGAGGAGACACGGAGGTAATGACGCTTAAGTGAGCCCGCTGTCTGGTAATGCAATATAGACAAAGGCAACGCTCACGTCTGGATCCAATAATGTCATTTAGCGCGTCTGGAAGCGATTGGGCCCGTGATCGCAGTGAGCTGAACTCTCGCACTCCCCCCGCTGACCGGCCTGGCGCTGACCGGCCGCTGCGGGCTTCAAAGCAGGTATCTGACCGCAGGGTTTTATTGATGAGGCGTTCGAGCTGCTGTGTGAAAGGGGCAGCGCTAAAGACCTCAACTTTGTCATCGCGGTGTTGTTGGGAGGGTTCGGGGATTCGTTGGGTCAGTTCGTAGCAGGATTGGTCGGCGGGGAAGGCGATCCGCTGCGGCTTGGACGTTCCATTGTGTCTATAGGGTTTTCCTTTGGGCGCTGCTCCGGTTTCTTCCATTAAAACGAACTCGGTGTGTAAACTCCAAAGGAAACACGCCGCAGCTACACAAATTATCAGATATTCAAATGACTTTTCGCTTTCAGTTTTTAGATTAAAAGAGATATATTTTGCAAAATCAACTTGTTATATTATGTTATAACTGTTTTTCCTTCTCGTTTTCTCTCTCGGAGTTGTTTTTGGAGTGATTCTCGAAAAACTCTAAAGCTGACAGGCAAAACTAGATACTCTGCTCCCACAATCGCAATCAATAAACTCGTAACCAACTTTGATCCACACCTGCTCCTGTTTTTAAGGTTTTATATGGAGTTCTACCCCCTCACCACACACTTTATACACTTTTCTCACACGTTTAAACACAAAGTTCAAACCTTCGTCGGTGCCTTTGTCGGTGCAGAACGTTTCATCGACATCGTGGGTTTTGTCGGGGAGAAAACTTGCAAACATACAGCACTTCAGAGTCACACTGATCCAACATTTATGTAAATTAGTCTGACACATTCTGTACTGTACAGGAGACACGGAGGAGACTGATGGACAATGGTCTACAGTCCCTCAGCCAATCAGGACGCAGAACACAATAGTCTACAGTCCCTCAGCCAATCAGGACGCAGAACACAATGGTCTACAGTCCCTCAGCCAATCAGGACGCAGGTGATGAGGAGGTGAGGAGGAAAGGAGGAGGAGTGAGGAGATGGTGAGGAGAAGGAGGAAGAGAGGAGGAGGTGAAATGTGAGGAGGAAGAGGTGAGGAGGAGGTAAGGAAGAAATGAGGAGTTGAAGAGGAGATAGTGAGGATAAAGAGGAGGAGGTGGGGAGGAGAGAAGGTGAGGAGGTAAGGCGAGGAGAGGAAGGGTGAGGAGGAGGTGGTGGTGGTGGTGAGGAGGAGAGTCTGTCCAAAAATGAGCAAACTGTGACTGAAGCTCCTCACAGGCTCAAACGAATCTATCCAAAAAAATACGATGAAATTCAAGGACCTGGAAGATTTTAAAAAACACAATTTATGTATAAAATTAAGAATAAACTATCACCATGTTCTTTTTCTTTCATGTTCAAGATCTGTTTAAAAATCGAGGTGGTGTTTATGATCCTCGGGCCTGAGGTATTTAAAAAGAGTCAGAACAAATATAAAACAGCTCCGTGTTTGATGGATAAATGTGGAACAGGTGAGATGAAAATATCAAAGATTGTAAAACTGTTTCAAAAGTTTGTATAAAAAGAAGTGAATGAATTATTATCTTTATTTTATGTATTTTTCTCTCTTTTCTTCACTGTGCTCCGGGTAAAAGCTGCAGCTCTTTAGGTTCAGTTTTAAAGGTGGAGGCGTCATGAGCTTTGGCTTCTGTCTTTTCCTTTTTCACAATTGTGAAATAAAAGTATCTGAAGTGTCTATAATGACAAGAACAGAGTGACGTGTGTCGAGGCGTCATCACAGAGAAAATATATGACATAGTTATATTTATCCAATAATTTGTACTATAAAGTTATTTTCTATTTAACTTTGCAATTTTATTCATTTTTTTTTACTCAAAATCGCTGAATTTTTATGTTCACCGTTGAAATACTGAGAAAAGACACACGGTGAGGCACAGGCCGTTGGTGCCTCACATGTTCTGACTGTAGCTGTAGCAGTGACGCTGCTGTTTTAAGTCTGTGAAACGGCGCCGGGTGAGGCACGTAGTTACCCTGCCTCATGTTAGGGGGCGCTCGTGAGCCCAGGGATTCATGTAACTCCCTCAGAATAGTGACAGCAAACTACAATTTAGAGTTAGCAAGTCAAGTTTAGCAATTCACTTTTTTCTTCTTGTCTGTTCTACTTTTTAAATGGAGGAAGATACATATTAAAGCTCAGTTTTCTAAACTGGACTTTGGGTCGAAGCAGGAGGTTAGAATTAAAGGACCAACGCTAAAGGAGCTAAAGGGTTTGCTCCAGACGACGGGACAAAGACTCGCTCTTTTCAAACAGAGACGGACAAAATGGTAAGAAATTTAATGATTCAATCCACTGAAAATTGGGGAAACAGAATAAGGATAAAAACAATATAAAACCAGCTTTTTATTTCATACTATTAGAGCTGTTTCATACAGACTTCGGAACTTTTATTTTGAAATTCTTTTTTATTCTGGCCCCAAGTCACAGGAGAGACACTGACCCGGGACAAATGTCCTGACACCTGTTTATATGTTTGTGAATCTGATTGTATCAGAGCCTCATGAACCTCACACACGTCGCTGCACAAATGTCCACATCTCGCCCACGTCGTGATGTCGTGATCTACAGAAACACATTGTCTCGAGCCACAGTTTGAGACTCATTTACACCAGACGAGTCCAAAATGTCTCCAGGCCCATTTACACTTCGGGTCGACCATTGTTGAATCCTCTGCAGCTAAGTGTAGTGATAAGAGCACTATCACGTCCCGCTTGGCCGCAGACCCGCCTCTTCCTGCCCCGTGTTTGTACAGGCAGCAGCTCGACGCTCGGGCGGATCATGTTCCTAATGACGACTCGCTGTTCTCTCTGTGCAGGGAAAAGCAGCTTATCAGCAATTTGTAGCAGCGCCCTGTCCACGTCGGTCTGTGCAGTGCATTTGAATGTGGGCAGGAAGTCTGGAGGCTAGACTTACCGCGTCGTCCCAGGATGCACTGGGGCTGGAGGTCGCACCCCTGGGCCCCACACAGGGAGCAGGGGGAGGAGCGTAAGATGGATGTGTGGCAAACGCTGAGATATGGAGGTGTTATTTTAACCATATAAAGTGGTTTTATGTGTTTAGTTCTGTGGAAATGAGTCTGTACATCAATGTTTAAGGCCCGTCATCCTGGAGACAGGCAAAGTCAGTGTGTTTTTTATTTAATATATTACACAGAACTCGGAAACTTAGGTACGACAAGTTTATTTGTGCAGCAGAACTTCTCCACAAAGTCGTTCAAAGTGTTTTACGGAATAAAAAAGACGTTAAAATCACAATACAACAAAACAAAACAAAAATAATCATCATAAAATCAACATTAAAAGAGAAAAGTGCAGGAGAGGAGGAGGTGAGGTGGAGAAGGAGGTGAGGAGGGGTAAGGAAGAAGTGAGGAGTTGAGGAGGAGGTGGTGAGGATAAAGAGGAGGGGGTGAGGAAGAGGAGGAGGAGAGATGGTGAGGATTAGGTGGTGGTGAGGAGGACAGAAGGAGGTGGTGAGGAGGTAAGGTAAGGTAAGGAGAGGAAGGGTGGGGAGGAGAGGAGAAGGTGGTGAGGAGGTGAGGAGGAGTAGAGGAGGAAAGGAGTGAGGAGATGATGAGGAGGTGGAGGAGAAGGAAGAGAGGAGGTCGTGAGATGTGAGGAGGTGGTGAGGAGGAAGTGGTGAGGAGGTAAGGAGGAGAAGGAGGTGAGGAGGGGTAAGGAAGAAGTGAGGAGTTGAGGAGGAGGTGGTGAGGAGGTGAGGAAAAGGTAGTGAGGAGATGGTGAGGAGGTGGAGGAGAAGGAAGAGAGGAGGTAGTGAGATAGGAGGAGGTGGTGAAGGAGGTGAGGAGGAATAAGGAAGAAGTGAGGAGGAGGAGATGAGGAGGTGCTACTGTCACTCCTGCTTCCTTTCAGTCATCTGCTCATATTAATGTTGAGTTATATGATTTTTCCAGGACTGAAGCAGTGGAGTAAATCAGGCTCAAAACAGTCGCTGCTTGTTCGTCACACGACCTTTGACCTCTGACCTCTGACCTTTGCTCCTGGAGGTTTTGGAGTTTGATACAGTTTGAAACTCAGCTGGTTTAATGTTTTTGTTTGTCTGTAGAGTTTCTGCTCGGACTCAAACATTTGTGACATAAAAAAATCTGTAAAAATGAATAAATAAAAATAAATGTATAAAAATGGGACCAAAACAGAAAGAAATTTACAACATCAAGACCATCGACCTGCACTGTCCTGGTTAAATAAAAAAACTGAAATAATCAAACTCCACAAACCTGGGGTCAAACACTTTGATCTGAATTTAAATACTCAACATTTTAAATCTCAGCAGAACTTTGTCTAAAAAGTCGTGATGTAACGAAATCCAAATGTCTCAGTTCAATATTTATAGCATCATTTTCTGGAGGCTGCTGAAGGTCACACAGAGCTCGGAGTAGAGCCGCTGCTCCTCCACGTGAAGCAGGTGAAGAGGCTCGGACGCCTCCTGGACGCCTCCTTGAGGAGCTGCTCCAGGCTCAGACCCAGGACACGCAGGAGGAACTATGTCCCGTGGTTAAACTACAGACTGACAACGAAAGAATTACAGTTACAAAAGTGAATAATAACAGTTATTTGTTTGTTGTTGTTTTTGGGTTGTTTTTTTTTTTATTATTATTTTGAGGGTTTTGGTTTTTTTTGTTTTTGTTTGGTTTTTTAAGTTATTATTATTATTATTATTATTTTTTTTTGTTTTGTTATTTTGATGTTGGGATTTTTTTTTGTTTATTTTCTTTATATTTTTGAGTTTAGTTTTTTTGTTTTTTTTTAGTTATTTTGAGTAGTTTTTTTTATTTTTTTATTTTTATTTTGAGTTTATATTTTGTTCTTTTGAGCCGGTAAAGATTAGCTAACGATTGACGATTAGTGGACTACAAAAGTGAACAATAACATTTATTTGTTCATATAATCTGCACTGAAACAGAGCAAAGCATCATGGTCTATGTAGTTCCCTCTGTTTTTTAGCTTTTCCTGTACCATAACGACGCATTTAAGCAAAGACACGTATAATTCGATATGTTGTGATATTATTTCGACGAGACAGTCTCACAATATTTCAGTTATTGTTACGTCACAGCTAAATAATCTTACTAAACTGACCCGGCGCCTGTTGCATCGCAGTGATGCTATTACATGAGGGAGCGCGGCGGGGATAAGCTGCGTCGATTTGTCAAGTGGGGCTCTGATTTATTTGAGCAGATGATTGTTAGCGCAGTGGAATAACACGCCGACGTAGGTCTGAAGTGTCTTGCCTAAGGACACAACAACAGACTTGTCATTTTGGTCTTAAATGTTCGTATTAACGAGCTCTACATGATCCTGGGGTTCATTTTTGGAGTTATTTTGAGTTTTTTGTTCTTTTATTATTTTGAGATTTTTTAAATTTTTTTTTTTGGTTTTGGTTTTTTGGTTTTTGAAGTTATTTTTATAACTTTTTTTTGTTATTTTGTTGGGATTTTTTTTGTTTATTTTCTTTATATATTTGAGTTTAGTTTTTTTGTTTTTTTTTTGTTATTTTGAGTAGTTGTTTTTTGTTTTTTTTTGAGGGTTTTTTATTTTTTGGGGTTTTTTTGTTGTTGGTTTTTTTGTTTTTTGTTTGTTTTTTAAGTTATTTTTATTTTTATAATTTTTTTTTTTTTTGGTTATTTTGATGTTGGGATTTTTTTAGTTTATTTTCTTTATATTTTTTATTTTTATTTTTTTTTTGTTATTTTTGTTTTTTATTTTTATTTATTTATTTTTTTACTAGCATCATGGTCTATGTAGTTTTTTATCTTTTACTGCACCATTACGACACATTTAAGCAAAGACACATATAATTCGATATGTTGTGATACTATTTCGACGATACAGTCTCACAATATTTCAGTTATTGTTACGTCACAGCTAAATAATCTTACTAAACTGACCCGGCGCCTGTTGCACCGCACAGCCCCAGATTTAGCACCGTTCATAAACATGATGGAGGGTTTACAGCGATGGCTCCGACAAGAATGTTTTGTTTCTCCTCAGTCGTGTTCATAGTTCTCGTGTGAGCGCCGCTACCACATGGAACGACTCGGACACTTGCTGCTGTGTGGAGACGACGCACATAACCTTTGTGGGGGCAGCCTTATAAAACGAAACCTGAGCTCCCACGACGATTACAGGGGCCGGGGCGAATGCTCGAGCCATCAGCTGAATGTATGTGAGCGTTTATGGCCAAGGACAAATACTGCGTGTACTGGCTTACTGTTTTATTTTACGGTATACAAGTCCGATTTCAAAATGGTAACATGGGACAGTGTAAAACCGGAGTGGAAAACAACATTTCGAGAAACCACTTCCAGGAGGGTTTTTTTAAGAGCGAAGGAAGTATGAAGTAATGGTGAAGTGTAGAGAAAGTGAAAAGGACAAACGGACATTAATAAGTGAGAAAAAAAACATTATTCAGTTTGCGTAATATATCTTTTTTTAGTTTTTTTATTTTTTAAAGTAATGACCATGTTCACTGTAATTTGTATTAAAATCTTCATTGGTAAAATACAATTATGTCACTGGGCATAAAGATTAATGCTAGACGCTGCCTTATATCTGTCTGAAGGAGGCGCTAACGGCACTGAAGCTAACGCACCTGTTTGTTTGTTCGAGGACAACAAAATGGCTTCTTTAACTCCTCTTTCTTTTATTTTCTTTGGCTCAGATCTGCACCTCGCTCTCTTCAAACTCGTGGTTCGTGTTTGAGATGAACAGCCGACTGTCGTCCTGAGCTGCTCTTACAACGACATTCGTGCCATTCCAGATCAGTATTACAGAGTTAAACTTATTGGTGCTGTAAAATTAATCTGGATTTTGTCAGATTATCTGTCTGAAGGAGGCGCTAACAACACTGAAGCTAACACAGCTGTTTGTTTACCGTTTGTTGGTTCTGAGAAAAGAAATGGTTTGAGAGGAGAGTTAAAGAGGACATTTTTGTTTGGAAAGACAGTCCATCTTTGAACAGGAATCAGGGCCTGAGACGTCATCTATCTTCGGTTTATAACTCCATCCTCAGACCTAGATCCAAACAAGGAAAACGATAGAGCTAGCCTGTATGCTAACAGTGTGAGAGCAGCCACTAGGGGGCGATTATGCAAAATATGAATCAGGCTCAGTTCGCAACAAACAGTCCCTCCAGCGTGTCCTTCCCCGCGGTCTCCTCTTGGTGGGACATGCCCAGAACACCCCCACAGTCCTGGTTTAGTCCTGTTTTAGTCCTGGTTTAGTCCCGGTTTAGTCCCGTTTTAGTCCCATTTTAGTCCTGGTTTAGTCCTGGTTTAGTCCAGTTTTAGTCCTACTTTAGTCCTGGTTTAGTCCCGGTTTAGTCCCGTTTTAGTCCCATTTTAGTCCTAGTTTAGTCCTGGTTTAGTCCCATTTTAATCCTAGTTTAGTCCCGTTTTAGTCCCGGTTTTGTCCCGGTTTAGTTCCATTTTAGTCCTTTTCACGTGGAGGAGCAGCGGCTTTACTCCGAGCTCCTCACTCTATCACTAAGGAAGCGCCCACCCCCCGGAGGAAACCCATTTCGGCCGTTTGTATCTGTGATCTTGTCCTTTCGGTCGGTAAACAAACAGGTGTGTTAGCTTCAGCATCGTTAGCGTCAGTGTCGTTAGCGTCAGTGTCGTTAGCGTCAGTGTCGTTAGCGTCAGCGTCGTTAGTGTCAGTGTCATTAGCGCCTCCTTCAGGCAGATATGAGGCAGTGTCCAGCAGGAATCTGACCAGAACTTGTCCAAGAACTTTGTACGAGCAGAGAAACGACTTCACTCTGAAACATTTGTTTAGTCACAGATTTGGATTTTTCTTTTGTTATAAATGTCCTCAGAGTTTTTTTTTGAGTTAAAGTTTTACCTGCATTAACAGAGAGTTTATATAGTTACTTATTTACTTAAAATACTGTTTCGAGATGTAATATTTGCTGTAAAAGAAACTGTTGTGATCAGCGGTGGAAGGTAACAAAGTACTGTAGTAAAGTACTGTACTTAAGTAGAATTTTCAGGTATCTGGACTTTACTTAAGTACATTTTACAGTGGATACTTTTTACTTTTACTTGAGTATGTTTGAGAGCAGTATCTGTACTTTCTCCACTACATTTTTGAACAGGACTGAAAAGTAAAAGTACTTTTCATGTGATTTGAGGAGGTATTTTAACCATGTTCATGAAACATCCTGAATAAAGTTGAAGAGTTTGAGCTTTGACTTTGAACAAAATAAAAATAAAACACAAAATTCATGAGAAAAATTAAGAAATTGATTTGTTTTATAACTGTTGAACAAAATATGTGTCATTTTTAATCAATATCTCTAACACTTGTGTCAAATACTTTTACTTTTTACTCTTAAAGTACATTTTTAAACATTACTTAAATACTTTTACATACATTTTATATTTACTTGAGTAACTTTTTTCCTCTGCATCAACAAAACTCGTTGCTAAACTCAAATCTTGCACCGTTTTTTGCATTAATTACGTTTTTTTCCCTAAACTATTGTTATTTCCACCATTGTCATAACAGTTTCTCCTCGACAAACATCTCCTCGCCGTCGATCGAGCCTGTAAAGCTACGTCTTCACGCTAATCGGCGAGCCCTCATCCCCACGGCACATCCATCCAACAAGCTCGATTTATGGGGTGGCTGCCAGCGTCTGCTCGGCCCGGCGTAAATCTCGCGCTCCACGCTGCCTCTGCTCTGGGCCCTCGGCGAGCTCACACATGGCTCCTATTACAGGCCCATACAGTAGCCATTCTTCTCGGCGGACAGCCCCCCTCCCCGCTCCCCGCTCCCTCCCTCTGCTCCGTGACGCTTATTAGAAATGTAACATACTTGTCTGGGAGTTTGTTACAGATTTATGCCGTACAGGTGCGGCGCTGGTGCATAAAGAGCCGGTAAAGGTTAGCTAACGATCGGCGAACAGTCGGTACCAAGTGATGCTGTTACATGAGGGAGCGCGGCGGGGATAAGCTGCGTCGATTTGTCAAGTGGGGCTCTGATTTATTTGAGCAGATGATTGTTAGCGCAGTGGAATAACACGCCGACGTAGGTCTGAAGTGTCTTGCCTAAGGACACAACAACAGACTCGTCATTTTGGTCTTAAATGTTCGTATTAACGAGCTCTACATGATCCTGGGGTTCATTTTTTTGAGTTATTTTGAGGGGTTTTTTTTTGTTGTTGTTTTTTTTAGGTTTTTTTCTTTTTGTATATAGAGTTTTGGGGTTTTTTTATTTATTTATTTTTGTTTTTTTGAGGTTTGTTTTATTATTATTATTTTTTTAGTTATTTTAATTATATACATATATATATATGTTTATTTTATTTATTTATTTTTTTGTTGTTTTGAGGTTTTGTTTTATTTTTTTTAGCTATTTTGAGTAGTTTTTTTTGTTTTGCTTTTTTTTTTAGCTATTTTGCGTAGGTTTTTAATTTTTTTTAATTTTGAGTAGTTTGTTATTTGTTAAATGAATGTTATTTGAAAATGATAGAAAGTATTTTAAAAGATGTTGAATTTTGTCGCAAGACTCAAAAAATCACATCAACAGGTTAGATTATGTCAGACTAGTGGTGTGACAAAATCTGAAGGGGCGTTACCTTCAACAGCCTCGCTCCGGATTGGCTCTTTGGTTGCTATGATACTCAAGAGAGAATTGGCAGCAAGGTCGGCAAGGTCAGAGTTTTCACTGATAATAGAGCTAGCATAAATTTAGCCTAGAAAACCAAACTCCTCTGTCGTCTCAGTGCTTCTCCAGAGCGCTAATTTGCTAATTCGCTAATTTGTCCTCACAATATGAACATTAATAACAGACACATCAGGTCCTTCTTTCCCCGAGGTCACTCTCTAGCGTTAGCAACAGGTTTGATTGACAGCGTTGCTAAGTGCACAACAAAAATAGTGCAAAAAAACGAAAATAAAACCAAAAACAAACATGGCAAAGACAAAAAATTAAAGAGAAAATGATAGAAAGTATTTTAAAATGTGTTGAATTTTCTTTTCCAAATACAAGACTCAAAAAATCACATTACGAGGATTTTTGATGGAAATCTGAAGGGGCGTTACCGTCAACAGCCTCGCTCTGGATTGGCTCTTTGGTTGCTATGATACTCACGGTCGGAATTCTCTGCCCCAGATTAGCCGCTATAACTGCTAGCCTCGATGCGCTTCATTTGGAGGGTGACGTCACACTCGCTTAGCTCGTTTTTTGACGCAGACGACGGTTTTACATGACGCTACTGAAAATGTTAGCATCACATATCTGCAGACGACTCCACTTCACAACACGGACGATATTAGATCTACACACGGACAGAAACTAGCGGTGTAATGGGACGGGACGGGTACAATATGAGCTCACCCTGCAGACTTTACAATCTGGAGCGTGCGTGAGCGAATGTGGAGCTGCGTTTGATGGGCTCCTGACTGGTACCTGGTGGTCTGCTCCCCGTCTGTCACCACCACATCTTCACAGCTCCGTGAGTCTGTAATGGCTGCCAGAACCTCCCACACCCCAAAACACTCCAAAACATCAGATTTTTCCAGAATTCATCCATTTACACTCACAGACAGCAGTGGAAATAGAACCACCGACCTCGAGGTTACGGGGTGAATGCTTCAAACTCATGAGCTGCACGTGTTAGAGCGACTCTTTGCAGTTTTACAGGTGAATTCAACAACTTTTACCGAGCCAGAGCGGAGTTTTTTTGTCGTCACGCTAATGCTAACAACAGCTAGCATGCTAACAGTGCACTTCCTGGTTCGAGGACGATAAAAATGCCAGATAATCAGATGCAGACGGCACGTTTTGACCCCAAGAGCTGCTTTTACCTTATATCTGTCTAAGTAAAAGAAAAAAGTGACATAATTTGGCCTAAAAATCAGGTACTGTCCCTTTAAATTGACAAGGTACAAATTGTTTTAAGTGATTATAAAGAAAAAGGGAAGTGTTCTGCCCCAGTTTAGAAAGATTTCTCTTGTGAGTTCATCTGTTTTGTCTATTCAGAGCTACCGTAGATCCCATATTGTTGCAGATTTTCAACAGTTCTGTCATTTTTCACTGTGTTTAAACCCTGTAAACTGTCATCTGGCTCCATGTAAATATCTTTCTTTAAGTATTATAACTTTATAACATGTTAGCTCGCTCTATAAACCCACTTTAAGTCACTTTAAGTTGATTTTACAGTGTAAATTTGCGTTAAAATAGAAGACGTTATTAGCGTTAGCATGTCTATGGGATTTTCCATTCATGTTAGCATTATGCTAATCAACAATTTTACACATTAGTTGTAGTGACTTCTAAGCTAATGTTGTGCATATATTATACTTTAATAAGCTACTATATGTTGTTTTATGTAGCGCTGCATAATATTTGTTCATAGAAATATAAAAACATGATTGTAAAATGCAGATATTTCTTTGTATGTCACAGTTTTATAATCTACTCTTCAGTAAATGTCCAACACATCGAGAGGCTTCCTGGAGTTTGTGCACATTTCTATATCTTTCTACAGTTTTAAGACCTTTTTGGCTTTATTTGGTTGATCTTTTTGGCACCTCATGGAAGAATTTCATCATCAACCGTCCACATCAGGGTCCGTTTGGCACATTCGACGACTTTGGAGACTCGGACCCGGTTTGGAGATTCGAGGCTTCAGAGCTCGGACAGACCAACAACTTAACGATGACGTGGTTATGAAGTTTGTCCAAACACACATTATAGACCTTTATATCTCGCCTAGACTTTTTTTTTTAGCGATAAAATCATGTTAAAGGAGGTATCAGCCTGTACTTTTGCATTTTTTCACACAACTTCCTCTATTTTACACCTTTATCCATCCTTATTTTTCCTTCGATGCATCACATAACGGCACGATCGGCGAGTGAGGCCACGTCATCGGCTCATTTTAGGTTCATCTCGCTCCATGTTCAAGCTGAAAAGAGACATTCCCAGGCAGAAGTAGATGACAAAACCAGGATCGAGCTGGAAATGCTGGAGGTCAGAGGTCAGGGAAGTGAAACTGACACTTCTACAGCGAGAGCTCGAGGGGCAGAGATCGGCCTGAACAAATGAAATGTCCAAACTGTGAAACGCCACAATTAAAATGGACAAACTTAGACTTTTGACTTGACTTGAGGGTCAGAGATGTGAGCGGAGACTAGAGACGTCAGGAATCTGGTGTTGAAACTGGTGATATTTGTATTTTTATGTGATATTTTGTGGAAATGAACCAGATTGTGAAAACTGTTTGCTACTTTTTCCTTTTAAAATGCCTCGAAAAGACTTTGTTTCAGGCGTAATCCAAAGAACGAAGACTTAAAAGTGCAAAAAAACACGTACTTCTTCATAAAGTCTGCACTGAAACGGAGCAAAGCATCATGGTCTATGTAGTTCCTCTGTTTTTTTAGCTGCTGCACAAAAACTTTAATTTAAACAAAGAGCCGTGTGTAATCTGACATATCACAATATTTCACTTATTTTTTTATGTCACTAATCAGATGAGCGTAAAAATTATGACTTTGAAACTTACAGTTAATGTAAAGTGCTTTTTGTGTGGCTGTTTTTGACACTTCATCTTCAGTTTGAATGAAGAAAAAGGAAGAAAATCGTTAAAATAGTTAAAATCGTGGTGTTTTTTCTAGTTAAATAAAAGAATAAAAAAGTGTGCACATTGTGACATCCCCGACTCAGACTCACCACAAACATCTTTTATTTGGGATCACAAGTGTTGATCTCATCTTCTTAAACCCCACATCTTCCACCTTTTTCCTCAAGATCCACTTTTGATGGCATAAAAAAAAATAAAAATAAAAATAAAAACAATAAAAATAAAAATATACATATAATAATAATTCAAAGTAAAAAAAAAAATATAATAATAAAAATAGGTAAATATAATAATAATGATGATAAAAAAAATAATAATACAAAATAAATAATAATAATAATCAAAAATAAATAATAAAATAAATATGATAAAATAATAATAAAATGATCAGATGAATAATAAAATACTAAAAATAATAATAATATGAAATAATAAAAAAATAATAATGAAATGAATATAATAATAAATAATAATAAAAAAATATGATAAAATGATAATAATAATAAATAATGATGATGAATAATAAATAAAAAAATAATAATAATAATAATAAAATAATAATAAAATGATAATAAATATAATAATAATAAAAAAAAAATATAATGATGATGACAATAATAATACAAAACTAAAAAATAAATAATAATAAAAATAATAATAATAAAAATAACAATAATAGATAAATCATAATAAAAATTACAATAATAATAATAATAATATACATATACAAAATCATGCCTAACAGACAAAAGGATTATATATAAAAAAACACACACAACCACAAACGTCTCTGACATGTCCCTGTTTCCCTCCCTGAGCCCTGTCCCCTGTCCAACCCGAACCCCCAGCTCCGCTCTCAGATTAAATAACTCCTTGTAGCTCATTGTCTGAACTCGTCCTCCCTCCTTTTTCCAGTAAGGGGGACACTCTACGCCTTCAGCCTTGACCGGGTCTTCTGCTTGATCCGTGTCTCTGCTGGACCCCTGCCCCACCCTGAGTGATTGATGGCTCCCCCCTCGCCCCCGCCCCCCCCCGGCTCGGCGGACAGCATAGCGTTTCATGAGCTCATCCGTGTGGCGCCCGGTAGCTACACCTCCAATGCGGGCCCCTGTCTCTCCCCGTCTGGAAGCGCGGGGCTCCCTGGGGATCGGAGCACATGCGACCCCCTTCACACAGCCCGCCCGTGACCCCTCGGCGACCTCACTGTATCATCACTGTCTCCATGTCGTCGTCAGGCCCAAACTCGGGATAAGTGCCCAGACTATCCCTTTACTTTCTGTTTAATCCCAATCTAATCTAATTACCGCAGAGCCACAGTGACAGGAGCATGTCTGGGCCTGGCACAGCGGTGGAGGTGCTTGTGTTACTGCTGTATTTCTCTAATTTTGGTTTAATATTGGTGCTAAACGTCTTTTGGGCCCCGTTGTGCCATTACGATTTGGTATGCTGGTGTCCGGTGTAATGCTAACCTCAACACGGATCAGACGAGCATCTCAGAGAGTTTATTTTTGACATCTCAGCCGCTGACGAAACCATGAGCCGCTCCACTTTTTCATCCACAACAGTGAACGTAATGTTGTTTTAATCTTTACGACGTCAAAATGTGAAGCTAAAACTGCAGCAAATGAGTCTGTAATATTCTGAGTAGTGGATGAATTAAGTCTCAGATAAAGAAGTAAAACGATACTCAAGTAAAAGTATTAAAGTACCTGTTTAAAATGCACTTTCAGAGGAAAAAGTAAAAGTATTTGAAGTGTAAATGTCGTGATATTGATTCAAAATGACACATATTTTGTTCAACAGCAACAAAACGAATCAATTTCTTAACTTTTCTTCTGAATTTTGTGCTTTTATTTTTGTTTTTTACCATGTTTTTTACAAACATGGTAAAAATAACTCCTCAAATCAAATGAAAAGTACTTTTATTTTTCAGTCCTGTTCAAAAATGTAGAGGAGAAAGTACAGATACTGCTCTCAAATGTACTCAAGTAAAAGTAAAAAGTACACACTGTAAAAGTACTTAAATAAAGTACAGATATGTATAAATTTTACTTAAGTACAGTATTACTTACTTTCTGTATTATCATATTATTATCTTTATAGTCAAGTCATATTTTCTGTACATTTTTGTTAAAGTCTAAGCTGCAGAACTAGTTTATTTCTTATTTTACTTATTTGTAAAACGACGGCTCATATTAATGAACAAAATCCTCTGTACAGACAGTTAGAGAATAGTTTCAAATTAGTTAAAAGTCGTGGGACATTTTATATAATCTCCAACAAAGATAATCACCGTTAAATCACCAAAATGTGCAGAAAAAAACATTTATCCACAGGGGAGTCGACAGGGGGGGACAAAGGGGTCTGGTGTCCGGGGCCCCAGGGTCTTAGGGGGCCCAGAATTGGACCCTCTTCCTGTTAATTTGTTTTACAGGGGCCCACGTGAGGCTTATTGCCACAGTTAACGGCCCTGCTCATCCATAATATTCTCTGTATTTCCAGACTAAACGTCGCTCTGGAGGAGACGCACCAGCCAAAAAATGCAGAATAATGAAGAAAAAAACATGTATAAATCTGAGACCAAGAACAGACATTTTATCTTTAAAGTCAAGTTATAATAATCAGAATAAAATGTGGAAGAACAGGCTGAAAATCAAATCAAATCACACCACCATCAGTCCAAATCACTAAATCCACTGAGTTCTTCATCCTCGTGTCGAAGACGAACAACTCCACCAACTCCAGAGGAAGATGAAGCTCCTCTTCCTCTTCTGTGAGGCTCAGACTGGTACAAGTCTAGAGCGCCCCCGTGTGGTGCCACTGTGACAAGAACCAACATGTGACATTATATTTGAATCATTTCACATATAAGTCGCATCTGAGGATAAGTCGCCCCTGAACTATGAACAAAAGTGACATTTACTGTTTGGAAAATACAGTAATAACAAAATTCTGCACATGTGAATCTTTATAAGACTCAAAATCAGCACAAAATACTCACTTTTTACTCTTTAAGTACATTTTTAACATATCTTTTTCATGTAATACTTTTACTTGAGTTTTTTTTTGTGTGGAGTTCTTCTTCCTCTGTTCGTTCTGTCATTATGAAGAACTGGGGCTGCCTCTTCCTCTTCTGTGCGGCTCATACTGGTACAACTCTAGAGCGCCCCCTGTCAGTGTGACAATAACCAACATGTGACATTATAGATTTGACTCATTTCACATATAAGTCGCATCTGAGGATAAGTCGCCCCGACAAACTATGAAAAAAGTGACACTTATCGTCCAGAAAACACAGCACACACGTCCATAAGAACTGATATAATTATTTTGGACATGATCATCGTCACAAAATGTTAATATCGTCCCAGGCCGACTCTCTACTCCAGCAGACGTCTTTGAGTAAGTAAGTAAGACAGAAAAAGTAAGTAAGTGTAATACTGAGTTGTGCTGGTTGTAAACAGTCTCTCCCCTCGTATGGACACCTCCCTGACACCTCCTTTAGGCTCCTCCCCTCAGAACACCTCCGTTCCCCTGCTCCTTTCATCATGTTCCCACCTTAACCTCCCTCCATGGATCCAGCAGAGGCCTGTCCTTCTCCACATGCGCCACATTCCAGCGAGGGAAGAATCCAAGGGCAGCGATAACCTAATCTCCCCCGTCTGCAGGAGCACCTGTCAAGACGGGGCGGGAGCACCTGTCAGGACGGGGCGGGGGGCACCTGTCAGGACGGGGCGGGGGGCACCTGTCAGGACGGGACAGGAGCACCTGTCAGGACGGGGCGGGGGCACCTGTCAGGACGGGACGGGGGCACCTGTCAGGACGGGGCGGGGGCACCTGTCAGGACGGGGCGGGGGCACCTGTCAGGACGGGGCGGGGGCACCTGTCAGGACGGGGCGGGGGCACAGCGGCGGCAGGTCCCTGGATGATGTGGTGGAGATGTCCGTGTGTCCCTCAGTCGTCCAGATCTGATCGTAGTAAAATCCAAAAGTTAAATCTGTCAAATGGACCAAATGTTCCCTCCTGCAACTTTTCGTCCAGATTTGACTTTTGCATTTTACTACAAAAAGCTCCAGATGGATAAAAGGAAACGTTTTTGTGCAGAGAATCTAAAAGCTACAAGTCGAACATTTTACATTTTAACCAGACTGACGCCAGACGAAGTTCTACCTAATCCCAACTTGGAATGTCTCTCGTTCATATCGTAGCCTGTTGATTTGTTAGATATTAAAACAGTTTTGGGCTAAAATGTTTTCTTCCCTGCAACAAACCTTCAAAACTCTTTTTTTTTTTAAAGTTACACAGATGGTAATGATGCTGTTTCTTCATTATTATTACACAGGGTGGCCCAAAAGTCACTGACAGTCATAACTCTTTTGTTTCTAAATATTTTTCTTTCATTTTTTCAGAGCATTTAGAACGACTTTTCCCACATTAATCTGAGCAAATCCAGCACCGAGGAACAAACCCTCATTGTACAGTGGTACTTTGAGTCACATGGGTCAAATTCACAAACCACAGGGGGCAGTATGTGACCTCCACAGACCTGACTCGTCCTGATTTCTTCCTGTGGGTCTATCTTAAAGAAAAGGTGTTTGTGAATAAACCTCAGACAATAAACGACTTAAAATGTAATATCAGGATCAAATAAGAGACATAAGCCGGAAATACTTTAAATATTATGTAAAGTGTGTTGGATCAGGCTGTTCAGAGACAAACTGACATTTTTACTTCCCCTAGTTTAAGTCGTGATAAGTTCAAGTGTAAGTGAACAATTATAACCATTTATATTGCAAAAAATCTCAGAAGGTTCAGTTTATCTACTGCTAAAATTTGGTGAGTTTAACTTAAGAATTAAAGGAGCTACTGAAGATTTAAAAGCGTCAGTGACTTTTGGGCCACACTGTATATACATGTCAGGCTAACTGTGAATATACATCCTGAAACTCCACAATCAAAAACTGAAATATCCTCAAGTTTATTTCCTTCTTTTCTTCATTCTTGCTCCGTGGACGATCCTTCTGACCCAAATGAAACCAGATAGTTCATTTAAGAATAGAAAACCAATGAATGACACACAATACGCCGAGACCCTGCCCCAACGACCAATCAGATCTGTCAGCCAGCTGTTGTGAGGTGAGCCCACGGCGGCGCAAAGGGCCCCGTCCGTCTGAGGCCCTCCACATAAATCAGGGGCCGAGGGAGCAGTTGCCGCTCGTGTCTGGCCCTGAAGAAGACACAGACATTTGTGGCATAGCTGCGTTTCAGAGCCCTGCCTGTGTTATTGTTTACAGTCAAAATTGTGAAGACGTAAAGCGACTGTCATCAGGACGTTCGCTCTGACCTCCCCTTTAAGCCCCCGGACCTCCCCTTTAAGCCCCGCTCTCTGTTTTACGCTGGTGGAATGTCTTTAAGCGTCTGTACTTTCAATTTTACAGGGGACTTTTTAGTTTTACTTCAGTGCATTTGAGAGCAGTATCTACGGTTTTGAACAGGGCTGAAAAATAAAAGTTTTTTTTTTATTATCGTTTGAGACCTGCTGAAAAGTCTGAGGGTTTATTTTTAACATTTTTGAGCAAATAAAAATGCAGTAATAATATTTATTTGGAGAATGAGCCATTTTCTTACAAATAAAAACAGCGAGAAAAAAAACCCCACTGATTTAGTCGTACGAAATACTTTTACTTTTTACTCTTTAAGTACATTTTTAAACAGGTACTTTAATACTTTTAATTAAGTAGATTTACTCCAGTATCTGTACTTGTGGTCCCTGGTTTATCTCAGGGGTTACGTTCTAAAAAATAACCCACAATAGGTGAAATCTGTGAAGTATCAGCTTTATTTTTTACATTATTCTCTCTGTTTCTTGTCTGTAAAACTCCTCACCACACACTTTATACACTTTTCTCACACATTAACATTTTCTCACATTTCTCTCTTGTTTAAACACAAAGTTCAAACCTTCGTCGGTGCCTTTGTCGGTGCAGAACGTTTCATCGACATTGTGGGTTTTGTCGGGGAGAAAACTTGCAAACATACAGCACTTCAGAGTCACACTGATCCAACATTTATGTAAATTTGTCTGACACATTCTGTACTGTACAGGAGACACGGAGGAGACTGATGGACAATGGTCTACAGTCCCTCAGCCAATCAGGACGCAGAACACAATGGTCTACAGTCTCTTAGCCAATCAGGACGCAGAACACAATGGTCTACAGTCCCTCAGCCAATCAGGACGCAGAACACAATGGTCTACAGTCCCTCAGCCAATCAGGACGCAGAACACAATGGTCTACAGCCCCTCAGCCAATCAGGACGCAGAACACAATGGTCTATAGTCACTCAGCCAATCAGGACGCAGAACACAATGGTCTACAGCCCCTCAGCCAATCAGGACGCAGAACACAATGGTCTACAGCCCCTCAGCATTTAATTCAGTAAAAATAATAGAAATAATAAAATTTTCACATGAGCAACCCAACTTTTTCATCCACAACAATGAATGTAATGTTGTTTTAATATTTACGATGTGAAGCTAAACAAATGCATACTTTAAACCAGTAGCATTGAGCTAACTCACTGTTTAGCCATTAGCATTAACTGGCCAGTTGTCAGATTTAAACTTCGTCTTTTGCTGTGAATCAGAGGGACACAGACACGAAAAAATCGACTTACATAAAACTATTTAAGAAGTATTTTTGTGTATATTCGTGTAAAAGTCTGTGTTTCTGCTCACAAAAGACACGGACGATTAAAGCGACATTTAATTCAGTAAAAATAATAGCATGTTTTCACTCAACAAACCTTTGAATCCGCTCGTACCAAACCTCGTATCCCCGAACACGCTCGTTCACCCCGCTCCAGTGTATCTTGATAAATGATCTCGACCTTTCTTGGACTGACACTGTTAATGCCTCCGTGCAGAGAAGGTCTAGTTTTCCCTCTTGTCCAAGGTTATTTCAACCAAACCAACCATTCTATGTAACGTCTGCGTTCCCTTCCAGCCTGACACTGGAACGCTGCTTTGCATGTAGTCTGATTATTATCTGCTGCACAAATTGCTAGCAGCTGCTTGTTCACGGCCCACGGTGCAGAGTTTATATATCGAAACTGCTGGAATGTGGACAATTACCAGTTTCACTTTCTCACAATAAGCTTAATATAGTTTACAGAAAGCGCTTTGTTGAAAATTCGACTTTAAAGGGTTTTATAAGCCTCTGGGGCGAGTGTCAGCAGATAAAAATAGGTTCAAAGTATGTGCTCGGTATATTTCTCTGGTAGCAAGGACAAAACAAAGATGAGAAGCTCTTTCCATGCAAGATGATTACTGGACCAGGGGAAGTAAATGGTTTATATAATGGAGTTTGACTGTGGACCCATGTGCGAGAGGAGCCAAAACGTGAACATTACAACAGTATGCTCAGGTTTTCCTTTACAAAGTACTTTAGTACACACTGAGAAGTACTCTGGAGACGGTCGAACTTTCTCATAGTAATAATTTTTCGCAGGGCAGTTATGTTTTTTACTCTTAATAAGGAATTTATGAATGATTCAGACTGAGTATCTACTTTAATAAACCGAGATCGTAACCCGTAAAGTAAGTCGTGAAGTCTGAATTCTTAATAAACGGTTTTAAGCAGCCTCACTGTTAGCGTTACTACTTCATGTAGCGTCACTACTTCGTGTTAGCGTCACTACTTCGTGTTAGCGACACTACTTCGTGTTGGCGTCACTACTTCCTGTTAGCGTTACTACTTCATGTTGGCGTCACTACTTCCTGTTAGCGTCACTACTTCGTGTTAGCATCACTACTTTGTGTTGGTGTCACTACTTCCTGTTAGCGTCACTACTTCGTGTTAGCGTCACTACTTCGTGTTAGCGTCACTACTTCGTGTTAGCGTCACTACTTCCTGTTAGCGTCACTACTTCGTGTTAGCATCACTACTTCGTGTTAGTGTCACTACTTCGTGTGTGGTGTCACTACTTCCCGTTAACGTCACTGCTTCCTGTTAGTGTCACTACTTCCTGTTAGCGTCACTACTTCATGTTAGCGTCACTACTTCCTGTTAGCATCACTACTTCTGTCCAGTTTTATCTCTGAGTTTTTTTGCAGAGTGACGTTAAAATGAATAAATATTTTAGCGTCACTACTTCGTGTTGGCATCACTACTTCGTGTTAGCGTCAGTACTTCGTTTTGGTGTCACTCCTTCGTGTTAGCGTCTCTACTTTGTGTTAGCGTCACTACTTTGTGTTAGCGTCACTACTTCCTGTTAGCGTCACTACTTCCTGTCCAGTTTATCTCTGAGTTTTTTGCAGAGTGAAGCTAAAATGAATAAAATATTTTACAATGAGGCCGTGGACAGAGAGCTGCAGGTGCAAAAATAAAACAAATACTTCACCAGAGACACTTGTGTTTAGAAAGAGACATGGGCCGTGTCTCAATTCGTCGGTTTCTCACTTCATCGGCTACATTTGAAGGACACTTACGTCACTTCCAGAGCGACAAGGCCTGTCCCATTTCATGCAAAAATCTGTCCTGTGTTTCCTGTCCCATTTCGGCACAGCCTTTATGGTCGACGGAGGCTACACAAGTGTCGAATTGGGACACAATCATCTTTGTTGTCAATGCTAACGCTAATGCTAATTTTGAGGCGTAATAAATATCAAAACACCACCACAAACCGAAGTATTCTACATGTAAAAATAATTTATTTTAGTTCATTTGAATTTTAATAAGTTGTTTATTTTATGTTTTCCGATTGCAATAAATGTTAGCATCGAGACACAGTGCGCTAGCTAGCACGCTTCTTTGGACATAGCCTCTCAGTTGTGGTTATTATAAAACCAGTAAAACCTATAAAAACATTTGAATAAATGAGATTCTGTCTTTAAAAAAAACGTCGAATTGGGACACGGCCATGTTTGTGCCTCAATGCTAACGCTAATGCTAATTTTGAGGTGTAATAAATATTAAAAGATTCCCACAAACTAAAGTATTCTACATGTAAAAATAATTGGGTAGTCTTTATTTTAGTTCATTTGAATTTTAATAGGTTGTTTAATTTATGTTTTCCGATTACAATAAATGTGACTGTTAGCATCGAGACACAGTGAGCTAGCTAGCACGCTTCTTTACACATAGCCTCTTAGTTGTGTTTATTATAAAACCTATGAAAACCTTTGAATAAATGAGATTCTCTCTTAAAAAAAACAGGTTTCTACCAATTGTTATCTTTGTCTGAAATGCTAACTACGCCACGCTAACCACCAACGCTAGCTAGCTCGGGTTATGACCTGGTGAAAACACGGCGGCGGCACGAAACCATCTCATTCTAAAGTACCATTTGTGTAATTTAAAGGTCGGGGAATATCAAAAGTTTAGCCACAAATGTTTTTACCTTCACGAAATTCTGTCTCAATCAGTGAACGGCACGAACACTGGACGCTACTCAAAGCTCTGACGACGGTGGCATGGAAAGTCAATACGGATCGACAAAGTGAAGTGGAGTCCGACAGGTTGTCTCCTTGTCAGACGCAGCCTAGCACCTCGCGAGCGGTTGAACAGTTTAACCTATAATTACCACAATTAAAATAATACTCATATTAACAGAGAAAAATTGCTTCCAAATGTTCACTCGACTCGCACACGGGTAGAAAAACAGCACCACATGGCACAGCTTTGGCACCTTCCTCGGACACGTCACTTAAGTCCGTCCATCTCGCATGCAAATCGGTAACCACGGCGACGGCGTTTTTTTCGCTAGCCACACACAACGCAACACACTGCACCAGGTCCACGTCTGTGTCATCTGCAGTTTAGATCATCTCAGTGTTTTAAGGGCTAAGTAAGTAAGAACCTGAGGGACCTGAGGGAACTGAGGGATCTGAGGAACCTGAGGGACATGAGGGACCTGAGGGAACTGAGGGATCTGAGGAACCTGAGGGATCTGAGGGATCTGAGGAACCTGAGGACCTGAGGGACCTGAGGGACCTGAGGAATCTGAGGAACTTGAGGGATCTGAGGAACCTGTGCGACATGAGGGACCTGAGGGATCTGTGGGATCTGAGGAACCTGAGGGATCTGCGGGACATGAGGGACCTGAGGGATCTGTAGGATCTGAGGGACCTGAGGGACCTCCAAACTTCTTTCTCCACTACGTTTTTGCACTGGGCTGAAAAGTAAAAGTATTTATATTTAAGCTTGAGACCTGCTGAAAAGGCCGAGGATTTATTTTTAACATTTTTTTTATTTGAGCAAAACTAAAATTTATGAATAAAAACAGACAAACAATCAATTAAACTGTTTCTTTTGAACAAAGTCCGGCACAAATCTTTATCAAAATCACCACATTTGAAGCTTTGAACGACTCAAAATCTGCATGAAAAACTTGTACTTTTTACTCTTTAAGTACTTTTTTACTTAAGTAGATTTGTTCATGTGATACTTTTATTTTAATTTTCAGAACTGAAGAAGCGAATTGGACGAGCAGCGAAACATCTTCAACGATTTGTCCAGTTGAAAGATTTAAACTTCGTCTTTTGCTTCTTTTCTTTTACTTCAAATCGATTTCGAGGTTTTTACGTGACACAAAACAGTATCTTTTTGTCCAGTATATCTGAATAAAAGTTCTCGTATTTCTTCGTTGGAAAGAACTACAGATTATACAAAGTTATGGATATGAAGGAATGACTGTCATCGCCCAAACTCGACCCTAATCGATCAAATCCGATAAATTAATGACCACACACAAGGCAACCGGCGAGTTCATGAGTCCGTCTTGTTCTTGTGATTGAAGTACACGACCTCTTTCTCACACGGCGCTGGTCCACGCTGGGAATTTCCAAAGATTGGTCTGTCGGCACCGCTCCAAAACCCGACTATAGGGGAACTCGTAAGTCTGACCGCATTATTACACGCTCCTGACAGTTGAGGCGAGTGCGAAAATTTGCGAGAGCCCTGAATATTTGGGGAGCGTTTGTGATTGATTATTTCTCCGTCGTCGCAATAGATACCGTAAATTCTGCCGTAAAAATGCCCTTTACTTTGGTGAAAATGGCAGGGGGGTTCGACATCAAAGTTCCAAAAGTACATGGTCAGATTCAAAATGGCCGCCACATGCCCTATAAAAAACCGCTGGACCCCTCAGTCATGGACGAACAGAAACATGAAGCGCTCCAAAGTCAACACAATATCCTGCTCTTGTTCTTAGCCTTTTCACTGTTCACAGATTGAGACATCCCCAAGTATTACACCGTGTTTTTTCTTCTTGGCAGTAACTAGCTCATGTCCAGTAAGTGCAGTATATTGATGTAGAGGCCGGGCTGAGGTTGCAGGAGTGTGAGGGAGTGATCCGTGGAGTCCAGCCGACACAATTACAGCCTGACCCCGCACGTTTTGATGGATGTGAGGAGGAGTGACCGAAGAGCGCACCAGGGAATGTTGTATTTCGGATTTTATGGCCACCGTGCCGGCTCTCCCGCTCGCTCTGTGGTCACCGTAAACCCAAAGAATCACTATCGCAAACACGGAGGTAGCGCGGAACAACAGATTTCTGACAAGGCGGTTACTGTGTCGGCTTATTTTTAGATGAATGAGCAATTTCGGCTACGGTACAGAATTACAAATGGCTTTCGACTTGGGGCCGTGGAGTTACGCCAAGGGAACATAAGAATACTTGTTTTGGAAATGTGCAAATGTAGCATATAGTTAAAGCAATTTTACAAAGAGGTATTGTGTGACTGCGTGAAAGTAGTGAGTGTTATATGGTTTCTGCTGACAAATTGAATCGTTTAGGGTTTCTTTCGATGCAAAATCCAAGTTCAGTTTTGAAGGTGAGGGAAAAAAAACGAACGAAACCCCCGTGAGTCAATGGATTATGCAATTTTCAAAAGATAATCGAATTCTTACAACATGTTCTTGAAATATAATGTTCGCAGTGTGTAACTTCTCTATGATCCCATGGAAATACAAAGTTTGGGACATTCTGCATGGAGTTTTAAGCTATACTACGGAAGATCAGAGCCGAAGAAAAACAACACACGAGGATAAAAAAACGAGGAGAGAAACGAGGAAAAAGAGGCTCTGCACCAGCCACGTAAAGCCGGGTTTGTGGAGATGCGAGCCCGCGCTCACAGCACAGACACATGTTTTTTCAATGAAATAGAATCATCGAAATGGAGAAAAGTTAGATGTGGCTGCTTTAAAACAGGGGTGTCAAACTCAAAAAAATTGAAACTGAGACAAAATTCATGGGCCAAACTCAATATTTATTAAAAAATGTCCCGCACCTGATGTGTAAAGTTTAACCTTTTCAGATGGAAAACACAAAATCTGGGACTCAAGCTTGATATTACAAATGTATGAGGAATTAAATTGAAATAAAAGACACAGCAGTAGCACTTGCCGGTCTCAGCTGCGTGACATATGAGCTTTAAAATGTAGATGTTTTGCTTTAATTAGATCAAATCAGTAAATGACACGTTGCGACATAGTTTAAAAAGGTTTGGGTTGAAACAGCACAGTCAAACATACAAGACGAGACCTTTACCCTTATCCATGAAGTCCAATGGTCAAACCTGATTTTGATCTGCTGCCACCGTCCTGACCGGCGTTTCCAGCTGCGGGGGGCTGGACCTGAGGGACCTGAGGGATCTGAGGAACCTGAGGAACTTGAGGATCTGAGGAACCTGAGGACCTGAGGGATCTGAGGGATCTGAGGAACCCGAGGAACCTGAGGGACCTGAGGACCTGAGGGACCTGAGGAACCTGAGGAACTTGAGGATCTGAGGAACCTGAGGACCTGAGGGATCTGAGGATCTGAGGATCTGAGGATCTGAGGAACCTGAGGACCTGAGCGACCTGAGGGATCTGAGGAACCTGAGGAACTTGAGGGATCTGAGGAACCTGAGGGATCTGAGGAACCTGAGGACCTGAGGGACCTGAGGAACCTGAGGAACTTGAGGATCTGAGGAACCTGAGGACCTGAGGGATCTGAGGATCTGAGGAAACCTGAGGACCTGAGGGACCTGAGGACCTGAGGGACCTGAGAGATCTGAGGAACCTGAGGATCTGAGGGATCCGAGGAACCTGAGGGATCTGAGGAACCTGAGGAACCTGAGGATCTGAGGGATGGGAGGAACCTGAGGGCTCTGAAGAACATGAGGGATCTGAGGAAGCTGAAGAACCTGATGGACCTGAGGGACCTGCAAACTTCACTCAGCCAAAGCTAACTTCAACTTCACTGCACTAGATCCACTTCTGTGTCATCTCCAGTTTAGAGGAACTCCACAAGGCACCGTCTCAGTGTTTTAAGGGCTAAGTTTATCTAAAAATGTGTAGGTATCTGTACTTTACTTCAGTACATTTTACAGTACATACTTTTTACTTTTACTTGAATACATTCGAGAGCAGTATCTGTACTTTCTACTCCACTACATTTTTGAAAAGTAAAAGCATTTTTTTCAAAGTTTGAGACCTGCTGAAAAGGCCGAGGATTTATTTTCAACATGTTTTTAATTTGAGCAAAACTAAAACATATAGTACATTTTTACTTAAGTAGATTTGTTCATGTGATACTTTTCTTTTAATTTTCTTTTCAGAACTAAAGAAGCGAATTGGACGAGCAGCGAAACATCTTCAACGATTCGTCCAGTTGACAGATTTAAACTTCGTCTTTTGCTTCTTTTCTTTTACTTCAAATCGATTTCGAGGTTTTTACGTGACACAAAACAGTATCTTTTTGTCCAGTTTATCTGAATAAAAGTTCTCGTATTTCTTCGTTGGAAAGAACTACAGATTATACAAAGTTATGGATATGAAGGAATGACTGTCATCGCCCAAACTCGACCCTAATCGATCAAATCCGATAAATGAATGAATAAAAGTGACCCTGCGTGAACCTGATGACCTCGTCTGTTCAGCCCCTTTTACGACCTCCGTCCTCCGTCTCCCGTCGGCGCGATGGGGGAGATATAAAAACGAACAAAAATGAACCGTCTGCATTTTTCTCTGCGTTTATGCAAACTCAGAGAACTGGCTTTTATAATTCCCCGATTCCCTTGGAACGTGCTCCGAAATGCAAACGAGCTCAATAAATCCACGTTTTCACTGCCTCCGAGGGACCACGCTGCAAACCGGGCGCAGACTTTGGTAATTTTCAATAAATCCCACGTAATTCCTTTTTAGAGTAACAAAGTCCGTGCCGTAGGAGGTCAGACGAGCCGCGGGTTCGATTATGGAAGTACGAGCGAGGTGGAGTTTTCAGCGGGATCACTTCGCACATCCCGAAATGGAGCTTTAATCGGGAAAAGACGTTTGATTGTTTTACATGTGGTTGGATGTGTTTGTGTAGTTTTGTGTAGTATCTTGGGAGTTTTGGTTCGTCTACAGTTTTTGACAGAAGCACTTTAGCGTTTTTGCTAAAAAAAAATGACCTTTTTGAGCGAGTTTTAAGCCATGTTTTAATGCTGTTACCCCCCGAAAAACTAACCTGGAGTTGTGTTTTTTTTTGTTTCATTCACACACGTTTAGGCTGAAAACGCTCTGTCCCACACTTGTGATGTCATCATGTGGTTCATACAGGATGTGCTCTACTGTGCTTTTACTTTTCACTAGAATCATTTGGATCATTTCAGAGTCTCGAATTCCCAATTTTTGGATCATACTGAACAAAAGGTGAAAAAAAAAGGAGCTGTTAACTTGAAAACTACCACTTGATGACATCACAAGGTGCAACAGAGTGTCCTTTTGAGCTAAATGTGCAGGGTTTTTGTGTTAAACGTGTAAATGAAACTAAACACAAGTTCCAGGTCTGTTTTTGGGGAAGAAACAGCGTTATAGAACATGGATTTAAACTCACAAAAGTCGATTTTGTGTGATGTAGGAACTTTAAAAAATGGTGAAAAAAAAAAAAAATACAAATGTTTTTCCACTTCTTCCTGCGTTGTTCAGTTTGGAAAAAAATCACCAATTCCGTGGCGAAATCCTAGTTCGACAATATATCAGAGGGCAGAGCAGCATATGTTAAGTGGGAGAGTTCTTCATTCAGACTGAAAACACTCTGTTCCACCTTGTGATGTCATCATGTGGTGATACAGGAAGTGTTTTTAAACTCCACACACCTTCACTAGAATCATTTGGATGACGATTCAGGCTCTAGAATTGGCAATTTCTACTGAACTAAAGGTAAAAACGAACTTGAAAACTACCACTTCATGACATCACAAGGTGGAACGGAGCATTTTGAGCTTTGGAGATGTAGACAGGCTTTTAAAAGTGTTACTCAAACGTGTGTGAATGAAACAAAACACAATTTCTATGAAGGTTTTTTATTTAAAAGCTGAAAACTGTCTCTTTAATACACAGAGCTAATGGTAAGCTAATGCTAGGTTTGCTAATGCTAGTCTGGAGTCTGTGCAATTTTCCTGAGTTATCTTAGCATTAGCAGGTCCCTGGATTAAACATAAACCCCTCTGACCTCCGGAGATCGTTCTAGTGGTTCTCCTCGTGCAGCAGTCGCTCTGTGGACGTCACGTTTCGGTATCGGCTCGGCTCATTTGGGACGGGGTGGAGGCAGTAGGCGACTAAATAAGCAAACACAGGCTGTTCACACATTGTTTAGGTTTTAAATGTGAAATACCGAAGCTGAAAGGTCGAGGCTACTGTTTCCTCCAACAAAAAGTAACTTAAAACATATATTTTATCGTATTCACAGAGGTGATATTAATGAGGGCCGTGAATATTTAAAAGTCGCATCAGGTGGAAGTTATTTAGTCATTTTTTCCCATCCCCCCCAGTGTCGCGACTATCGACTGTAACAGAAGCTAACAGTTATATAGCAGCTAATTTGGAGCCAAGTTCCATATACGAAAAACTCCGATGGCGAGTATCATAGCAACCAAAGAGCCAATCAGGAGTGAGGCTGTTGAAGATAAGTCCTCTCCCACCCGCACCCCTGATTTAGCAGAGATCTGTCAATCAAAACCTGTTGCTAACGCTAGCGGGAGTGACCTCCAGGAAAGAAGACGCCTGATTTGTCTCTTATTAACCCTGGAGAACCAAATTTGGCCACAGTAAATTGCAGCTGCGCAAAAAATGAAACAAACAACCAAAAAAAAGTCTAAAAGCCCAGAGTGCCACTTCTGACCCCTGCATAGAGACACCTAGTGGATGAATATTGAACTAAAGTGACAAGATGGAAAACTACAAACAAAAATCATCTTCTCACGAAACCAGTGATTGGTAAAATTGTGTTTTTTTTTTTGTTAATCTTTTTAGTAACAGCTTGCAGAATGTCTAGAAGTACATTTATATTCTTTTTGGATAAATTAGCGAGCCCAATGGGTCAAATTTGGACCTGATCCTAAATTAGGGAATAAAGGTTAAAAAATGAAAAAGTGGTTCTGTGTGTTCAGTGAAGTTATAGCAGGAATTTAATGCAATGTTCATCATTTCTTGTTCATCAGGTTCTTGGGTTCTCCAGGTTTAATGTTCATATCTTAATAGTGAAATAAAACGCCCAGGAAAAGAAAAAATAATAAAATAAATGAATAAATAAATAAAATAAAATAAATAAAATAAAATAAAATAAAAAAATAATAAAAATAATAAAATAAAAATAAAAAATAAAATAAAATAAAATAAATAAAGTAATATCAAGTAAAGTAAAGTAAAGTAAAGTAAAGTAAAGTAAAGTAAAGTAAAGTAGTAAAGTTACAGTAAGTAAAATAAAGGTAAAATAAAATAAAATAAATAAATAAATAAAAAAAATAAAATAAAATAAAATAAAATAAATAACTAAATAAAATAAATAAAATAAAATAAAATAAAATAAAATAGGGGGCGGGGTTCAAGTAACATACTCTGTGCACAGGGGTAATTACGAACATTTAAAAACCAAAATGACACGGTCTGACAGCAGCAGCTACAGAGAGACGCGATAGAAGTAACTTAGAGCCAGAGTCGATGGAGCCGGAACACACACTCACTTTTTTTATTTAGCACACATAGCGGCTCATCGCAGTTAGCTTACGGCGCTACCGTCCATTAACACACAGTCCATTGCTCTCGGCCGTGCACAGAACAGGGAGCCGGAGTCTAATTTAAACAGGCGACGACTGCAGCGCACACAGGAAATGAGAGGAAGTAGCGTTCCCGGGATGGGACCGAGGTGGACGTTTTCAAACCCGGAGCGGTTCTGCAGAGAGCGGCGGCTGTGTGCGTCGCCTCCGGGGTAACAGTAGGGTCATTGAGAACAGCATTTCCTCCTTCTGCTCGTCGGCTCGGCTTGTCAGCGCCGCTATCTGGGCTCCCACATCCCTCCTGCAATCTTTTCAATAGGTGGGATTTCACAGCAACCGTCCGGGACCGGAGCTGGAAATCAGACCTACCTGTCGCTGGCCTCGCTCTCTGATATGCTGACGGCTTTGATTCCTGCATTTTTCGGAGCCGTTTCATCCGGTGGAAGGAATTGGAGTTTGAAAGCAAAGAAATAATATTCAAAAAGCAGTATAAAAATACTTCTGGAAGACCGCGACTGCTTTAGAGTTGCGGCTTTGATTGAAAACAGGCGTCCAAAGGTGATAGGCAAGGCCCGGGCCGGGGGTAAGCGTTCGTTCTCATGTCAGACCAGGCAGGACTAAGCCTGATCTGGACTGGTAAGCGTCGGCCTCTTGGGATTTCTACACTACCAGAATAGCAGGAACAAGCGCAGCGCCGGGTTTGCCAGATTACC
>JAIEZT010000276.1:22500-35122 GCA_019594935.1 Periophthalmus modestus | reverse complement strand
TACGGCTGAAAGTGGAGGATAAAAAGCTTGTTTACAGGTTTCAGTGTGTTTTATGCTTGTTCTTCTGTTTTCATAGCGCCCTCCTTCAGCACGGATATTATAATACAGTGTCCAGCAGAAGAAAAAGATAAAAAAAAACAAAAGAAACCCTGACAGTCCCTTGGACTAGCAGAGAGAACGTCTTCACTCCTAACAACTTTTTGTCCAGTTTACAGATTGTCACTTTTGTCTTTGTATTTATGGAAGTCAGACATGGACCGACCCACCTGGAAGGACACACAGACATCTAAAAGTATTTCACACAAGTGTTGTTAATTTCTGTGTAAATTATTTAAAATGAAAACATATTTTGAATCACGGTGGACAATACAAAACAGTTTCTTAATTTTTCTTATGAATTTTTCTGTATTTTTTTTGGTTTTTGAACTTGAAAACTTTCAGTCAGGACCCTCCCTTTAAATCATATGAAAGTGCTTTTTACTTTTCAGTCCTGTTCTAAACTGTAGTTAGAGTTAGAAAGTACAGATACTGCTCTTATATGTACTGAAGTAAAAGTCAAAAGTACACACTGTAAAAAGTACTACCCATGGGGGTCAAATTTGCTTAAGTTAATTGCTGCTACCAAAAATTAACAAACAAACAAAAAAAAAGTCAAATTTCAATTAAAAAAATTCAAAAAGCCCAGAGTGCCACTTCTGGCCCCTGCATAGAGACCCCTAGTGGATGAATATTGAACTAAAATGAGCCAGAGTCGTAGTGACGAGATGGAAAAACACAAACACCAAAATCATATTCTCAGCACCAGCGGGTGGTAAAACTGTTTTTTTTTTGTTAATTTTTTAGTTAATCTTTTTAGTACAACTTGCAGAATGTCTAGAGAGAAGTACATTTTATATTCTTTTTGGATGAAATTAGCGAGCCCAATGGGTTCAAATTTGGCCCTGTTCCTAAATCAGGGAATAAAGGTTAAAATTAAAAATAAAATGTGTTTCAGTGTTCGGGTGTGAAACTTATAGCAGTGATTTAAAGCAATGTTCATAATTTTCCAAAGAAAAGAAAAAGGTTCTTGGTTCTCCAGGGTTAAGTAAAGTACAGATACCTAAAAGTACTACTTAAGTACAGTACTTTACTACTTGCAGCCAGCGGTATACAGTACACAGTCCGTGATGTTTGAAAACGACTTTGACAACATCAGTTCACAAAGTCAAACACAGCCATTAAATTCACAAACTTTAACTTGTTTTTGGGCTTATTTTGAGTTATTATGGAAACCGCCACAGCTCTAGTTATTACTCCACTGTTTATGATTTCCACTGTGAAGCCAACACGACAGGGACCGTAGCCTTTCCTCCGGCCTTTATTACTTGTCTCCTAAATGAACCAGGGGGCCGGCAGACGGGAATGACTCATGGGTCCCTCTGGTGCCAAATCCTGCATGGTCCAAGGGAGATTAAAGTCTGCCATTCATATTTGTGCTGCAGAGGCTGTTTCGATGTGAGATATTCGCGTGAAATACGGTCGCGCTGATTGGGGTGAGAGAGAGCGTTGCATTATGGGAACCTGCCCTGCGAGTGCCGTAGTCCAAGTTTATATTCTGAACTTGCCAACGCGCTTTGTGTAGAGCTGTGTAAGTCTAGAGCAGGTGAAATAAGAAACCACAGAGTGAGCATTTAAAGTGAGCGTATAGTAGCTGTTTTGTGTGTTTGCCAGTTTTATTATTCATAGTCTCCATTTTCTGAATTAATATTTTACATTTTATTCTCTCGGTAAGTTTAAAAACAGAAATGTCACTATTGAGAGATGCAGATATGTTCTAAAAATAACCCGTAATAGGTGAAATCGAAGTATCAGCTTCATTTTTTACATTATTCTCTCTGTTTCTTGCTGTAAAACCCCTCACCACACACTTTATACACTTTTCTCACACATTAACATTTTCTCACATTTCTCTCTCTCGTTTAAACACAAAGTTCAAACCTTCGTCGGTTGCCTTTGTCGGTGCAGAACGTTTCCACAGAACGTTTCATCGACATGTGGGGTTTTGTCGGGGAGAAAACTTGCAAACATACAGCACTTCAGAGTCACACTGATCCAACATTTATGTAAATTTGTTCTGACACATTCTGTACTGTACAGGAGACACGGAGGAGACTGATGGACAATGGTCTACAGTCCCTCAGCCAATCAGGACGCAGAACACAATGGTCTACAGTCCCTCAGCCAATCAGGACGCAGAACACAATGGTCTACAGTCCCTCAGCCAATCAGGACGCAGAACACAATGGTCTACAGTCCCTCAGCCAATCAGGACGCAGCAGAAAACACAATGGTCTACAGTCTTTTAGCCAATCAGGACGCAGAACACAATGGTCTACAGTCCCTCAGCCAATCAGGACACAGAACACAATGGTCTACAGTCTCTTAGCCAATCAGGACGCAGAACACAATGGTCTACAGTCCCTCAGCCAATCAGGACGCAGAACACAATGGTCTACAGTCTCTTAGCCAATCAGGACGCAGAAACACAATGGTCTACAGTCCCTCAGCCAATCAGGACGCAGAACACAATGGTCTACAGTCCCTCAGCCAATCAGGACGCAGAACACAATGGTCTACAGTCTCTTAACCAATCAGGACGCAGAACACAATGGTCTACAGTCTCTTAACCAATCAGGACGCAGAACACAGTGGTCTACAGTCCCTCAGCCAATCAGGACGCAGAACACAATGGTCTACAGTCTTTTAGCCAATCAGGACGCAGAACACAATGGTCTACAGTCTCTTAGCCAATCAGGACGCAGAACACAGTGCAGGTTCATACGGCGTTAAAAAAAAGCAATCTGCGAAACAGCGACAACCGTGATATCGTGACAAAACAACTGTACTAGCAAAGCATTCTGGGATTTGTAGTATTAGTGGTGCATTCACTATAGAATTAAATCCCATTTGATATGATTTCACGGGCCAAATATAATTACACCGCGGGCCAGATTTAGCCCCTGGGCCTGAGTTTGACATATGTGTATTAAAATATTTAAAAGTCTCAGACAGACACTTCCAGATGGTTCTTATTCAACAAAATACCCACTAACTTTGCCAGTAAATTAAAACCTGTTTACACCAGGCTGTTTATAACTCTGAAAAGAAATGATATTCTTCTTCTTTGGCAGGTTAAAGTTCTGCCCAGCGCAGCCTATTCTCGCACGAAGGTAACTCTATAACCAACAACCAGAGTGTAAAGCCTTCGGCCCGCCCGCTGCGTCCTGCTCCGGAGTAACAGATCAGCCTGCTCTGACCTCCCGAGCGTTGATAGACTTCTTACTAACACGAATGCCAATCACAAACCTCAACACCGGGGTCAGTGCGGCGGCCCCCGGGTACAGCGCACATGCTCCCACAGTGTACGAGCTCTGCGTGCAGCGAGAGGAACTTATAAACATTTGAACAAAAGGGCAGCTTGTGGGCAGCAAAACAACTTCTACTGATGTGTCACTTTATGTACAGTACGAAACCAAACGAGCCAAAACATTATAACAGAGGAAAGTGGGGCAGGAGCAGATCGAGTGACATGTTTCAGTCGTTCTGTTTGAAGCCGGGTGTGATTGGCAGGTCAGGACGTCATTAAAGTTCACTGGAATAAATAAAAAGACTATTATTCTGAATTTGGGGGTGAGGGGGTTAAGTGTCTTGCCCAAGGACACAATAACAGCATTCTTCTGTGGGAGCTGGAATCACACCGTTCAACCAGTGATATTTATGTCAAGAGCAGGATTTGAACCGTCAACCTTAGGCTCAGTGAACAAACACTGAGCTTCTGTGACTCCATGATACGTCACAGTTTGTGCCTCTCGTTAAAATTAAAGATGAGATTATACTTTATTTTCTGTCTAAAGTTACGAAGCCCAAGTGTCAAACTCACTGCTGCTCAAACCTGTAGTACAGTCTCTGTAGGACACAGGACAGTCTCTGTAGGACACAGGACAGTCTCTGTAGGACACAGTGCGTTGTTAGGAGCCTCTGTAGGACACAGTGGGTTGTTAGGAGTCTCTGTAGGACACAGAGCGTTGTTAGGAGTCTCTGTAGGACACAGGACAGTCTCTGTAGGACACAGAGCGTTGTTAGGAGCCTCTGTAGGACACAGAGCGTTGTTAGGAGTCTCTGTAGGACACAGAGCGTTGTTAGGAGTCTCTGTAGGACACAGGACAGTCTCTGTAGGACACAGAGCGTTGTTAGGAGCCTCTGTAGGACACAGAGCGTTGTTAGGAGTCTCTGTAGGACACAGGACAGTCTCTGTAGGACACAGAGCGTTGTTAGGAGCCTCTGTAGGACACAGAGCGTTGTTAGGAGTCTCTGTAGGACACAGAGCGTTGTTAGGAGCCTCTGTAGGACACAGTGGGTTGTTAGGAGCCTCTGTAGGACACAGTGGGTTGTTAGGAGTCTCTGTAGGACACAGAGCGTTGTTAGGAGTCTCCGCTCATGTGAGATTTGTGGTTTAATTACTAATCCAGGTTTCCTCTATGAGGCACGCAGCATTCTCACATGGTGCTAGTTGTTCTCTGGAGAGAAACCTCTGCAAAAAGTGAAATGGTCCAAAACACGAATCCTGTCCAGGGTTTATACCACCACGGCAACACACACACACACACACACACACGAATACACACACACACTGTAACACACACATACATACACACACACACACGAATACACATACACACTGTAACACACACATACACACACAAATACACACACATACACACACACTGTAACACACACATACACACACACACACACGTACACACACACACATGCACATACACACTGTAACACACACATACACACTGTAACACACACATACACACTGTAACACACACACACACACACACACACACACACACATACACACACACAGTATCTCCTGTCGTACTGAGTCTTTCTCTGACTCATCGTGAGGACATTTTGGACATTTTGGACATTTTGGACATTTGGACATTTGGACATTTTGGACATTTTGGACATTTTGGACATTTGGACATTTGGACATTTTGGACATTTTGGACATTTTGGACATTTTGGACATTTTGACATTTTGGACATTTTGGACATTTTGGACATTTTGGACATTTTGACATTTTGGACATTTATCTGCGTCTCGTCGTTTATGTTTTTATTCTGTTCATTGTTTCCTTTTTGTAAATAATGTAACTTCCTGTTCAGACTCCGCCCCCTCATGGTTCAGACTCCGCCTCCTCATAGTGGCACGTCACCATAGCAACCAACAGACTGTACATTATGTGAAAATGACCATGGAACATTGTGACCCGGTGTTTTGGAAAAATCACAACCTGAGGTGAAACGTAACAAAGTAAAAGTAGTGAAGTACTGCACTTAAGTATACATTTGAGGTATCTGTACTTTACTGAAGTACATTTTACAGTGTGTACTTTTTACTTTTACTTGAGTACATTTGAGAGCAGTATCTGTACTTTCTACTCCACTACATTTTTTAACGAGACTGAAAAGTAAAAGTATTTCTGTTGTAGTTTGATCTGCTGAAAATTCTGAGGGTTTTTATTTTTATTTTTTCATAATTAGAGACAAAAAAAGCAAAAAACAAATTAAAAAAAGCTGAAAAAAACCCCCAAACACTTGATTCAGCTCAAATCTTTATTAAAATCACCACATTTGAAGCTTTATACGACTCAAAATCTGCGTGAAATACTTTTACTTTTTACTCTTTAAACAGGTAATAATACTTTTACTTAAGCAGAATTTTTCATGTGAGACTTTCACTTTTTTGCTCTGGTACCTTTACAAAATCGGGTCCTTCCTCCATCACTAATCACATGTGGGCAGGGATAGGTGGTAGGTGAAAACGGCCATTTTCTGAGCACTTAAGCCACATGTGTCAAACTCAAGGCCCGTGGGCAAAATGTGGCCCTCCACATCATTTTATGTGGCCCTCGACAGGGTGAATTAAAAGGTCTGATGGTCTTAAAATGTCAATTTATCTGAAGACACCAAGTTACACAGCCATATTTTTACATCTAGGCAAATGTAGGTGTAATATTTGTAACTTCTGCACCTTGACAAATATTAGTTTTCAGTCTTCACTTAAACGTTAACGCTTCTCAGTGTATTTTTTAGTGTAAACTTTGAACAGAACCCTACAATTAAAACATAATATAACCCAGATTTTCTACATTTGAGATCGCAAAATCATCCAACGAAATAATTCTGCAATAAATACAGAAACAGTTAATTAACAAGTTTAAAAAGTAGTTACATTTATTTTACATCTGGCCCTTTGACGGCGGCCATTTTGCTAACCTCTGTGAAAAATACAACTTTGAGCACGCTAACGCTAAGAGAACACGGTTAAAACCCTGTGAAAGTAAATAAAATGTAAAAAAGTTTGACGTTTGAACAGGAAACGCTGCAGGACTCATCCATTCTCATCACTGACACGAGGCGCTGGTCCTGATTGGGGGTGATGTACGAGCACACGGGGCGGCGGCGGCGGCGGGGGGACACCTGGGCGGGATGTTCCGGCTCAGGTGGGTCAGGCCAATCGTATCGCTCCCCTGAGTTTCTCTGACGCAAACAAGACGAATATCTGACATGTTTACGCCTTTCATTTAGCGGCCAATTGTGAGCCGATTGCTTACAAATTGAAAAATGAACATCAGGTGCGGCGTCTGGGACCAATAACCGTCCCGAGCGCATGTTACAGTGTAGATGTAAATACAAGCCCCTCTATAAGCAATGTCCCCTTAAACAAGCCCCGCCCCCTTCTCCGTTTCGGGTTTCATCGGGGCGAACACGCACCCAAAAAACGCGTGTTACTTAATTATAGCGGCGCAGTTAGGAAAGTCGTAAGAGTATTTATAGAGAGTCCAATTTAGGGAAGGGGGCACGGGTTTAACTGGAGTTGTTTGCCCCCGTCCTGGGAGAATGGAACATGCTGTTTTTCATTACGAGGGGTCACGGCGAGGAGGAGGGGGGTGCGAGCGGCGGGGCGGGGGCGAGGGCGGGAGCGGCGCAGCGTTCCTGTCGACAGGCGAGTATTGTAAAAACGTGCGTGTAATTGCGAGGATGGGTCCTGACGACATCCAGATGACTTCCACGATGGCAGCGACGCAAAGCTAACTGTCGCCGAAGATCTGCGGCGGGCTGACATAACCGCTACGGCTTGTTGGCGGCGAGGAGCGCAGATAGAGGCGTGATGGCTGCGGTCAGACTTTAGGAGTTGGTGCAAAACCACAGCACAATGGACATGACATGTTTCGCATTAGCCGCTGTCGTCGAGTATAAAGTCACAGAACCTCAAGTCGAAGGGGAGCTGAAGTCTTTTATTAGCGAGGAAACGTGTGGGGTTTCCCTGGTTTTGATCAACGCTTCTACCGTTAAACAGCAGGAACTGAACAAGCAGCTTCCGATGCTAATGTCGTCTTGTAATACGAGTGTTGCTAGCTCGCTAAAACTGTGCCTCGAGTTTTATTAAAAGCGTAAAATATTAAGTTAATGACCTTTTAATATTCAAATTCATGCACATCAAGACTGCGTGGTTGTTTAAAATGTGGAATACTTCAGTTTGTGGTGTTTTTTTTTTATATTTATCCTGCCTCAAAGTTAGCGTTAGCGTTAGCATTGAGATACAAACATGTCTCTTTCGAAACATAAGAAGTGTCCTCTGGGGAAGTTTTAATTTTATTTGTGTTTATTAATTTTAGTAAGACTCGGGGAAAAAAACTCGGAGAGAAAATTGTACAGGAAGTAGTGAAAATTGGAAAGGAATTAGAAAACTTTACAAGAAATACCGAAAAAGTAGAGTAGAGAAAATTTGATAGGAAGAAGATAAAATTAACCAGGAAGTAGAGAAAATTGAACAGGAAATAGAGAAATTGAACAGGAAGTAGTGATAATTGAACAGAAAGTAGAAAACTTTACAAGAAATACCGAAAATTGAATGGGAAGTAGAGACAGTTTCATAGGAAGAAGATAAAGTTGACCAAGAAGTATAGAAAATTTAACAGGGAGAAGATAAAATTGACTAGGAAGTAGAGAAAATTGAACAGGAAATAGAGAATTGAACAGGAAGTAGTGATTATTGAACAGGAAGTAGGGAAAGTTGGGCAGGAAGTAGAGAAAATTTAACAAGAAATAGAGAAATTGAACAGGAAGTAAGGAACATTGGACAGGAAGTACTGCAAATTGGACAGGAAGTAGAGAAGATTGGACAGGCAGTAGAGAAGATGGACAGGAAGTAGAGAAAATTGGACACAAAGTGATGAAAATAGGACAGGAAGCGGAGAAAATTGGATAAGAAGTAATGAAAATTAGACAGGAAGTAGTGAAAATTGGAAAGGAATTAGAAAACTTTACAGGAAATAGCAAAAAATTGAATGGGAAGTAGAGAAAATTTGACAGGAAGAAGATAAAATTGACCAGGAAGTAGAGAAAATTTAACAGGAAACAGAGAAATTGAACAGGAAGTAGTGAAAATTGGACAGGAAGTAGGGAAAATTTAACAGGAAGTACTGCAAATTGGACAGGAAGTAGAGAAGTTTGGACAAGAAGTGGAGAAAATTGGACACGAAGTAGTGAAAAATTGGACAGGAAGTAGAAAAAATTGAACAGAAAGTTGTGAAAATGGAACAGGAACAGGAAGTAGAGAAAGTTGGACAGGAAGTACTTATATTTGCAACCTCTTAAGCCTCTACACCACCGGCCGGCATTGTTAACGTCTCAAATTCGTATTATTTTTCATCTTTTTTTGAACAAATAGGACTGTAAGGTTTTAAAAATTGACTTTCTGATCCAACAGCTACTATAAACGACCACATTTTTACATATTTTCCATCTAGAGCAGGACTCGAACCGCCAACCTTGGGATCAGTGGACAAATACTCTACCAATCACCCAAACATGAGATGGTTTATATAAGGACGTGTCACAAGGTCAAACTTTCTAACAATTGTAGCGTAAAATAGAGTTAGCGTAGCATCGAGGGCCTGTCTAAACATCAGATCCAACCCCTGCCGAGCGCCGCTTCCTGACCGTCCTCCTCATCTGTGTTTCCAGCGCCACTATCTCCCCGTCCAGCAGGGGTCCGATCCCCTTATCGCACCTCCGCCATCTCCGCCGTCAACGCTAGCGACGCCAAAAACACGGCTCGAAACCGTGTTCACTTAGGACACGAGCCGCACACGAGCCTCTTGCTTTGAAAAACATGTAGTAGTGGAAGTTTTGGGGAAGCAGGTGCGGCCCGGTCCGTCTGATTTGCCTTATAAGAACCAGACGGAGCGGGATGCGGAGACCAGCGCCTGTCAGTTCCCCTTCGCCGCTGCACCGTGAGCGATCGGCCGTTTAAAGGCTTAGGCCCGACAGCAGGATGAAAATCTGCAGTTCTGTGGGTTACAAACGTCTATTATGGGATATTGTGTGATCAAATACTGCAGTTTTGGAGGAAAGGGTCAGGGCTTGTACAAAAGTCAGGACAAATTTAGGTTTATCCAAATTTGGAGATCGTACAGGTGACGAAAACGCACAGTTTGGGTGAAGTGTCTTGCTCAAGGACAAAACAGCAGCACATCCAGGAAATGTTGGAAAATGAACCTGATGTTTCCATGAAAAACAGAACCTGGAGTTGTGTTTTTTTGTTTCATTCACACATGTTTAAACCTGCAGATTTTCTCTCAAACTGAAAAAAAAACCCCAAACACTCTGTTCCACCTTGTGATGTCATCATGTGGTAAAACAGGAAGTGCTCCACTGTGTTTTTAAACTCCACACACCTTCATTTCTAGAATCATTTGGATCATTTCAGCTCCTGGAATCGCTCATTTTTACTAAACAAAAAGCAAAAATTGTAGATGCTAATGTGAAAACTACCACTTTGTGACATCACAAGGTGGAACAGAGCGTTTTGAGTTTGAAAACACAACTCCAGGTCTGTTTCTGATGCAGTAACTTCATTATAACATGAATTAAACCAAATAAATGATTATACAAAAACGTGGTTGTGAAATTGGAACAAAACCCGAAAGTCTCCTGTCTGCACCGAAAACACTCTGTTCCACCTTGTGATGTCATCATGTGGTGATACAGGAAGTGCTCCGCTGTGTTTTTAAACTCCACACACCTTCATTTATAGAATCATTTCAGGGAATTGCCGATTTCTACTGAACAAAAGGTAAAAAGAAGCTGTTAATTTGAAAACTAACACTTCAATTCATGACATCACAAGGTGGAACGGAGCATTTTGAGGTTTTGAGATGTAATATAGGGCTTTTAAACGTTTCCAGAGGTTGAAAGTTGCATTCGGAGCATCCTGATGACTCACGATGATGGGTTTATAAGCTTTTTTCACAGTGAAGTTTTGCCGGGGCGTTAAATCTAACAACTAGCATGCTAACACACACTGCACACCATAATTATTTTGACCTCAAGAGCTTCAGGTAGAGGACTTTTTCCGTTCAGATAGTGCTTGGTCTTTAGTAGTTGGGGGTTCAATTCCCACACAAAACAACTACAACAGCATTTGCCTTTTAAAAAAATCTTTTTTCTTTTTCAAAGGTTTTTTTTTAAATTAAACTGCAAAAAGGTTCAACAAAGTGCAGAATACTTATTAAAACATTTTCCTTTTTTTCAAATATTTAACAAAATTACCCCACACACACAAATAAAACAACGAAACTACAGACCAGCTGCAAAATAGAAATAATAATAACAATAAATAAATAAATAAATTTAAAAAACAAAAAACAACCCTAAATAAGACATACATGTGATAATAATTAAAAAAAAATGTATATAATAAATAACAACAAGAATAATTATAATAACAACAATAATAAAAATAAATTAATTAATTAAAAAAAAAAAAAAAAACATCTCTAAATAAGACATACATGTGATAATAATAAAAAATATATATATAATAAATAACAACAACAATAATTATAATAACAACTATAATAAAAATGTAATAAATATTTAATAATAGTAGAATATAAATTACAATGGAGAGGGAGGGAGGGAGGATGCATTTGCCTTTTTAGCTTGTTCTCTTTCAAAAACTCTTCAAAACCTGATTCGATTCTTCATTTAAGCTCAAACCTTTAGCTGCACAGATCTCCGGAGATCACTCAGGACGGGTCAAGGCTGAACTTGTCCTTGCAGCCAGTTCCCAGCAGCCCTTGCACCTCCACTCTCATGAAGCTGGCACTATAAAAATAAATGGGCGCTGATGATGTGTTAATCCGCCCTGACAAAACGTCCCACTCCAGAATTACAATGTCATTTTTTATCACCAAAGCCGACACCTGTTTATAATCGCGGGTCTGGAAATAGTTGAAAGCCGTTACTGACCAGCGGCTGAAAATGAGCTCACTGGGGAGAGCTATTCTTTGGCATAATGGAGGAATTAATGAATGTGAACAGTCAAATTGGTATCAAATGTTGAGATACGCCGGTCCCTGAATGTGCCATGCCATCTGTCAAAATAAAGCCGTGTGTGAGCGTAAAAGTTAATGTGAAAAACCTTGAATGAGCCGATATAAACGACTTTATGCTACGGATCGTTTGGTTTAAGTTGGTGGGTCTCCACAGACTCCTGCCACCGAGGTCACAAGTCGCACTTTACTGTGACGGAAAAGTGAAACTAAACATTCAAATACATATAAGTACAGAAATATCAAAACGGCTAACCGCTAGCATTAGCAAACCTAGCATTAGCTTAGCTTCTAGCTCTATGTAAAGAGACAGTTTTCAACATTTGATCAGGACTCCACCATAGAAGTCGTGTTTTGTTTCATTTAGTAACACTTTATTATTGGTCTGTAACATCTCCAACTCTCAAAATGCTCTGTTCCACCTTGTGATGTCATGAAGTGGTAGTTTTCAAGTTAACAGCTCCTTTTTACCTTTAGTTCAGTTGAGATTGACAATTCCAGAGCTGAAATCGTCATCCAAATGATTCTAGTGAAGGTAAAAACACAGTGGAGCACTTCCTGTTTCACCACATGATGACATCACAAGGTGGAACAGAGTGTTTTCAGTCTCAGAGAAGAACTCTCCCACTTAACATATGCTACTCTGCCCTCTGATATATTGTCCAACAAGGATTTCGCCACAGAATTGGTGATTTTTTTCCAAACTGAACAAGAAGTGGAAAAACATTTGTATTTTTTCCTTTTTTCCCCCATTTTTTAAAGTTCCTACATCACAAAAAATCGACTTTTGTGAGTTTAAATCCATGTTATAACGCTGTTTATTCCCCAAAAACAGACCTGGACTTGTGTTTAGTTTCATTTACACATGTTTAACACAAAAACCCTGCACATTTAGGCTCAAAAGGACACTCTGTTGCACCTTGTGATGTCATCAAGTGGTAGTTTTCAAGTTAACAGCTCCTTTTTTCACCTTTTGTTCAGTATAAATTGGGAATTCGAGACTCTGAAATGATCCAAATGATTCTAGTGAAAAGTAAAAACACAGTAGAGCACTTCCTGTATTACCACATGATGACATCACAAGGTGGAACAGAGCGTTTTCAGCCTAAACGTGTGTGAATGAAACAAAAAAACTAAAGTCCAGGTCTGTCTGTGATGAGGAAACA
>JAIEZT010000276.1:0-17500 GCA_019594935.1 Periophthalmus modestus | reverse complement strand
AGGGAATCGGGGAATTATAAAAGCCAGTTCTCTGAGTTTGCATAAACGCAGAGAAAAATGCAGACGGTTCATTTTTGTTCGTTTTTATATCTCCCCCATCGCGCCGACGGGAGACGGAGGACGGAGGTCGTAAAAGGGGCTGAACAGACGAGGTCATCAGGTTCACGCAGGGTCACTTTTATTCATTCATTTATCGGATTTGATCGATTAGGGTCGAGTTTGGGCGATGACAGTCATTCCTTCATATCCATAACTTTGTATAATCTGTAGTTCTTTCCAACGAAGAAATACGAGAACTTTTATTCAGATAAACTGGACAAAAAGATACTGTTTTGTGTCACGTAAAAACCTCGAAATCGATTTGAAGTAAAAGAAAAGAAGCAAAAGACGAAGTTTAAATCTGTCAACTGGACGAATCGTTGAAGATGTTTCGCTGCTCGTCCAATTCGCTTCTTTAGTTCTGAAAAGAAAATTAAAAGAAAAGTATCACATGAACAAATCTACTTAAGTAAAAATGTACTATATGTTTTAGTTTTGCTCAAATTAAAAACATGTTGAAAATAAATCCTCGGCCTTTTCAGCAGGTCTCAAACTTTGAAAAAAATGCTTTTACTTTTCAAAAATGTAGTGGAGTAGAAAGTACAGATACTGCTCTCGAATGTATTCAAGTAAAAGTAAAAAGTATGTACTGTAAAATGTACTGAAGTAAAGTACAGATACCTACACATTTTTAGATAAACTTAGCCCTTAAAACACTGAGACGGTGCCTTGTGGAGTTCCTCTAAACTGGAGATGACACAGAAGTGGATCTAGTGCAGTGAAGTTGAAGTTAAGCTTTGGCTGAGTGAAGTTTGCAGGTCCCTCAGGTCCATCAGGTTCTTCAGCTTCCTCAGATCCCTCATGTTCTTCAGAGCCCTCAGGTTCCTCCCATCCCTCAGATCCTCAGGTTCCTCAGGTTCCTCAGATCCTCAGGTTCCTCGGATCCCTCAGATCCTCAGGTTCCTCAGATCTCTCAGGTCCCTCAGGTCCTCAGGTCCCTCAGGTCCTCAGGTTCCTCAGATCCTCAGATCCCTCAGGTCCTCAGGTTCCTCAGATCCTCAAGTTCCTCAGGTTCCTCAGGTCCCTCAGGTCCTCAGGTTCCTCAGATCCCTCAGGTTCCTCAGATCCCTCAAGTTCCTCAGGTTCCTCAGATCCCTCAGGTCGCTCAGGTCCTCAGGTTCCTCAGATCCTCAGATCCTCAGATCCTCAGATCCCTCAGGTCCTCAGGTTCCTCAGATCCTCAAGTTCCTCAGGTTCCTCAGGTCCCTCAGGTCCTCAGGTCCCTCAGGTCCTCGGGTTCCTCAGATCCCTCAGATCCCTCAGGTCCTCAGGTTCCTCAGATCCTCAAGTTCCTCAGGTTCCTCAGATCCCTCAGGTCCCTCAGGTCCAGCCCCCCGCAGCTGGAAACGCCGGTCAGGACGGTGGCAGCAGATCAAAATCAGGTTTGACCATTGGACTTCATGGATAAGGGTAAAGGTCTCGTCTTGTATGTTTGACTGTGCTGTTTCAACCAAACCTTTTTAAACTATGTCGCAACGTGTCATTTACTGATTTGATCTAATTAAAGCAAAACATCTACATTTTAAAGCTCATATGTCACGCAGCTGAGACCGGCAAGTGCTACTGCTGTGTCTTTTATTTCAATTTTAATTCCTCATACATTTGTAATATCAAGCTTGAGTCCCAGATTTTGTGTTTTCCATCTGAAAAGGTTAAACTTTACACATCAGGTGCGGGACATTTTTTAATAAATATTGAGTTTGGCCCATGAATTTTGTCTCAGTTTCAATTTTTTGAGTTTGACACCCCTGTTTTAAAGCAGCCACATCTAACTTTTCTCCATTTCGATGATTCTATTTCATTGAAAAACATGTGTCTGTGCTGTGAGCGGGCTCGCATCTCCACAAACCCGGCTTTACGTGGCTGGTGCAGAGCCTCTTTATCCTCGTTTCTCTCCTCGTTTTTTATCCTCGTGTTGTTTCTTCGGCTCTGATCTTCCGTAGTATAGCTTAAAACTCCATGCAGAATGTCCCAAACTTTGTATTTCCATGGGATCATAGAGGAAGTTACACACTGCGAACATTATATTTCAAGAACATGTTGTAAGAATTCGATTATCTTTGAGGAAAATTGCATAATCCATTGACTCACCGGGTTTAATCGTTCATTTTTCCCTCACCTTCAAAACTGAACTTGGATTTTGCATCGAAAGAAACCCTAAACGATTCAATTTGTCAGCAGAAACCATATAACCTCACTACTTTCACGCAGTCACACAATACCTCTTTGTAAAATTGCTTTAACTATATGCTACATTTGCACATTTCCAAAACAAGTATTCTTATGTTCCCTTGGCGTAACTCCACGGCCCCAAGTCGAAAGCCATTTGTAATTCTGTACCGTAGCCGAAATTGCTCATTCATCTAAAATAAGCCGACACAGTAACCGCCTTGTCAGAAATCTGTTGTTCCGCGCTACCTCCGTGTTTGCGATAGTGATTCTTTGGGTTTACGGTGACCACAGAGCGAGCGGGAGAGCCGGCACGGTGGCCAATAAAATCCGAAATACAACATTCCCTGGTGCGCTCTTCGGTCACTCCTCACATCCATCAAAACGTGCGGGGTCAGGCTGTAATTGTGTCGGCTGGACTCCACGGATCACTCCCTCACACTCCTGCAACCTCAGCCCGGGCCTCTACATCAATACTGCACTTACTGGACATGAGCTAGTTACTGCCAAGAAGAAAAAACACGGTGTAATACTTGGGGATGTCTCAATCTGTGAACAGTGAAAAGGCTAAGAACAAGAGCAGGATATTGTGTTGACTTTGGAGCGCTTCATGTTTCTGTTCGTCCCATGACTGAGGGGTCAGCGGTTTTTATAGGGCATGATGTGGCGGCCATTTTGAATCTGACCATGTACTTTTGGAACTTTGATGTCGACCCCCTGCCATTTTCACCAAAGTAAAGGGCATTTTACGGCAGAATTTACGGTATCTATTGCGACGACGGAGAAAAATAATCAATCACAAACGCTCCCCAAAATATTCAGGGCTCTCGCAAAAATTTTCGCACTCGCCTCAACTGTCAGGAGCGTGTAATAATGCGGTCAGACTTACGAGTTCCCCTATAGTCGGGTTTTGGAGCGGTGCCGACAGACCAATCTTTGGAAATTCCCAGCGTGGACCAGCGCCGTGTGAGAAGAGGTCGTGTACTTCAATCACAAGAACAAGACGGACTCATGAACTCGCCGGTTGCCTTGTGTGTGGTCATTAATTTATCGGATTTGATCGATTAGGGTCGAGTTTGGGCGATGACAGTCATTCCTTCATATCCATAACTTTTGTATAATCTGTAGTTCTTTCCAACGAAGAAAATACGAGAACTTTTATTCAGATATACTGGACAAAAAGATACTGTTTTTGTGTCACGTAAAAACCTCGAAATCGATTTGAAGTAAAAGAAAAGAAGCAAAAGACGAAGTTTTAAATCTTTCAACTGGACAAATCGTTGAAGAAGATGTTTCGCTGCTCGTCCAATTCGCTTCTTCAGTTCTGAAATTAAAATAAAAGTATCACATGAACAAATCTACTTAAGTAAAAAAGTACTTAAAGAGTAAAAAAGTACAAGTTTTTCATGCAGATTTTGAGTCGTTCAAAGCTTCAAATGTGGTGATTTGATAAAGATTTGTGCCGGACTTTGTTCAAAAGAAACAGTTTAATTGATTGTTTGTCTGTTTTTATTCATAAATTTTAGTTTTGCTCAAATAAAAAAAATGTTAAAAATAAATCCTCGGCCTTTTCAGCAGGTCTCAAGCTTAAATATAAATACTTTTACTTTTCAGCCCAGTGCAAAAACGTAGTGGAGAAAGAAGTTGGAGGTCCCTCAGGTCCCTCAGATCCTACAGATCCCTCAGGTCCCTCATGTCCCGCAGATCCCTCAGGTTCCTCAGATCCCACAGATCCCTCAGGTCCCTCATGTCGCACAGGTTCCTCAGATCCCTCAAGTTCCTCAGATTCCTCAGGTCCCTCAGGTCCCTCAGGTCCTCAGGTTCCTCAGATCCCTCAGATCCCTCAGGTTCCTCAGATCCCTCAGTTCCCTCAGGTCCCTCATGTCCCTCAGGTTCCTCAGATCCCTCAGTTCCCTCAGGTCCCTCAGGTTCTTACTTACTTAGCCCTTAAAACACTGAGATGATCTAAACTGCAGATGACACAGACGTGGACCTGGTGCAGTGTGTTGCGTTGTGTGTGGCTAGCGAAAAAAAAAACGCCGTCGCCGTGGTTACCGATTTGCATGCGAGATGGACGGACTTAAGTGACGTGTCCGAGGAAGGTGCCAAAGCTGTGTGCCATGTGGTGCTGTTTTTCTACCCGTGTGCGAGTCGAGTGAACATTTGGAAGCAATTTTTCTCTGTTAATATGAGTATTATTTTAATTGTGGTAATTATAGGTTAAACTGTTCAACCGCTCGCGAGGTGCTAGGCTGCGTCTGACAAGGAGACAACCTGTCGGACTCCACTTCACTTTGTCGATCCGTATTGACTTTCCATGCCACCGTCGTCAGAGCTTTGAGTAGCGTCCAGTGTTCGTGCCGTTCACTGATTGAGACAGAATTTCGTGAAGGTAAAAACATTTGTGGCTAAACTTTTGATATTCCCCGACCTTTAAATTACACAAATGGTACTTTAGAATGAGATGGTTTCGTGCCGCCGTGTGTTTCACCAGGTCATAACCCGAGCTAGCTAGCGTTGGTGGTTAGCGTGGCGTAGTTAGCATTTCAGACAAAGATAACAATTGGTAGAAACCTGTTTTTTTTAAGAGAGAATCTCATTTATTCAAAGGTTTTCATAGGTTTTATAATAAACACAACTAAGAGGCTATGTGTAAAGAAAGCGTGCTAGCTAGCTCACTGTGTCTCGATGCTAACAGTCACATTTATTGTAATCGGAAACATAAATTAAACAACCTATTAAAATTCAAATGAACTAAAATAAAGACTACCCAATTATTTTTACATGTAGAATACTTTAGTTTGTGGGAATCTTTTAATATTTATTACACCTCAAAATTAGCATTAGCGTTAGCATTGAGGCACAAACATGGCCGTGTCCCAATTCGACGTTTTTTTTAAAGACAGAATCTCATTTATTCAAATGTTTTTATAGGTTTTACTGGTTTTATAATAACCACAACTGAGAGGCTATGTCCAAAGAAGCGTGCTAGCTAGCGCACTGTGTCTCGATGCTAACATTTATTGCAATCGGAAAACATAAAATAAACAACTTATTAAAATTCAAATGAACTAAAATAAATTATTTTTACATGTAGAATACTTCGGTTTGTGGTGGTGTTTTGATATTTATTACGCCTCAAAATTAGCATTAGCGTTAGCATTGACAAACAAAGATGATTGTGTCCCAATTCGACACTTGTGTAGCCTCCGTCGACCATAAAGGCTGTGCCGAAATGGGACAGGAAACACAGGACAGATTTTTGCATGAAATGGGACAGGCCTTGTCGCTCTGGAAGTGACGTAAGTGTCCTTCAAATGTAGCGATGAAGTGAGAAAACCGACGAATTGAGACACGGCCCATGTCTCTTTCTAAACACAAGTGTCTCTGGTGAAGTATTTGTTTTATTTTTGCACCTGCAGCTCTCTGTCCACGGCCTCATTGTAAAATATTTATTCATTTTAGCTTCACTCTGCAAAAAACTCAGAGATAAAACTGGACAGGAAGTAGTGACGCTAACAGGAAGTAGTGACGCTAACACAAAGTAGTGACGCTAACACAAAGTAGAGACGCTAACACGAAGGAGTGACACCAAAACGAAGTACTGACGCTAACACGAAGTAGTGATGCCAACACGAAGTAGTGACGCTAAAATATTTATTCATTTTAACGTCACTCTGCAAAAAACTCAGAGATAAAACTGGACAGGAAGTAGTGATGCTAACAGGAAGTAGTGACGCTAACATGAAGTAGTGACGCTAACAGGAAGTAGTGACACTAACAGGAAGCAGTGACGTTAACGGGAAGTAGTGACACCAACACGAAGTAGTGACACTAACACGAAGTAGTGATGCTAACACGAAGTAGTGACGCTAACAGGAAGTAGTGACGCTAACACGAAGTAGTGACGCTAACACGAAGTAGTGACGCTAACACGAAGTAGTGACGCTAACAGGAAGTAGTGACACCAACACAAAGTAGTGATGCTAACACGAAGTAGTGACGCTAACAGGAAGTAGTGACGCCAACATGAAGTAGTAACGCTAACAGGAAGTAGTGACGCCAACACGAAGTAGTGTCGCTAACACGAAGTAGTGACGCTAACACGAAGTAGTGACGCTAACATGAAGTAGTAACGCTAACAGTGAGGCTGCTTAACCGTTTATTAAGAATTCAGACTTCACGACTTACTTTACGGGTTACGATCTCGGTTTATTAAGTAGATACTCAGTCTGAATCATTCATAAATTCCTTATTAAGAGTAAAAAACATAACTGCCCTGCGAAAAATTATTACTATGAGAAAGTTCGACCGTCTCCAGAGTACTTCTCAGTGTGTACTAAAGTACTTTGTAAAGGAAAACCTGAGCATACTGTTGTAATGTTCACGTTTTGGCTCCTCTCGCACATGGGTCCACAGTCAAACTCCATTATATAAACCATTTACTTCCCCTGGTCCAGTAATCATCTTGCATGGAAAGAGCTTCTCATCTTTGTTTGTCCTTGCTACCAGAGAAATATACCGAGCACATACTTTGAACCTATTTTTATCTGCTGACACTCGCCCCAGAGGCTTATAAAACCCTTTAAAGTCGAATTTTCAACAAAGCGCTTTCTGTAAACTATATTAAGCTTATTGTGAGAAAGTGAAACTGGTAATTGTCCACATTCCAGCAGTTTCGATATATAAACTCTGCACCGTGGGCCGTGAACAAGCAGCTGCTAGCAATTTGTGCAGCAGATAATAATCAGACTACATGCAAAGCAGCGTTCCAGTGTCAGGCTGGAAGGGAACGCAGACGTTACATAGAATGGTTGGTTTGGTGAAATAACCTTGGACAAGAGGGAAAAAACTAGACCTTCTCTGCACGGAGGCATTAACAGTGTCAGTCCAAGAAAGGTCGAGATCATTTATCAAGATACACTGGAGCGGGGTGAACGAGCGTGTTCGGGGATACGAGGTTTGGTACGAGCGGATTCAAAGGTTTGTTGAGTGAAAACATGCTATTATTTTTACTGAATTAAATGTCGCTTTATCGTCCGTGTCAGTTTTGTGAGCAGAAACACAGACTTTTACACGAATATACACAAAAATACTTCTTAAATAGTTTTATGTAAGTCGATTTTTTTCGTGTCTGTGTCCCTCTGATTCACAGCAAAAAGACGAAGTTTAAATCTGACAAACTGGCCAGTTAATGCTAATGGCTAAACAGTGAGTTAGCTCAATGCTACTGGTTTAAAGTATGCATTTGTTTAGCTTCACATCGTAAATATTAAAAAACAACATTACATTCATTGTTGTGGATGAAAAAGTTGGGTTGCTCATGTGAAATTTTATTATTTCTATTATTTTTACTGAATTAAATGCTGAGGGGCTGTAGACCATTGTGTTCTGCGTCCTGATTGGCTGAGGGGCTGTAGACCATTGTGTTCTGCGTCCTGATGGCTGAGTGACTATAGACCATTGTGTTCTGCGTCCTGATGGCTGAGGGGCTGTAGACCATTGTGTTCTGCGTCCTGATTGGCTGAGGGACTGTAGACCATTGTGTTCTGCGTCCTGATTGGCTGAGGGACTGTAGACCATTGTGTTCTGCGTCCTGATTGGCTAAAGAGACTGTAGACCATTGTGTTCTGCGTCATGATTGGCTGAGGGACTGTAGACCATTGTCCATCAGTCTCCTCCGTGTCTCCTGTACAGTACAGAATGTGTCAGACAAATTTACATAAATGTTGGATCAGTGTGACTCTGAAGTGCTGTATGTTTGCAAGTTTCTCCCCGACAAAACCCACAATGTCGATGAAACGTTCTGCACCGACAAAGGCACCGACGAAGGTTTGAACTTTGTGTTTAAACAAGAGAGAAATGTGAGAAAATGTTAATGTGTGAGAAAAGTGTATAAAGTGTGTGGTGAGGAGTTTTACAGACAAGAAACAGAGAGAATAATGTAAAAAATAAAAGCTGATACTCACCGATTTCACCTATTGTGGGTTATTTTTTACGAACGTAACCCCTGAGAACAGAGAGAAGTGTAACAGAGCTAGTAAAGGGGTGAGTAAAAAATAAAGATGAGTAAGGGGAGGTGGGCAGTCACAATAGTCACACGGGGAGCTGGGGGGGGGTATTGAGTACCTGTGGTGTACTAATTAGTAACAGGGTACAGGGTAGTACAGGTGTTGGTTAAAACGTACTTAATTAAAAGTTTAACGGTGAGAGTGTTTTTTAAAACATACGGGGTACAAGAGTAAACCGACTTGGGTTTAGGGTAACGTTAAAACGAGTATCGGTAATGGGGTAGGGATGGAGAGGGTGGTTTTCTCGCTGTTTTTAAATTATGTACCTGTTTAAAAATGTACTTAAAGAGTCCAAGTAAAATATTTCGTACGATTAAATCAGTGGGGTTTTTTTTCTCATTTTTATTTTGCTGAAGAAATGGCTCATTCTCCAATAAATTTATTACTGCATTTTTATTTGCTCAAAAATGTTAAAAATAAACCCTCAGACTTTTCAGCAGGTCTCAAACGATAATAAAAAAAAAACTTTTATTTTTCAGCCCTGTTCAAAACCGTAGATACTGCTCTCAAATGCACTGAAGTAAAAACTAAAAAGTCCCCCTGTAAAATTGAAAGTACAGACGCTTAAAGACATTCCACCAGCGTAAAAACAGAGAGCGGGGCTTAAAGGGGAGGTCCGGGGGCTTAAAGGGGAGGTCAGAGCGAACGTCACTGATGACAGTCGCTTTAACGTCTTCACAATTTTGACTGTAAACAATAACACAGGCAGGGCTCTGAAACGCAGCTATGCCACCAAATGTCTGTGTCTTCTTCAGGGCCAGACACGAGCGGCAACTGCTCCCTCGGCCCCTGATTTATGTGGAGGGCCTCAGACGGACGGGGCCTTTGCGCCGCCGTGGGCTCACCTCAAAACAGCTGGCTGACAGATCGTGATGGTCGTTGGGGCAGGGTCTCGGCGTATTGTGTGTCATTCATTGGTTTTCTATTCTTAAATGAACTATCTGGTTTCATTTGGGTCAGAAGGATCGTCCACGGAGCAAGAATGAAGAAAAGAAGGAAATAAACTTGAGGATATTTCAGTTTTTGATTGTGGAGTTTCAGGATGTATATTCACAGTTAGCCTGACATGTATATACAGTGTGGCCCAAAAGTCACTGACGCTTTTTAAATCTTCAGTAGCTCCTTTAATTCTTAAGTTAAACTCACCAAATTTTAGCAGTAGATAACTGAACCTTCTGAGATTTTTTGCAATATAAATGGTTATAATTGTTCACTTACACTTGAACTTATCACGACTTAAACTAGGGGAAGTAAAAATGTCAGTTTGTCTCTGAACAGCCTGATCCAACACACTTTACATAATATTTAAAGTATTTCCGGCTTATGTCTCTTATTTGATCCTGATATTACATTTTAAGTCGTTTATTGTCTGAGGTTTATTCACAAACACCTTTTCTTTAAGATAGACCCACAGGAAGAAATCAGGACGAGTCAGGTCTGTGGAGGTCACATACTGCCCCCTGTGGTTTGTGAATTTGACCCATGTGACTCAAAGTACCACTGTACAATGAGGGTTTGTTCCTCGGTGCTGGATTTGCTCAGATTAATGTGGGAAAAGTCGTTCTAAATGCTCTGAAAAAAATGAAAAGAAAAATATTTAGAAACAAAAGAGTTATGACTGTCAGTGACTTTTGGGCCACCCTGTGTAATAATAAAGAAGAAACAGCATCATTACCATCTGGTAACTTTAAAAAAAAAAGAGTTTTGAAGGTTTGTTGCAGCAGGAAGAAAACATTTTAGCCCAAAACTGTTTTAATATCTAACAAATCAACAGGCTACGATATGAACGAGAGAACATTCCAAGTTGGGATTAGGTAGAACTTCGTCTGGCGTCAGTCTGGTTAAAATGTAAAATGTTCGACTTGTAGCTTTTAGATTCTCTGCACAAAAACGTTTCCTTTTATCCATCTGGAGCTTTTTGTAGTAAAATGCAAAAGTCAAATCTGGACGAAAAGTTGCAGGAGGGAACATTTGGTCCATTTGACAGATTTAACTTTTGGATTTTACTACGATCAGATCTGGACGACTGAGGGACACACGGACATCTCCACCACATCATCCAGGGACCTGCCGCCGCTGTGCCCCCGCCCCGTCCTGACAGGTGCCCCCGCCCCGTCCTGACAGGTGCCCCCGCCCCGTCCTGACAGGTGCCCCCGCCCCGTCCTGAACAGGTGCCCCCGTCCCGTCCTGACAGGTGCCCCCGCCCCGTCCTGACAGGTGCTCCTGTCCCGTCCTGACAGGTGCCCCCGCCCCGTCCTGACAGGTGCCCCCGCCCCGTCCTGACAGGTGCTCCCGCCCCGTCTTGACAGGTGCTCCTGCAGACGGGGGAGATTAGGTTATCGCTGCCCTTGGATTCTTCCCTCGCTGGGAATGTGGCGCATGTGGAGAAGGACAGGCCTCTGCTGGATCCATGGAGGGAGGTTAGGTGGGAACATGATGAAAGGAGCAGGGGAACGGAGGGTGTTCTGAGGGGAGGAGCCTAAAGGAGGTGTCAGGGAGGTGTCCATACGAGGGGAAGAGACTGTTTACAACCAGCACAAACTCAGTATTACACTTACTTACTTTTTCTGTCTTACTTACTTTACTCAAAGACGTCTGCTGGAGTAGAGAGTCGGCCTGGGACGATATTAACATTTTGTGACGATGATCATGTCCAAAAATAATTATATCAGTTCTTATGGACGTGTGTGCTGTGTTTTCTGGACGATAAGTGTCACTTTTTTCATAGTTTGTCGGGCGCGAATTATCCTCAGATGCGACTTATATGTGAAATGAGTCAAATCTATAATGTCACATGTTGGTTATTGTCACACTGACAGGGGGCGCTCTAGAGTTGTACCAGTATGAGCCGCACAGAAGAGGAAGAGGCAGCCCCAGTTCTTCATAATGACAGAACGAACAGAGGAAGAAGAACTCCACACAAAAAAAAACTCAAGTAAAAGTATTACATGAAAAAGATATGTTTAAAAATGTACTTAAGAGTAAAAAGTGAGTATTTTTGTGCTGATTTGAGTCTTATAAAAGATTCACATGTGCAGAATTTTGTTATTACTGTATTTTCCAAACAGTAATGTCACTTTTGTTCATAGTTCAGGGGCGACTTATCCTCAGATGCGACTTATATGTGAAATGATTCAAATATAATGTCACATGTTGGTTCTTGTCACAGTGGCACCACACGGGGGCGCTCTAGACTTGTACCAGTCTGAGCCTCACAGAAGAGGAAGAGGAGCTTCATCTTCCTCTGGAGTTGGTGGAGTTGTTCGTCTTCGACACGAGGATGAAGAACTCAGTGGATTTAGTGATTTGGACTGATGGTGGTGTGATTTGATTTGATTTTTCAGCTGTTCTTCCACATTTTATTCTGATTATTATAACTTGACTTTAAAGATAAAATGTCTGTTCTTGGTCTCAGATTTATACATGTTTTTTTCTTCATTATTCTGCATTTTTTGGTGGGTGCGTCTCCTCCAGAGCGACGTTTAGTCTGGAAATACAGAGAATATTATGGATGAGCAGGGCCGTTAACTGTGGCAATAAGCCTCACGTGGGCCCCTGTAAAACAAATTAACAGGAAGAGGGTCCAATTCTGGGCCCCTAAGACCCTGGGCCCCGGACACCAGACCCCTTTGTCCCCCCCTGTCGACTCCCCTGTGGATAAATGTTTTTTCTGCACATTTTGGTGATTTACGGTGATTATCTTTGTTGGAGATTATATAAAATGTCCCACGACTTTTAAACTAATTTGAAACTATTCTCTAACTGTCTGTACAGAGGATTTTGTTCATTAATATGAGCCGTCGTTTTACAAATAAGTAAAATAAGAAATAAACTAGTTCTGCAGCTTAGACTTTAACAAAAAATTACAGAAAATATGACTTGACTATAAAGATAATAATATGATAATACAGAAAGTAAGTAATACTGTACTTAAGTAAAATTATTACATATCTGTACTTTATTTAAGTACTTTTACAGTGTGTACTTTTTTATTTTACTTGAGTACATTTGAGAGCAGTATCTGTACTTTCTCCTCTACATTTTTGAACAGGACTGAAAAAATAAAAGTACTTTTTCATTTGATTTGAGGAGTTATTTTTACCCATGTTGTAAAAAAACATGGTAAAAAAAACAAAATAAAAGCACAAAATTCAGAAGAAAAGTTAAGAAATTGATTCGTTTTGTTGCTGTTGAACAAAATATGTGTCATTTTGAATCAATATCACGACATTTACACTTCAAATACTTTTACTTTTTTCCTCTGAAAGTGCATTTTAAAACAGGTACTTTAATACTTTTACTTGAGTATCGTTTTACTTCTTTATCTGAGACTTAATTCATCCACTACTCAGAATATACAGACTCATTTGCTGCAGTTTTAGCTTCACATTTTGACGTCGTAAAGATTAAAACAACATTACGTTCACTGTTGTGGATGAAAAAGTGGAGCGGCTCATGGTTTCGTCAGCGGCTGAGATGTCAAAAATAAACTCTCTGAGATGCTCGTCTGATCCGTGTTGAGGTTAGCATTACACCGGACACCAGCATACCAAATCGTAATGGCACAACGGGGCCCAAAAGACGTTTAGCACCAATATTAAACCAAAATTAGAGAAATCAGCAGTAACACAAGCACCTCCACCGCTGTGCCAGGCCCGACATGCTCCTGTCACTGTGGCTCTGCGGTAATTAGATTAGATTGGGATTAAACAGAAAGTAAAGGGATAGTCTGGCACTTATCCCGAGTTTGGGCCTGACGACATGGAGACAGTGATGATACAGTGAGGTCGCCGAGGGGTCACGGGCGGGCTGTGTGAAGGGGGTCGCATGTGTGCTCCGATCCCCAGGGAGCCCCGCGCTTCCAGACGGGGAGAGACAGGGGCCCGCATTGGAGGTGTAGCTAGGGCGCCACACGGATGAGCTCATGAAACGCTATGCTGTCCGCCGAGCGGGGGGGGGCGCGGGGGGGCGAGGGGGGAGCCATCAATCACTCAGGGTGGGCAGGGGGTCCAGCAGAGACACGGATCAAGCAGAAGACCCGGTCAAGGGCTGAAGGCGTTTAGAGTGTCCCCCTTACTGGAAAAAGGAGGCGAGGACGAGTTCAGACAATGAGCTACAAGGAGTTATTTAATCTGAGAGCGGAGCTGGGGGTTCGGGTTGGACAGGGGACAGGGCTCAGGGAGGGAAACAGGGACATGTCAGAGACGTTTGTGGTTGTGTGTGTTTTTTATATATAATCCTTTTGTCTGTTAGGCATGATTTTGTATATGTATTATTATTATTATTATTATTGTAATTTTTATTATGATTTATCTATTATTGTTATTTTTATTATTATTATTTTTATTATTATTTATTTTTTATTTTGTATTATTATTGTCATCATCATTATTATTTTTTTATTATTATTATCATCATTATCATTTTATTAAGATTTATTATTATTTATTTATTATTGTTATTTTTTATTATCATCATCATTATTTTTTTTATTATTATCAACATTATTATTATTTTTAGTATTATTATTATCTTCATCATGATCATTTTTATATTCATTTATATCATATTTATTTTATTATTTATTTTCTGATTATTTATTATTATTTATTTTGTATTATTATTTTTTTATTATTATTATCATCATCATTATTATTTATTTACCTATTTATTATTATTATAATTTTTTTTTTACTTTGAATTATTATTATATGTATATTTTTATTTTTATTGTTTTTATTTTATTTTTTTATTTTTTTTATGCCCATCAAAAGTGGATCTTGAGGAAAAAGGTGGAAGATGTGGGGTTTAAGAAGATGAGATCACACTTGTGATCCCAAACATAAAAGATGTTTGTGGTGGTCTGAGTCGGGGATGTCACAATGTCACGCTTTTATTGTGAGAAAAAACACCACGATTTAACTATTTTAAACGATTTTTTCTTCCTTTTTCTTCATTCAAACTGAAGATGAAGTGTCAAAAACAGCCACACAAAAAGCACTTTACATTAACTGTAAGTTTCAACAGTCATAATTTTTACGCTCATCTGATTATGTGGACATAAAAAAATAATAGTGAATATTGTGATATGTCAGATTACACACGGCTCTTTGTTTAAAATTAAAGTTTTTGTGCAGCAGCTAAAAAAAAACAGAGGAACTACATAGACCATGATGCTGCTTGCTCCGTTTCAGTGCAGGACTTATGAAGAAGTACGTGTTTTTTTGCACTTTTAAGTCTTCGTTCTTTGGATTACGCCTGAAACAAAGTTCTTTTCGAGGCATTTTAAAAGGAAAAAAAAAAAGTAGCAAACAGTTTTTCACAATATGGGGTTCATTTCCACAAAATATCACAATAAAAAAATACAAATATCACCAGTTTCAACACCAGATTCCTGACGTCTCTAGTCTCCGCTCACATCTCTGACCCTCAAGTCAAGTCAAAAGTCTAAGTTTGTCCATTTTAATTGTGGCGTTTCACAGTTTGGACATTTCATTTGTTCAGGCCGATCTCTGCCCCTCGAGCTCTCGCTGTAGAAGTGTCAGTTTCACTTCCCTGACCTCTGACCTCCAGCATTTCCAGCTCGATCCTGGTTTTGTCATCTTACTTCTGCCTGGGAATGTTCTTTTCAGCTTGAACATGGGAGCGAGATGAACCTAAAATGAGCCGATGACGTGGGCCTCACTCGCACGATCGGCCGGTATTAGTGATGCATCGAAGGAAAAATAAGGATGGATAAAGGTGTAAAATAGAGGAAGTTGTGTGAAAAAATGCAAAAGTACAGGCTGATACCTCCCTTAACATGATTTTATCGCTAAAAAAAAAAAAAGTCTAGGCGAGATATAAAGGTCTATAATGTGTGTTTGGACAAACTTCATAACCACGTCATCGTTAAGTTGTTGGTCTGTCCGAGCTCTGAAGCCTCGAATCTCCAAACCGGGTCCGAGTCTCCAAAGTCGTCGAATGTGCCAAACGGACCCTGATGTGGACGGTTGATGATGAAATTCTTCCATGAGGTGCCAAAAAAGATCAACCAAATAAAGCCAAAAAGGTCTTAAAAACTGTAGAAAAGATATAGAAATGTGCACAAACTCCAGAAGAAGCTCTCGATGTGTTGGACATTTACTGAAGAGTAGATTATTAAAACTGTGACATACAAAGAAATATCTGGCATTTTACAATCATGGTTTTATATTTTCTATGAACAAATATTATGCAGCGCTACATAGAAAAACAACATATAGTAGCTTATTAAAGTATAATATATGCACAAACATTAGCTTAGAAGTCACTACAAACTAATGTGTAAAAATGTTGATTAGGCATAATGCTAACATGAATGATGGAAAATCCCATAGACATGCTAACGCTAATAACGTCTTCTATTTTAACGCAAATTACACTGTAAAATCAACTTAAAGTGACTTAAAGTGGGTTTATAGAGCGAGCTAACATGTTATATAAAGTTATAATACTTAAAGAAAAGATATTTACATGGAGCCAGATGACAGTTTACAGGGTTTTTAAACACAGTGAAAAATGACAGAAACTGTTGAAAATCTGCAACAAATATGGGATCACGGTAGCTCTGAATAGACAAAAAACAGATGAACTCACAAGAGAAATCTTTTCTAAACTGGGGCAGAACACTTCCCTTTTTCTTTATAATCACTTAAAACAATTTGTACCTTGTCAATTTAAAAGGGACAGTACCTGATTTTTAGGCCAAATTATGTCACTTTTTTCTTTTACTTAGACAGATATAAGGTTTAAAAAGCAGCTCTTGGGGTCAAAAAACGTGCCGTCTGCATCTTGTTATCTGGCATTTTTATCGGGTCCTCGAAACAGGAAAGTGCACTGTTAGCATGCTAGCTGTTGTTTTAGCATTAGCGTTTGACGACAAAAAAAACTCCGCTCTGGCTCGGTAAAAGTTGTTGAATTCACCTGTAAAACTGCAAAGGTTAAGAGTCGCTCTGAACACGTGCAGCTTCATGAGGTTTGAAGCATTTACCCCGTAACCTCGAGGTCGGGTGGTTCTATTCCCACTGCTGTCTGTGAGTGTAAAGCGCAGTAGTGAATTATGATAGAACCACCAGACGCTCGATTGTGTTGAGCGTGAGTGTGTTTTGGTAGGTTCCAACCTCCCTTCCTCCTTTCTGTGGGAGGTTCTGGCAACCATTACAGACTCACGGTTAGCTCGTGATCCGATGTGGTGTGTGCACTTGACTCCGGGTTTCGTCACGCCAGACCCCTATTTCTTCCATCTTTCCTTCTCCTTCTCCCGGTTTTACCAGTCCATAGGAGCCTATCATAAACTGCAGCGTCACATTACGCCTCACGCAAACGCTCCAGATTGTAAAGTCCCCGCCATGGGTGAGCTCATATTGCGTACCGTACCCCGTTCCCAGGAACACCGCTGTGTCTGTCTTCGTTGTAGAGGCGAAATACTGTACCGGGTTGTGACAAAGTGGAGTCGTTCGGAGATATGTTGATGCTAACATTTTCAGTTGAGCGTCATGTAAAAAACCGCCGTCTGGTGTTTGTACCCTTGTTCTTTTTTTTGTCACAAAACGAGCTAAGCGGAGCAATGTGACGTCCCCATCCAAAATGAAGCGATCGAGGGAGTAGCAGCGCGTTGATATAGACGGCTAATATGGGGCAGACGAAAATTCCGGACCGGGAAGGAGGCATAGGCAACCAGAAAAGCCCAATCCAGAGAGAGAGGCTGTTGCGGGTACCCCACCCCTTCAGATTTCCATCAAACATCTAGTCATGTGCTCTTTTTGAGTCTTGTATTTGGAAAAAAAAGACCCAAATCAACCCAGGTGTTACAATACTTTCTTTCAGGGGCTCGTTTACGGGGGGTCTTGGGTGCCATGTTTTTTGTGGTTTTTTTTCGTTTTTTTTGCACCTATATTTTTGTTGGTCTGAACTTAGCAACGCCTGTCACTTTCAAACCTGTGTTGCTAACGCTTAGAGACGTGACCTCGGGGAAAGCAAGAGGGACTTTTTGCTTGGTGTCTGTTATGAATGTGTCATATTTGTGAGGACAAAATTAGGCGAAATAGCAACTTAGCGCTCTGCGAGAAGCACTTGTAGGCGGACAGAGGAGTTTGGGTTTTCTAGGCTAAAAATTTATGCTAGCTCTATTATCAGTTGAC
>JAIEZT010000275.1:0-71076 GCA_019594935.1 Periophthalmus modestus | reverse complement strand
ACAAAATAATACTATTGTTTATATATACAATGTGGTTTTATACTTGTCTGATAAAACTCAAGATGAAAACTGTCAGGAAAGTGATTGTTTTTTAGTATTGATACCTGTTTAAATGAGTATCTAAGTGTCACCTGTACGTGTGTGTGTGTGTGTGGTGTGTGTGTGTGTGTGTGTGTGTGTGTCTGTGTGTCTGTGCGTCTGCCTGTGCGTCTGTCTCTCTGTCTGTGTGTAGTGGACAGGGACCCTTTTACTTGTGTGTGGACCATACTGTACTTATGGTTATGATAAGGCCTGTGTGGTTGTTTGGAGACATGGTTGTCGGGTCGGTTGTGCGGTCGGTTGTGCGGGCCGGTTGTGACGGTTGTATGACTTACAGTTGTAGTGGACGTGTTCTTCCTCCTTGTTGCTTTTCTGCTCAGATACAGTCACATTCTAACATTAGTTTAAACTGCACAGATGAGTTGAAGCATTTGACAAATTTACCTCATTATAAATAATCTTCAGGTCAAAGTTCACACATTCATGTAGAGTTACATACTGTTTCCTCTGATCTTGAAGGGGGACTTGAAATCGTAGGTGGGGTCTCTTATAGTGACATAAGACTGTGGGAGATGAACATCAATTAACACAAGAGGTCATCCTTCCCCATCCTCCCCCATTAACCATCTGTGTAAAAAAATAAATTAATATATAAAAAATTACAGTTTAAATTAGAGTAATACCACGAGCACCAAAAGCACAGATCACAAAAGTCCACAGACCATCACAAGGCAACACTCGAGTGAATGAAAACTGAAAAGTGTGAGTGAATGACAGCAGATCTACAGGAACTACAACTACAGGTGGATTTACTCAGGAAACATTTGGCTTCAATGGAAATGAGTCAGAAAAGGTTAGAAGACATTTTAAAAAATCTATTCTAAATGTGAAGGGAAATCTGTGATTAACAGGAATTTAGATAAAAAAACAAAATGGCTGCTTATATTCACATTTTTACGTTTCTTAAAGGTCCTATATTACACAAAAACTGTGACCTTATAATCATATTAAAATGTTACCTCCTCCAAAAAATACAGACCTGGAGTTGTGTTTTGTTTCAATCTCAAATGTTTGAGTTACACTTTTTATTTTTTTAATTTGGCCCTTTTGACCCCAGCCCTTTGGGACAACGGATGGAAACTGGCCTTTGGCTATAATCCGGTGTAACAAATAGCCCATTTGTTACCTAGATAAACAGCACCTTTCACTATAAACTTTAAATTGCACATACACTTTAATAGCACACAGCACTTTAAACAATATTTGCACTTTAAAAAAAGCCAGTTATTTGCAATATTTGGTGCTGGTTTTATGGTTTATGTGCGTATATATTTATAAAATTAATGTGATGTATTGGTTTATTTGGTTTTTATGAAGGTTAGAGTTTAAAGAGCTAATGTTATCTTTTTTAATCAACAGTAGTTTAACCCAGTTAGTGGAACAGTATAAAATGTGCCTAAACAATCATTCTGTTCTGCTGCTGGAGGAGACTCTGCTCCTCTGACCTCCCTTGCACATCGCACTTTGATGATTGAAGAAAAGTGAATAAAAAATTGTGGACCACACCCGTGCTGCTGTCTTCTGTCCACATCCACTAACGGTCAGCCTACGTTACATCGGGTGAGTTTACATTCATGTTGTGTCATGTTTGTTCATTAATATGAATTGTCCTAATCAAATAAATAAATACATCTCCAAAACTCAAAATGCTCTGTTCCACCTTGTGAAGACAAGTGGCAGTTTTAAAGTTAACAGCTGCTTCAGTTAAACAGATTTATTCTTCAAGACTCTAGAATAACCTTCAATTGTTGCTTTATTTTAGTTTTACTTTTGTACAGTTGAGATGATCAATAGAAAATCTCTGATATCTGATGGTGCATCAAGGAGAGAAGCAGTTTCATTGAGGTTTAAAACATAGTTGTTACTTCAAAGTTGAGCAATTCCAGGGCTGAAATTATCCAGAGGATTAAAACACAGAGGTGCACTTCCTGTATAACCACTTAATGACATCACAATGGGGAACAGAGTGTTTTCTGTTTGAGAGAAGAACACCGAAAACAAACAAAATATGCAGAGTTTGTGAGTTAAACATGTGAATGAAACAAAACACAACTCCAGGTCTGTTTGTGAGGGAGGAAACCACATTAGAACAAAGATCAGACAATAAGGCATCATGGGTCTTTGAAAGAATCATTTGAAACCTCAAAGGTCGTCGAAAAAAATACAGTAACAGTGATTCACTGGGTTGGCCATTTTAAGTAAAAAAGTGAGTAGCAGCCATTTGTGATTTTTATCTGCAGTGCGTGCTGATTGTTCCACACCAACATTTTAATGCACAAGTTTGGATTATTCGTCACCTACCTACGGTGGGTCTGTCTGTGGCATAAAAACATACAAAATGAGAAGCAAATGAATAAATATGTTTTAGGCCAAAATGATGCGTGTCAAGATGTGTCAATAATTACTACATCGACTTATCATTCAGTACATGACCGATGGGGTCCATATTATCGTGGTACTTTTTCTTTGTACTAGTGAAAAAATGTTCTTTATTTTTCTGTTCTGTGGTTTGGTTTGAGCTGTAGAGGGTTGAATTGTAACAGTGACGAGTTACATTCTGTTATTTATTTATTGCAGTTCATATTTGTAAAACAATATTGTACATTTAGAATACTTTTGGGGGGATAATTCTGACACTTTCCTGTCACTCTACAATGCCCCATCGTTGCTCTACAACAGCAAATAATCGATATCCTGGATGACGGATATTAAGCTTTTACAAACCATTAATACAGACCAAATTTATGTTCCATTGTCGTGACATTTACAGATTAACTTTCTGCTGCCAAATATCAGCTACATTTTTGATATCAGGTCGATACGATATCTGGGGAAATCCTCTGTCTGTTTTCTGCTGTCAGTCAGTTGTCTGTTATAAAAAGATCTTCTTGTGGGAGACTCTGTATAGTCCAGATAATTTTTACAATCATCAAAATATTTTCAGAATCATTAGTCACGATTTGGTTGATTAAACGTCGCAGTCTTAGTCTAAATGAGAGAGTATGCTGTATTTTTATCAAAACAAACACAGGAAAATGTGACATTTCATTAACAAAAAACCTCAGAGTTTGCAGTTTGATCATTGAGACTCAAATCAATTATGAAAAAATGTGTTTACCGTGTTGTTGATGGCGATCTCGTACTCATGGCTGGAGTCTATGGGAATCTTAAGGTCAGAGGGGCTGAAGTCCACGGTGCTGTTGTTTACCACAGAACGAGCAGGATTTACTACAAAAAGACAAGATATTTACTTTAATTTACTCTAGTTCATTAGTTCATGAAGCCATCACTTATGTCGAGAAGAGAGAGTGAATATATGATACAGGGAGGGACAGTGAGCACATGGTACAGACGAGGGAAATGTAATGAAGGTAAAGTTAAGGTTCACTTCAATGTCCCCGTAGAGAAATGTGACCCATGAATCTGACTCATTCTTCAAGGTCTCCGGGTTAAATCTGTCAGAAGCAGTGGAACCAATTTCCAGGTCTTGAGCTTGTCCTAGTCAGGTCTACGTAGCCTTTAGCAGCCTTGCTCATGTCAGTCTGTCCCAGGGCAGCTGTGACCACAATAGTATCTTACCACTAAAGAGTGAGGAGTGAATGAAGAATGAACCAAACTCTAAAGTGACTCAAAAAACTAAATGAAATGTGGACTGTTTCACTAAACAGGCCTCATCATTTGTGTTACTGTGTGTTTCATGTTGTGTGACAAATATAATTGACAGTAAACATTATTGTGAGTGAACTCAGTCCTCAGGCACCTGTCAGTGTTCACACTTTGGTGATTGTGTAATGCGATGCCAAACATGACATGGGGGTAGAGTCCCTGCTTGTCCCGCCCTGTAAAGACTTCTCTCTGAGGTGAAAGGAGAGTTTGGAGAGTTCCCACATTTCACAATCGCACAAAACGAGTTAAAATGTAAAGATGAAGCATAAACGCAGCACATTGAACATAAAGATGAGAGGGGACAGTCCTGTGATTCTGATCAATGTACAAATGACTGACAAATATGTGTCAAAATATTAATAACTTCCCAAAACTGGTGGCTCATCTGTAGCACGAAAAGTACTGGTTTCCCGACACTACGACCAACTACTAATGTAAAGCACCGACTGGATGTAACAGACACGAGGAGTAAAAAACTATCAGATCAGGCGCAGCTACAGCTCCTCAGCATCACTGCAGCCAGGCGTGGGTTTGTTAAAGTTAAAGGCAATTAAGCCACAAATACCAACAAAAGGATCAAATTATGTCGGTTAAAGTAAGAACTTGGACTTCTTTGCTCCGAAAACATAATTACGCCTACCTGCCAGCATCAAAACAGCACCAAAACGAAGAAGAGCCGAGTCATTGTCACCCGTGAGAAGCAAGGTCGAAGAAACAAGCACCAGCTCCAGGAACAAGCCATGAGTGGGCGGGTCGGGAAACGGTCTCGTGCGCCTGTAAAAGTGTGCATATTGAACAGAAACAGTCTAAGTAAAAGCAAACATTTAAAAGGCTCTTTTATAGAAAATGACTGTGTTACATATTTGTGTAATCCCTCTGTCGTCCAGGTCTGATCCATCGTAAAAAAAAAAAAAAAAAAAAAAACAAGGTCAAATCTCAGAACTGGAGTGACGCCTCTGCTTATGTTCCGGTCAGATCACTGGTGACCACTGCCATCTGTCTGTAGGGAGGAGTAGTTTACCCATTCAGATAAAGATATCACATATTATATAAGATTCTCTTTCACTATGACTGTGGTATACGTTTAAATCTAAAATGTTTAGATTTATATTTGCATAAACACGATTCTTCACAAATATATTCACAAATTCAAAGATATTCACAAATAAAAGACTTGTACTGTCACATGTGTGTATGTATGTGTGTGTGTGTGTGTGTGTGTGTGTGTGTGTGTGTGTGTGTGTGTGTGTGTGTGTGTGTGTGTGTGTGTGTGTGTGTGTGGTGTGTGTGTGTGTGTGTGTGTGTGTGTGTGTGTGAAAATTAGTAACTGTGCAAATAAATAATCACTACTAAACAAATAATAGGTCTACAGAATGACTCCTTACGCATAGGATGAACAGAGTCTGGTGACTATTTGACAAAAAACAAAAACAAAAAAAAAACGGCCAGCGGCTTACATTCTGCATAAAAAAACACATAAATGTGCATGTGTTCATGTAGAATATCTCATACAAATGGCTCTCAGATAAAATCAAAATGAGTGATCAGGTCATGATGCTTTCTAAACTGGAAAATTATAAGGTCTTGATGATGGCCGATATAAATGTGAACTGGCTGAAGAGTCTGAAACTTTGAAAGACCTTCGCACTGGCCTCAATCTCACACACTTCATTTCTATTCTGACTAAACTGACCCTAGAAATGTAAATAAAGACACACTCACTGATGTAATCTTCACAAACCCAATAAATATGAGGCAAAATGATGTTTTTCCACTTGGTTTTTTTTCCACTAGGTCAGAAGATCATATAAACATGTCAATGCACAGGCCTTCAATTTCAACTTTTTTATTAATACATTTAATGAAATTGTAGACCAACATGCGCCTAAAGGAAAAAATAGAATGAAAAACTGTAACAATACTTGGTTCAACTCAACTCAAATTGCAAGTTTAATTAGACAAAGAAATGCTGCCTGAAAAAACTGCGCACACAACAGGGTCGGATTTGGATTGGGCATTTTTTTTTCGTAAAAAGAAAAATAAATGTTTCTCAGCAGTTAAAAAGGCAAAAAACATCTTACTTCATGTGTGTGTGCTCATGGAGAGTCAGAGCTCTGGAGAACAGCCAGATCCTCTCACAGTCTAGTATTCATACATTACCAACTCGTATTTTATTAAAATCATCTGTTGTAAAGAGTAACACATGATGCAGACATAAAACATTTGATTAAAACATGTGACATTTTGGATAATAAAGGTGATCCTTCTGATCTTGATTATGTTGGATCTGAACCTCAGCACTGTATGAAATGCATCTATGAGGGAAAACTTCATTCAGTTAATTTTGTTTGCTTTCATTTGGCTGAAGTCACTGTATTAATCACTGTTATTGTTTTCTGTAGAGTTAGAATTATTTGCCTTGTTACTTTGCCCAAGTTAGTAGTTTAGTTTAGTGTAATACCTCCCTCTTGTGTTTTGGCTTTGGTTACTTCTCTTGTGTTTAAACAGCTCATTTCTTTAGTCTGGTTGGGGTAGTTGTAGTTATGTTGAGTTGTGGTCAGTCGTCAGTACTCCAGTGAGATACTACTAATACTACTACTACTACTCCTACTTCTACTACTAATCCATGCTTAAAGTGCAAATGACAGATTTTTGGTGGGATCGGGCTTGTCATCAATAATTATCAGTTTTAAATCAGTTAACTGTGTGAAATTTAGGAAACAAAAAGTTGGAAAATGTAGGAAGTAGCACTGATTTCTCAAACAGAATACCTCCTGTCATAGTTTTTTTTTCTCAGCATGATGATGAATGATGAATAAATAAGTTAATTTCACTTCACACAATGAACATAAAGAGTAATGAGCAAATAATAGTGCACTCAGATGCTACTTTCTTTTGGGATTGCCACTGACTCACAGACATACAGGGGACACAAAAAACACTGTTACTCACATACAAAACTAAATATTTCACTATACTCATTCACATTATGGCAATATCTTCATTTTCTTGAATTCTGATTTTAGTATTATCTCGATTCGGTGATGGCAAATAAAGTCACTCTTGGCTGTCACTCAAAGCTTACAGACGCTGAATAAAGGACCTCAAATGTCCTGGTCTCACACACTCTGGTTGTGGAAGCACCGCAGCTTAACTCCAACAATGACAGAAGCCAGGACTGTGACGGAGATGAAGACACCTGGAGAAAAACAAACAAAAACAAAGAAAAACTAAGAAACAGCTTTATTTATTCTGTTATCTCAACCACTTTCACTAAAACACAGCTCAATATTGGTTTTCTTTGAGTTCATTTCAGTGAAGTAGGGTTTACAAAGACAATTAAAATCAATATCCAGATACTAATAAATACTAAAACTAGAGGTGTTGGTACTGGGAAAAAAAAGGACAAATTTGACCTGAAAGGAAAATGAATGGCAGAATGGTCCTACAGCAGCAGCAGCACAAGACCACACGGTGAGATTAAAAAGGAATAGTGTTGTCACAAAACATTTCAAGCTAGATACTGATACTAAAGAATAGACTTGATACTCGATACTGATTCTGAAACCCAAAAATGATAATTTTAAAAGCTCTTTGTAGATAATATTGAGATTTTCAAAACACAAAATTGGTCTGACAAACTCAAGATCCAGTTATGTGATGTTTTTAGTATTGATACCTGCTCAAATGAGGATCTAGTTTTGATACTAGTTCAGTATTGATTAGTATCTGGAACTACTATAACTTGGTCTTAAGAATTTCATTCAGTTGTATGAAAAATGTGTTTAATAACCAATGTGGTCTCTTACATCATCTCTAATGTGAGTTTAATGGACAGGGACACGTCACCTGTACGTGTGTGTGTGTGTGTGTGTAGGTGTGTGTGTGTGTATGTGTGTAGGTGTGTGTGTGTAGGTGTGTGTGTGTAGGTGTGTGTGTGTGTATGTGTGTATGTGTGTGTGTGTGTGTGTGCATGTGTGTATGTATGTGTGTGTGTGTGTGTGCATGTGTGTGTGCATGTGTGTATGTATGTGTGTGTGTGCATGTGTGTATGTATGTGTGTGTGTGTGTGTGTGTGCATGTGTGTATGTGTGTGTGTGTGTATATGTGTACGTGTATGTGTGTGTGTGTGTGTGTGTGTGTGCTTGTGCGAGTGTATGCAGGTGTGTGTGTGTGTGAACATACTTATGGCTATGATCAGGCCTGTGTGGTTGTTTGGAGACATGGTTGTCGGGTCGGTTGTGCGGTCGGTTGTGCGGTTGTGTGGCTTACAGTTGTAGTGGACGTGTTCATCCTCCTTGTTGCTTTTCTGCTCAGATACAGTCACATTCTAACATTAGTTTAAACTGCACAGACGAGTTGAAGCATTTGACAAATTTACTTCATTATAAATAATCTTCAGGTCAAAGTTCACACATTCATGTAGAGTTACATATTGGTTTCCTCGGTTTCCTCTGATCTTGAAGGGGTGGATGAAATCGTAGGTGGGGTCTCTTATAGTGACATAAGACTGTGGGAGAAAAACATCAATTAACACAAGAGTTCATCCTTTTAGACCCAAAACCAGGACTCCTCCCCCATTACCCGACTGTAAGTGCCAGCCAATCACAGCATGCTCTCTTTCTCTTTCAATCACCTCTGTGCGTGCATATATCTTGTGTTATTGTGTCTGTGGCATAAATTTGTTTCATTATTATAATTTCTAGTCTATATTTACTTCCACAATATATCAAATTTCAAATATATTATTGTTAAAGGCCGATTTAGCACCAGAGAGTCATGAATAGTTATGCAAAAGTGGACTGTGCTTATTATTACATTACTATTGAAATTAAAATCATCATTTTAATCCCAAAGCACAGCGCAAATAAAACATTTTTAGTCTGATTTCATGTCAGGCAATGAGGAAAAAAAACAACAACATATGGGTCTTTTAATATAATATAATATTAATAACTTGCAGCATGTGAGTAAAGCCCCTTTTTTCCACAGTGACTGGGCTGTATATCCATGGCAAGATAAAATGTTATAACGTCCAGAATCACTTTCCACTGCGCCTCACTCTTGTCGACTGAATTAACAATGCCTTTCTTTGGAAGAGGCTCTCAGCTACACTCCAAATCTTTTTATTTCTAATTTGTATGTATTTTATGTTGATCAGCTCAGAAGCAGAGCAGGCGACACAAGTGATTTGTGCACAAAAAACACTTGGCTTTTAGCATCATATTAACAGTTTACGTTAACATTAATTATTATTATTGTAGTGCAACGTTTTGCTTCAATTCTGCATCGTTTCAAAGGGTAAACTCACTCCCACTCTCAGTTTGAACCATTTTAAACACATTTGGGGCTTGGTCAATTCTCTCTGTGATGAGTTTGTTTTGTATAAATAAATAGTAAAAGAGTCGGTCTTCTGAACGGCTCTTCTAAATAATAGAAGTAAAAGATTTGGATCCCATAAAAGAGCCGAAAGTCCCATCACTAGTTGGTGCACGTCTGAGCTGTGTGAGGGGAGGGCTGAGCTCACAGAGCACGACGGGAGCCCACAAGGAAGTGTTGAACGCATAGACTGGAGAAGAATACAGCGAACTGTGAAACATGTACATAAAACAAGTACTAATAATAAACTGACTTAAACTACAAATGCGATAAATTGATAAAATAATTTTTATTTTGCCCAGTCCTATTAGAATGATACTTTTCTCAGGAAATACAGCCATCACGCTGCACATCAAATAGCTTCTTTTTTTTTTTTTTAAGAAAAGTAGGATTTGAATTTTTTTGTTTTGTTTGCAGTGCAGAATGTAAATATGATTAGAAAAATAAAACGATACTGAAACACAGTTTAAATTAGAGTAATACCACGAGCACCAAAAGCACAGATCACAAAAGTCCACAGACCATCACAAGGCAACACTCGAGTGAATGAAAACTGAAAAGTGAGTGAATGACAGCATGTCGTAACCGGGCCAGAACAGAGGGACCAAAAATGCAGGGCTCACAAGTTTTACAGTGTTTATTTACAGCGAGGTGATATGGTAAGTACAGTTCAAGTGATACAAACGGTGCTCGGGTGCGTAGGTGTGTTTTCCAATGCCAGGCGGGACACACATGTGCGGGAAACAGAGTGCAGGTCACAATACCGGTGCTGGAGTGCAGGAGTGCTGGTGCGGGGCTCGGGAGCGGATCCAAGGCGGGATCTGGAGAGGAGTAGAGACAAGGTAAGTCGAAGTACAAAAATAACAATCTGGAAACAGGCAGAGAGCTGGACTTCACGTTTTCACGCGGACGTTCAAGCGCCGAGAAGAAACTTCCCAGCCTTCTTATCCTCCCCGGCAGGTGAGGGTAATCTTCCAGATGAGGTGCAGGTGTGAGAGGAGGAGGCTGGAGGCTCCGCCCGGCTCCAGATGTGGCAAGTGAGGGAGGGGGAGAGTGAGAGAGAGGAGAGCAGGCAGGAACCATGACAGTACCCCCCCCCCCCTACGGGACACCTCCTGGTGGACCTCCAGGCTTTTCTGGGTGAGCGCGGTGGAATTCTCTGACGAGGTCCGCGTCGAGAATGCGGGCCCTAGGGACCCACGAGCGCTCCTCAGGTCCATAGCCCTCCCAGTCTACGAGGTACTGCAGCCCTCTGCCCCTCCGGCGGACATCGATGAGCCGCCGGACGGTGAAGGCTGGGTGATCATCGATGAGTCAGGCGGGTGGAGGGGGGTCGGAGGCAGGGCAGAGATCGCTGGTCTGGACCGTTTTATCTGTGATACATGAAAGGTCGGGTGGATACGGAGAGTCGGGGGGAGCTGGAGCTGGACTGCAGAGTCATTGATGACCTTGGTTATTTTGAAGGGGCCGAGGAATCGTGGAGACAGCTTGCGGGAGTCAGTCTTTAGGGGGATGTTCTTAGCGGAGAGCCACACGGACTGACCAGGAACGTAGTCTGGGGCTGGAACACGGTGCCGGTCGGCTGCTCGCTTGGTGCGGGCCCCGGATTGGAGGAGGGCGGCTCGCGTCCTCTTCCAGACCGACGGCAGCGCCGTAGGTGGTGCTGGACAGACGGCACCGCCAGTTCTTTTTCCTCGGCCGGAAGAAGAGCGGCGGCTGATAGCCCAGCGAGGCCTGGAACGGGGAGAGGCCGGAGGCGGAGCTTATCAGGGAGTTGTGCGAGTACTCAATCCAGGGCAGGAAGGTACTCCAGGCGGACGGGTTGGCGGAAACTACGCACCGTAGAGCTGTCTCCAAGTCCTGGTTGGTGCGTTCCGTCTGGCCGTTGGACTCGGGGTGAAAGCCGGACGTCAGACTGACCGAGGCCCCCAGTCCCTCACAGAAGGCGCGCCAGACTTGGGAGGTGAACTGGGTCCCGCGGTCCGAGACGATGTCCGTCGGGATGCCGTGGAGACGAACAACGTGGGTGGTCAGCTGGTCCGCCGTCTCCTCGCCGTGGGTAATTTGGGTAAGGCGACGAAGTGCGCTGCCTTGAAAAAACGGTCTACGATCGTTAGAATGACTGTGTTACCGTGGACGGGGGTAGACCGGGTGACGAAGTCTAGCGCCACATGGGACCAAGGCCGGCTCGGGACTGGGAGCGGGTGCAGCAGACCGGACGGGGGCTGATGAGTGGCCTTCCCTCGAGCGCAGACCTGGCAGGCGGCGACAAACTCTCTGGTGTCCCTGATGACGGTTGGCCACCAGAAGTGCCGTCTGAGGAGGGAGAGGGTGCGGGAGGCTCCAGGATGGCAGGAGAACCGGGACGAGTGGACCCACTGTAACACCTGAGAGCGGACAGAGTCAGGGACGAATTGTACACCGGGGGGGGTGTTACCTGGAGCGGGGTTGTCCCGCTGGGCCTCCCGCACCAGGTCCTCGATCTCCCAGTGGAGAGCCGCCACGATCCGGGACGCAGGGACGATGGTCTCCGGGGTGGTGTTGATCTCCTCCTGGGCGAACTGGCGGGAGAGGGCGTCGGGCTTAACATTGCGGGTCCCAGGGCGATAGGTCAGGGTGAAATTGAAGCGGCTAAAAAACAAGGACCAGCGGGCTTGGCGGGAATTAAGCCGCTTGGCTGATTGAATATAGGATAAGTTCTTGTGATCAGTCCATACCACAAAGGGTTGCTCCGACCCCTCCAGCCAGTGTCGCCACTCCTCGAGGGCCAGCTTCACCGCGAGGAGCTCCCGGTCCCCCACGTCGTAGTTCGCCTCTGCTGGAGTCAGGCGACGGGAGAAGAAGGCACACGGGAACAGCTGGTTGAGCGGGCCGGACCTCTGGGAGAGAACCGCCCCCACCCCGGTATCGGAGGCGTCGACCTCCACGATAAATTGGAGGGCTGGGTCAGGCTGGTGTAAGATGGGGGCTGAGGTGAACAGGGTTTTAAGCTTTCTAAATGCTAACTGAGCCTCAGGGGACCAAACAAAAGGCTGAGCGGGGGAAGTGAGTTTGGTGAGTGGGGCTATCACTCTGCTAAAATCCCGAATGAACCTCCTGTAGAAATTAGCAAAACCAATGAATCTTTGGAGTTGTTTTTGGCTAGTGGGAATTGGCCAATCTCTGACGGCGCTAATCTTGTCTGGGTCGGCCCTCACCTGGCCCCGCCCCACTATAAAACCCAAAAAACTAACCTGTTCAGAGTGGAATTCGCACTTTTCAGCTTTCACAAACAGTCTATTCTCGAGCAGGCGCTGCAAAACCTGGCGGACATGTTGCCTATGCTCCTGTAGGGACCGGGGGAAAAATCAAGATGTCATCTAAATAAACAAAAACGAACTGATTGAGGAAGTCCGGGAGGACATCATTAATTAAGGCCTGGAAAACGGCTGGGGCGTTGGTGAGGCCAAAGGGCATGACTAGATATTCATAATGGCCCAGGGGGGTCTTAAAGGCCGTTTTCCCATTCGTCGCCCTCCCTCACCCGGACTAAATGATAAGCGTTGCGCAAGTCTAATTTAGAAAAGATGGTGGCGCCATGGAGCGGGGTGAATGCCGAGTCTAACAGGGGGAGTGGATACTTATTTTTTACTGTGATGCTATTTAGCCCTCTATAATCAATGCATGGGCGCAGGGTTTTGTCCTTTTTAGCAACGAAGAAAAACCCTGCGCCCAATGGGGAAGACGAGGGGCGAATTATGCCAGCTGCTAGCGAGTCTCTAATATACCGCTCCATGCTCTCTCTCTCCGGTCGGGACAGATTGTACAGGCGGCTAGCAGGCAAGGGAGCACCGGGCAAAATGTCTATTGCACAGTCATATGGCCGGTGAGGGGGTAGAGAGAGAGCCCGGTCTTTACTAAAAACGTCCCGGAGGTGGTGGTACTCCTCCGGGACCAGGGACAAGTCAGGTACCTCTGGGACAGGGCCGCTGGTCGGAGCGGCTCCCTCAGCCGGGGAGCGGGCGGAACGCAGGCAGGCAGCGTGGCAGGCGGAGCTCACCCGGCAATCCTCCCGCCGGTCCAGTCGATGGCCGGATTGTGGGACCGGAGCCACGGATAGCCCAGGATCACAGGTGAGGATGGCGTGGAGATGACGTGGAATCTGCGGGTCTCCCTATGGTTACCGGAGAGGAGCAGGGTGACTGGTTCCGAGATCTGGGTGACGCGGGACAAGACCAGGCCGTTGAGTGCGCGGGCGGTGAGCGGACGTCTCAAGGGCTCCAGGCGTATCCCCCACTGCTCCGCTATCTGCTGGTCGATAAAGTCCTCCTCCGCGCCGGAGTCCACCAAGGCCTGGACGGGTCGGGTCTCGGAGCCGAAACACAGGGAGGCCGGGAGGAGGAGGAGGCGGTTCTGGTGTTCTGGGATGTTGAACTGACCCACGCGTACTCCCAGAGCTACGGGTGGGTCCTCTCTTTTGGCCGAGCCGGGCAGGAGGCGATCCAATGCCCCTTGATGCCGCAGTAGAAGCACTGGCCCTCCGCTCGCCGCCGCATGCGCTCCTCGTCGGTCAGATGAGCTCGTCCGATCTGCATCGGCTCCTCCGCGGGCGGCGAAGGGGGGCGAGCGGGAGGACGAGCAGGAGGGCGAGCAGGTTGAAGTCTAGCCTCACGGCGACGTGTCTGCACCCGGGTATCAATACGGCTGGCCAGGGAAATGAGTGTTTTCAGGTCAGGGGGGTCGTCACGTGACGCGAGCTCGTTTTTGAGCGTGTCGTTGAGACCTCTGGAAAACACGGCTCTAAGAGCGCTATCCGACCAATCTAACTCGGCCGCCAATGTCCAAAATTCAATCGAGTAGTCGGCTACGGACCGGGAGCCTTGGGAGAGGTTTAACAGGCGGGAGGCGGCGTCTGTCTGGTAATGGGGATGCTGGAACACTAGCTTAAAGTCTATCAAAAACGTCTCAAATGAAATTCTGTCAATGGGGACAGTGGCGAATTTGGCCTCCGCCCACTGGAGAGCCCTCCCTCTGAGTAGCCCGCAGATGTACCGTACCTTCGCCGCGTCTGAAGGGAAGCGGGTCGGGCGCTGCTGGAAGAGAGAGAGAGGCACTGGAACAGGAAGCCCCGGCAGAGACCGGGCTGACCGGCGTAGGGCTCTGGGTCCGTGCCCCTAGACTCCGGAACCGAGAGCGGGGGGGCGCGGAGACAGCGGGAGCGCTCGGGGAGGCCTGGGCCATAAGCGTGGTCATCCGGAGGGAGAGTTCGGTCACCTGCTGGGTCAGGGTCTGATTACGCTCCGTCAGAGCTCGAATTGTCTCCTCATGTTGGCCGAGCAGGACGCCGTGGTGCTGAAAGGCTGTTGTAGCGCGGGGTCCGGAGTAGAGCCCGCTTGGTCCATTTCTGGCTTGAACGTTCTGTCGTAACCGGGCCAGAACAGAGGGACCAAAAATGCAGGGCTCACAAGTTTTACAGTGTTTATTTACAGCGAGGTGATATGGTAAGTACAGTTCAAGTGATACAAACGGTGCTCGGGTGCGTAGGTGTGTTTTCCAATGCCAGGCGGGACACACATGTGCGGGAAACAGAGTGCAGGTCACAATACCGGTGCTGGAGTGCAGGAGTGCTGGTGCGGGGCTCGGGAGCGGATCCAAGGCGGGATCTGGAGAGGAGTAGAGACAAGGTAAGTCGAAGTACAAAAATAACAATCTGGAAACAGGCAGAGAGCTGGACTTCACGTTTTCACGCGGACGTTCAAGCGCCGAGAAGAAACTTCCCAGCCTTCTTATCCTCCCCGGCAGGTGAGGGTAATCTTCCAGATGAGGTGCAGGTGTGAGAGGAGGAGGCTGGAGGCTCCGCCCGGCTCCAGATGTGGCAAGTGAGGGAGGGGGAGAGTGAGAGAGAGGAGAGCAGGCAGGAACCATGACACAGCAGATCTACAGGAACTACAACTACAGGTGGATTTACTCAGGAAACATTTGGCTTCAATGGAAATGAGTCAGAAAAGGTTAAGAGACATTTTAAAAATCTATTCTAAATGTGAAGGGAAATCTGTGATTAACAGGAATTTAGATAAAAACAAAATGGCTGCTTATATTCACATTTTTACGTTTCTTAAAGGTCCTATATTACACCAAACTGTGAACTTTTAATCGTATTAAAATGTTACCTCCTCGAAAACAGACCTGGAGTTGTGTTTTGTTTCAATCTCATATGTTTGAGTAACACTATGTTTTAATTTGGCCCTTTTGACCCCAGCCCTTTGGGACAACGGATGGAAACTGGCCTTTGGCTATAATCCGGTGTAACAAATAGCCCATTTGTTACCTAGATAAACAGCACCTTTCACTATAAACTTTAAATTGCACATACACTTTAATAGCACACAGCACTTCAAACAATATTTGCACTTTAAAAAAAGCCAGTTATTTGCAATATTTGGTGCTGGTTTTATGGTTTATGTGTGTATATATTTATAAAATTAATGTGATGTATTGGTTTATTTGGTTTTTATGAAGGTTAGAGTTTAAAGAGCTAATGTTATCTTTTTTAATCAACAGTAGTTTAACCCAGTTAGTGGAACAGTATAAAATGTGCCTAAACAATCATTCTGTTCTGCTGCTGGAGGAGACTCTGCTCCTCTGACCTCCCTTGCACATCGCACTTTGATGATTGAAGAAAAGTGAATAAAAAATTGTGGACCACACTCGTGCTGCTGTCTTCTGTCCACATCCACTAACGGTCAGCCTACGTTACATCGGGTGAGTTTACATTCATGTTGTGTCATGTTTGTTCATTAATATGAATTGTCCCAATCAAATAAATACATACATCTCCAAAACTCAAAATGCTCTGTCCCACCTTGTGATGACAAGTGGCAGTTTTAAAGTTAACAGCTGGTTTTAGCTTCACTTGAACAGATTTATTCTTCAAGACTCTAGAATAACCTTCAATTGTTGCTTTATTTTAGTTTTACTTTTGTACAGTTGAGATGATCAATAGAAAATCTCTGATATCTGATGGTGCATCAAGGAGAGAAGCAGTTTCATTGAGGTTTAAAACATAATTGTTACTTCAAAGTTGAGCAATTCCAGGGTTGAAATTATCCAGAGGATTAAAACACAGAGGTGCACTTCCTGTATAACCACTTAATGACATCACAATGGGGAACAGAGTGTTTTCTGTTTGAGAGAAGAACACCGAAAACAAACAAAATATGCAGTTTGTGAGTTAAATGTGTGAATGAAACAAAACACAACTCCAGGTCTGTTTGTGAGGAGGAAACCACATTAGAACAAAGATCAGACAATAAGGCATCATGGGTCTTTGAAAGAATCATTTGAAACCTCAAAGGTCGTCGAAAAATACAGTAACAGTGATTCACTGGGTTGGCCATTTTAAGTAAAAAAGTGAGTAGCAGCCATTTGTGATTTTTATCTGCAGTGCTGATCGTTCCACACCAACATTTTAATGCACAAGTTTGGATTATTCGTCACCTACCTACGGTGGGTCAGTCTGTGGCATAAAAACATACAAAATGAGAAGCAAATGAATAAATATTGTTTAGGCCAAAATGATGCGTGTCAAGATGTGTCAAAAAAAACCAAGTAGGATTCATATCTACAGTTGACCCTGCAGCACCATCCCCCCTGATGTCCCAGGACAGGCTCTCTCTGCTCAGTGTACATCTGTCAATAATTACTACATCGACTTATCATTCAGTACATGACCGATGGGGTCCATATTTATCGTGGTACTTTTTCTTTGTACTAGTGAAAAAATGTTCTTTATTTTTCTGTTCTGTGGTTTGGTTTGAGCTGTAGAGGGTTGAATTGTAACAGTGACGAGTTACATTCTGTTATTTATTTATTGCAGTTCATATTTGTAAAACAATATTGTACATTTAGAATACTTTTGGGGGGATAATTCTGACACTTTCCTGTCACTCTACAACGCCCCATCTTTGCTCTACAACAGCAAATAATCGATATCCTGGATGACGGATATTAAGCTTTTACAAACCATTAATACAGACCAAATTTATGTTCCATTGTCGTGACATTTACAGATTAACTTTCTGCTGCCAAATATCAGCTACATTTTTTATATCAGGTCGATACGATATCTGAGGAAATCCTCCGTCTGTTTTCTGCCAGTTGTCTGTTATAAAAAGATCTTCTTGTGGGAGACTCTGTATAGTCCAGATCATTTTTACAATCATCAAAATATTTTCAGAATCATTAGTCACGATTTGGTTGATTAAACGTCGCAGTCTTAGTCTAAATGAGAGAGTATGCTGTATTTTTATCAAAACGCAGGAAAATGTGACATTTAATTAACATAAAAACCTCAGAGTTTGCAGTTTGATCATTGAGACTCAAATCAATTGTGAAAAAATGTGTTTACCGTGTTGTTGATGGCGATCTCGTAGTCATGGCTGGAGTCTATGGGAATCTTAACGGGAAGGTCAGAGGGGCTGAAGTCCACGGTGCTGTTTTTTTTACCACAGAACGAGCAGGATTTACTACAAAAAGACAAGATATTTAATTTACTTTAGTCCATTAGTTAATGAATCCATCACTTGGAGAAGGGAGAGTGAATATATGATACAGAGGATGAGAGAGAGACAGTAAATATATATCATGGGACCCCTGTTGTTCAATCTGTACATGCTGCCATTAGGTCAGTTAATACGCAGCAACAATGTGTCCTACCACAACTCTGCAGATGACTCTCAGATCTATGTCTCACTGCAGCAGGTGAATATGGACCAGTGGATTCACTCTGACACTGCATCCGACAGATCAGTGTGTGGATGCAAAACAACTTTCTCCAGCTAAACTCAGACAAGACTGAAGTCATAGTCTTTGGTCCACAGGAACATAGAGAAAGTGTCAGCAGTCACCTCCAGTCTCTCTCTAAAACCTACAAATCAGGCAAGAAATGTAGGGGTAATAAAGGACTCAGATTTGAACTTTAACAGCCACATCAAATCAATAACATCTGCAGCTTTTTACCACATAAAAATATTGCAAAAATCAAAGGTTTACTGTCAAAACCAGACTTAAAGAGATTTATCCATGCATTTGTCTCCAGTAGATTAGACTACTGTAACAGCCTGCTCACTGGCCTCTCTAAACGAGCATTAAGACAGAACAGTACATCCAGAACACTGCTGCTCGGGTCTGACTAGAACCAGGAAGTACTTCACACATGTGTCCTGTCATTATTATTATTAAAAATGAGTGGAAGCTAGCGCAGCAATAGCTAGATGACTTCGCTCAAGCTAAGCGACAAATAGCAAAAAAAAATGACACTTACTTGTCGACATAAAAAAACAATAAAAAAAACACGTCTGATTCATCTTCCTTCCGTGGTCCCGCTGCAGCTCACTCTGTGGAAAAAAAATCACGCAACTTGACACCTATAGGACAAATCATATTTAAAACAGAGACAGAGGACCGCCCTGCAGTACTGTGCGTGCCGCCGGTATAAGGAAGAAGAAGAAGAAGATAAGCAAGACATTTTGTAAGTAAATAAGTATAAATAATGAATGAATGAATGAATGAATGAATGAATGAATGAATAATAAATCACTGTATTCTCGTTGTTTCATTTTCTTCATTTTAAAGTTTACTGTGATCTGATGGTTGCTTAAGTATATATTGCACAACTTGTGAAAAGTGGTTAAATGTAATAGTTTTAGGAAAATGTCTAATTTATCCCTGCTTCAGACCTAATTTAGTTTTCTAGCTTTTTTATTTTATATTTATTCATTTTTACTTTATCTTTGTCCTTGTGGGGTGAAATGCTTTTACTTTTTACTCTTTTAATTATCATCACCTCCCAAAATTACAATAGCATCTTTGTATTTATTTTGTAATTATCCGATTTTACATTAAATAAAAAATAAATTCTTTGTCAGTGTTGGGTTATTAAAATTATAAAGATCGCATACACTAAAAACTTTCTACTCCATTTTTTAAGAATAAGAATAATCCATCTGCAGTCAGAAAAAAAAAAAAGACTCTAACCAACGTGACCTTGTAACTTATTTAGAATGGCGCCCCCTTCTGTCTGTGATGGTGCATTACACTTAAGCTAATTTTAAGATAAAGAAAACAAAAACTAGCTAACAATAAATAAAATTAACAACAGAACACATTTTTTAAATTATACAACAAATAATGATAGGGGTGGTATTATATATATTATAAAGGTTGTATTTGGTGATGTAAAGGGCATATTGTTTTAAATAATTTAGGTTCAAACGTTTTTGTTTTTTATTGTATCTCTGTTTAACTATATAGCAGAAAAGTTGAATCTGAGGGTTTCCTTTGGAGTGTTTTGCTTTGTGGATATGAATGGTTGCCATTAAAATAATTTCAAACAAAGATAAACGTAGTAGTTTGATTAGCTGCTTTCAAAAAGACACGTGGGTCATTTCCCCTCCCCCCCTAAACGTCTCAAAAGTCAGTTTCACTTTGCTTCTGCCAGTCTTTAGTCTGCCCCTGTGTTCGTCTCTTCTGCTGCAGGATGGTGGTGATTTGGGCGGTTTTTCTGTGTAAGTTCATCTGCACTTGTGTGGTTCCTGCTGGAGACTTGTTCACCTCATGTGCTGCAGCTGCGCATTATTTCTGTGGCTTTATTTATCACGGCATCATTTACTTTACAAAATATTACTCATGTCTACTTTCTTTTTACTTATTTTAACAGTAGATGATGTATTTTTGTCTGTTTTAAAGCATGCCATTTCTTTTTACTCGGCTGCATGTTTTAAAGCATGTGTTTTTGTCACATTTTTATTGCAGAGCTGCAGCAGCTAAAAGGCTTGCAGGAAATTTGGTTCAGAAACTGATTGGATATTGTACTCTTTATTTAGTTTTGGCGTACTTTGTTATTTTATTGCTTTACATAAAATGCATTTATAAATGAGAACAGATCAGATCATGTGATATTTGCATATCTACTTTACTTTATCTTTACAGCTTTGGCATATGTGTCTGCAACTGGAGATCAGCTTTATGAATTTGAAGTATTTCCAGGTCAAAATGTAACTGTCCCTTGCACAGCACAGCAGAAAACAGGACTGCAGTACTGGGCATGCCGCTGGTATAAGGTATAATATATATTTTTCATTATTAAACTTTATTTCACAAGTTTAGTAACTTTTTTTTAAACAGAAAGTAGAAGTTGGAGCAGGAAGAGACGCAGAACACGGCTCTTTTGTAATCTGACCTTGTGATAAACTGCTTGGAATTTGAAACTAAACAGGTTTTGCAGCTGGTGGGAAGAAACATTAACCTCGTTAAAGTTACTTATTTATGAACTAATTCAGTTTTTACTAAGCAAGAAAAAAACCCTTTGTATGCTTGTTGTTCATAGTCTTCATTTTAATGTTGTTTACTGTGATCTGATAGTTGCTCAAGGGGTGTTACACAACTTGTTTACTGTTGGCAGACGTATCTTGTAATTTAAGAGCCGTGGAGTTTGATTTACAAGATATAAATGTGTTTCCTGTGAACTAGATTCGCAGTACAGGCAAATACAATTTCAAAATTTCCCTCCAAATTCACAAAGTGGCAACTGGAGCGCTGCAGTGAGCGCCCTCCCCCTGGTACCAGAAGTATTTCATTAGATTATATATTAAAAGTTTGAAAGCTCAGGACTAATCAGCTCTGTGGTAAGTAATGTGCACAAGAGTGAGTCCTGGGTGAGTCCTGGGTGAGTCCTGGGTGAGTCCTGGGTGAGTCCTGGGTGAGTCCTGGGTGAGTCCTGGGACAGTCCTGGGACAGTCCTGGGACAGTCCTGGGACAGTCCTGGGACAGTAGGGGGGTGTGCTAAAATATCGATACACCGATATGTATCGATATTGTTAAAATCGGTATCGATTCTTTGTTTCCTAGTATCGATAGCGATATTCCCTCCAGACGTTACTCTTTACGGGTGAAGAGAAGCGAGAAGCAAGCAAGAGAAACGAAAATGTCAGAAAAAAATTTTCAACCGCCTTCCTCCCTCTAGTTAGAAACATGCATTAATCAAAAAGCACTTCATTGTGTTTTTTAATCTTCAATAAATGGAAGATAAATGCACCATTTAATGTTTTTTTTTTTTGTTTGTTTTTTTGTGAAAATGGGGTTGACCATTTAAGTGAGGTTGAAGCCTTTATTTTTTCTGTATTGTATCGATTTGAAATATATCGTATCGTATCGAAATGACACTGTATCAAGATATGTATCGTATCGTGGACTGTGTATCGAGGTACGTATCGTATCGGCAGCTTCTTGGTGATACCCAGCCCTAGTCCTGGGACAGTCCTGGACAAGTAAGTCCTTGTTTTGCAATGTGTAAATTCTTAGTTTCATCACAAAATGTTTTTCCATAATTTCCCAACACTAAAATTGCTCAAGTGCTAACAGGCTTTTCATTCAGATGGACACTCACCTTATTGAACTACATTATTGCATTATAGCATTGAATAACATGAAGGGCACTACTGTTCTTTTCATTTTTCATGTATCTTTATTTATACAAGGAGAGCTTAAACAAAACATTCCTGCTGTGAGTCTGTGTGAGGCAAGACTCAACTAGCCGTACTTATCCCGTCTCTTCTCAGTAAGGAGGTTGGTGGTTACACTCCTGATTTCTCCACCATCCCTTTGTAAGGCCTATAGTTGCTCTGTAGAACCTTAGATATTTAAAGCAAACCTATTCTGCAAAATTAACTTTTCAACCTTTTAACCAACATAGTAGTTTCCCCTCAACATTTACTCACCTGAAGTTGTGTTTTGAGTGATCTGTGCATGTTTGAGCAATCTTTAAAGGTCCTATATTTTGCTAAATTGACTCTTTTGAGCTTTAAACCATGTTAGAATGTTCATCAAAAACATACCTGGAGTTGTGTTGTTTGAGTAATTCTGCATTATTAGGCGGTCCACATCTCCAAAGCTCAAAACGCTCTGTTCCACATTGCGATGTCATGAAGAGGGAGTTTTCAAGTTAAGTCAAGGCTCCTTTTACCTTTTGTTCAATAATGTTGGATGATTCCAGAGCTGTATGCACCCACTGCTCTGTATTTACTTATTTCTCAGTTTTATTTTTGAAATCAGTGATACTCGTAGCATTCAGCAGCGTTAAGTTTTCATGTTGGTACAAAAAATGTTCTGCTCGCTAGTGTGATGTGCACCTATCCACAGGGGGCGCTGACGGCTTTGTTGTGATGACGTTTACAGCACGTTTCTGCTCCCATTGGCCAGTTTTTTCTAATGAGGAAGTTTCCGTTCTGTATTTTCTTTTATTAAGTTGTTTTAGAGGAATATTGTGATTTAAAATGTGTAAATTATAATGTAGTGATCCATGGTGCCATAGATTAAAGCTATAGAGACACATGCTCGCAGTGGCTCTTTAAAAAAAAAAAATTGGTTCAGTGGAACAAATACATGCACAACGCATGTTTTCTTTTCCAGGAAGTACATAATATTATTACAATAATTTGGCTATTCATAGTGACTAACCAAAATATGACCATGGAGAGTCAGAGGAGGCGGTGTATAAATGCACAGTGATATTTTCAGCTTAAACAATAATACACCGGGGCTTTCTGCAGCTGTGTCATACTTATAAAAAGCTCATTTATTTTGACTAATTATGATCACTACAGGGTAACCGGACTACACCTGTCTAAACTAGCCTGGTGAATCAAACTCTATTCAAATGCAGGAGGGTTTAGGACAGGGATCGGCAAACCGGCATCCATACTGCAGCTCCACGTAGCTTGGGAAATAAATTTAATTTCTTCTATTAAAGTATTTTTATTTGTGTTAGTTTTTTTTTTTTAAATGGAAGATTATTGTGATCTTGAAATATTCAAATAAAATAATATTTATAATTTTTTGTCGCTGAAAATATAAGCGTCACACTTGCGGAAGCTTGTATACCAGCCATGAACTATGTTACAAACAAAGGCTCAAGCCTCACAGACGACAGCTCACAGTCCTGCGTACAGATACAGTCCTGATCTGCAGACGCTGTGCTGAGGTTCAGGAGCAGAAGTGTCTGTAGCACTTCATGGATTTCATAACCAACACACTTTAGTTGTTTATACAAAGCATAAAGGTAAAAAAAAAAAAAAAAAAAAACACACAATATATACAGTGTTATCTTCATTTTAGATGTTAAAAAAGTATTTGCGGCTCCCAGTGTTTGTTTTCCGTGGAAACTGGGCCCAACTGGCCCTGTGGGTGTTTAGAGGTCGCTGACCCCTGATCTAGGATCAGGCTCACAGCAAATCATTTCTCTGACCACCCAAAACTGGCCTTTTACTTAGAGCTGCTGTCTGACATCTCTGAATATCCCTCCACCCTTCACAACCAAATCTAGATCTTCTCTGAACCGGGTATAGATGGTTTATACCCGGTTCAGAGAAGATCTAGATTAGACCCAGATCACACTGAGCTTGTGATTGGATCTGACCACTTTACCAATGCTGTTTGTGTAGGAGACTGGAGTCCCTCGCCTGAGCGGGCTGGTGTCCCTAGCGCTCCCTGATGGTCAGATGAGGTGGTACGTGGGCGCAGACACTCGGGTCTCTCTGGAGGAGGGGACTCTGAACCTGCAGCTGCCCACAGTGAACTGCTCTGACCAGGCAGTGTACCAGTGTTACCTGGCCGCACCTGTGGGGGAGCAGAACAGGGAGGGGAGAGTACGCCTCAGTGTAACAGGTAAAACATATTACTTACTATTACTATTAATATTTACATTTATGATTTACACCTTTATGATACTGTTACATATAATATGGCTGAGCCGATGGGGTCAGATGGAGCAGAGGAGAGGGTCTTTGTTTTTTACATGACATGATGGCCACAGGATGATTTTTGTGCAACTATCGACACAGAAGTGAAAAAATGCTTCAGATGTACTTCATGGGAAAATACTCGTCGTTTAGATAAGGTTTCACAAGGTCTTTGTAATATTTGTACAGTAAACACATGATAGTGACTCACCTTATTTGACTTCTGCAAAAAAGCTGTTTTGACTAGATTAGATTACACGTAACATAAACAGGCTAATACTGTGCTATGTTTGTAAGAAAAGTACTATAAATATAAAGCTTATGTATTTTTTCAAAACGTACTCCAGTAAAAATGAACCAATTAAACGAAACGAAAGAGTATTGAGCCCAAAATGATATAATAATCAATATCACTTGATTTGTCCCCGAGGGGCAATTTAAACACATTGAGCAGTAAAGTACAATTATAATTGATACTTTGCAGCTGATATCAACATTCTCTGGGGGTGTGATGCTAACTGGAGACACTGCTCTGTTTGAGGCTCTATTAGCCTTTAATCTGAGGTTTGTTTTAACACAACCTTAAAGACCTGACTTGACTGGAACTACAACAGGTGAGCTGATTTGTGCTGTTAAACAAGTCCCTCTCACATAAGATTACAGACATAAGCTAGCTAGCATTAGCCAACAGTTTTTCAGTTAGTCACGCTCACCTTTTTGTTTGAAAATCAAACCCCTACACAAGCAGAACACCCACAGAGTGATGTTACCACAGAGTGTCAATGAAAAGCTCAGTGCTGCTCAACAGGTGGAGTCATCAGATCCAGTGTCGGGGCAGGGTGAGGAGAGGAACAGCCCTCTGGACAAAGTTGTTTGGGAAACAATCTAAACAATGAAATGAAGTAACAATCTAAAATGAATAGCCAGCTCGATTTATAGATACAGTCTATAAATCAATGATGCTGTTAGACCCTTAGAGACGCAACTCGTGTGTTGGGCTTTACAAAAAATAAACTGAATTGAAAATTGAAATTCCCATATGGCCTAAAAGGAAAAGGAAACTGCAGCTGCTGTTAACACTGCAAATCCCAAATGAACACACATGAATCGGGCAGTGGCTCAGTGAGACTCTAAAACATGCACACAACTAATACATGACATTACATCAGAATGTCTAAATAATACACATTCTCTATCTAAAAGCCTTCATGTATTTAAAAAGGCTCAGTGTACAATAGAAGAAATCATTTGACTAGTCAAATATGAAATGGTTAGTTGCAGCCCTAGTCAGTGGTTAGTTTGTGCACCAAGCAAAAGGTCAAATGTTGTATAATTGTATCTCTAATTCAAGTTCCGTCCACAAATAGATCCCAGGAAACTAAAATGACGGAACACTCAGCAGTGACCTCCATTCACATGCGCACAAGTCCCAGAACATTCCAGGTCTGTTCTGTTCACAAAGGTCCTATATCAAGATATTTTCTCATCTGTTTATAATGTCACAAACAGACCTGGAACCCTGCATATTTAGGCTGAGTTCTACTCTACAGAAAATGCTCATGTGATAATACAAGAAGTGTGTTTTTTAAACTCCATATAGCTTCATAAGAATCTCTACGATCTCTACTGAATAAAGGTAAAGGTAGCTGTTAACTTGAGAATTATCACTTCACAAGGTGGAACTGAGCATTTTGAGCATTGGAGATGTCGAGAGACTAGTAAACCAGGATTACTCAAATGTGTGAATGAAATAAAACACTACTCCAGGTCTGTTTTTGAGGAGGTAACAACATTGTAACATGGCTTAAAGCTCACAAGAGTCTATTTTGTGTAGTAACATAGGACCTTTTCACCTGCCATTTGGCTCTTTGCGCTCACATATTAACACAAAATGATTTTCCTGATAAGTTTTTCGCTTCATTCACACTGTTGAGATAAAATGCAGGTAAACTCCTGGGTTAGGCTCCATGTGTGAACGCGTCCCCCTTCTGTTCCAGGCTGCCCAAGAGAAGAGCCAACTCCTGGGCCTCCTCTGAACTCCCCAGAGCATGTGGTCCGTGTGGATCATGTGGATCATGTGGATCCCATGGTTCCCATGGTTCCCATGTCTGCGTGTCTGGTCCTGTTCGTGGTTCTGTGTTCAGCTATGACATTGGTGAGTATTTTCCACCTTTACTCACACAGAGACTGTACTGTTGTCATGATCCTCAACACTAAATGGTACTTTCTTTTCTATTCCTATGTGTCCTTATCTGTGTAATCCCTCATTGGTCTAGGTAGGTTCATAGTGGTCCATGGGTGTATACTAGTGTGATACAGCTGAAGATCATTCTAAAGATATTCAGGAAAGGTTCATTTCTGTCCTGTGAATTAGGACTTTGATGGTAACCACAATATTCCAATACTGCCATGATCAATTACACCACATGATGCTCAAGTGAGCACGGTAACCGCATTTTACATTTCAGTGAGGCTCCATGCACATGGCTGGCAGAATTTTACTATTCAACTATGAACCAATTCATGTTTGCATGGCTCTAAGCTGCGGCGCAGACAAGCGTCGGAACGGAACACATTAGTGTGTACTCGTAACTGGTCTCTAAAACCACATTTAGTGAACAGAAGAGACTGTTTCTGACACACGAACATGTCTCCCTCGTGCCCGGCTGTTTTTATACAGCATTATACATAAATTTATATAGCGGTTAAATTTCTTTTAACAGTGACTGCCCTACTGTGAATACAACAATAATTGTACTGCTGATTTATTCTTGATTGTACAAACATTGGGCATGATTTCCATATATTTGTTATAAAAAACTTTTACTTTTCTTCTAATAAGAGACAAATATTGTAAAAAGCTTAATGGCTTATTTCATAGACGTGTTGTCCTTCGCCAGGTGTCACTTTGATGTGTCTCTGGGGTTGAGGCTCAGTTTGACATGTCTGACAGTCATTCCTGCTGTCACATGGTGGTCTCTGGACAAAATACATTTTTGTTTATAAATTAATAATTATTAATAATAATTCATAATTTGGTATTTTGGCTCAAAACTGGGGATGAATTCCAAAAACCTCTTGCACAACATACATCCACATGTCCTTTAGTTACCTGCCTGTGTTGTGTCTGTCCACAGTTTTGCCTGAAGAAAAACCAGTGGAACAACCCAAAGGAGACCATAGACCACCCTTTATACCCCGGACCTCTCTCCTCGTCTAGAAAAACACAAAAATGCATATTCGTAAACTTCATTTTTTCAGCATTCACCGTATTCAAAAATCCCAACTCAAAATCACCAATGTTTAAATCCACAGTGTTTGGAAACAATGGATTCTCAGTTCTGTGATGCTCACGGTTCCACGCTGGATATACAAAAAGAATATTTTTATAAAAGACGATTGGTCACAACAACATGCTCCACAAACCTCAAAGAAAACATGGTTATTTTATTTTTGATGACGTCACTGAACCGCAGTATAATGTGCATAGTTTGTGTTAATGATAAGAAAAGTTTTATATTTAAGTTAGAGCTTCCAAAATGTTTTAAGGATAAATTTAGGTAACATTGATCACACTCCCAGTGCAGGGGAGCAAACTGAAGCAACTGGACTGAACCGGGACTAAACCAGCGTTTAACTTCACTTCTAAAATAAAATGTGGATTTTGTTATTTTGTTGAATTATATTCACCTTTTTCTGGAAGTTGCCGTGGCGCCTCCATCGTTATTCAGGTTGTATTATTTTGCTTGGGGCTGCTGATCTTTAGTGCAAATAAGTTCTACACAGATTATAGAGCTGTTCTAAAGCCTCCCAGTTGGTGCAGTGTTGACTTGTTGGTCACATGATCATAGAATGTTTAACAGAAATTAACCTCTTTTACGTCATATTTTAGTGGCAAAACTTTTCTTAAATTCTCTATTGACATGAATGAGGCTCCTGCTTAAACGGACATACCACTATAAAGAACATGTGATTTAGTAGCATTTCGAGGCAAAAGTGGCGGGGCCGAATAAGGTCAATATGGCAGCTTTATGTGGGTTTTCTTTGTCACACTTTGTTTGTGGGTTCATGACAAAATCTTATCATTTGAATGGTCAAAGATCTTTAAATTGCACCTCTCACCAGAAACAGAGGCCATGACTAGTCTATTAAAATGTACAAAAAAAATAGTTGAATCCTGTGTTTTTTAATATTTCATTTCTTTAAGATCATTCCCTTGTAAGTTGATTTTGCTGCTAGATGTCGAAACCTACGGAGCTAGTTCTCACATTGTGTGAATGGTGTGTTCAAGTGTTTTGTTTTTTTTTATCCCAATAAACCTTTTGGATTTCTCAATTTAGACTTTTATTGATGGGACACACAGGCTCCAGCTGACATGAAAGAGGAGATTAGACTGTGCCAGTTAAAGTCAGAGGTGGTAGAGTAGTAAAACATTTTACTCAAGCATGTGTACCTCAAAATATTACTCAAGTAGAAGTACAATGTAGTGGTCAAATAAATTACTTATAAAGTAAGAATAAAGTACTACTCAAGTAAGAGCCTGGGTCTGTCTGCGCAGGTCAACTGTTGTGTTCTTTGTTTGCTGGTCTTAGGATGGAGTTGGACAGTATATGGGGAGAAGGTGATGTCTAAGGCCCCCAAGAGTTAGCCAGTAGGACCATTAAGGCTGAATGATTATGCTACGCAGGTCTCAGACACAGTGCACACTTAGTGTAGCTCAACAGACCTAGCCTACATACAGAAACTGAAGAATAGTTGTTTACAGTTTCAGTGTAGTTAGTTCCTCCCTTCAGACACATATAAGACAGTGTCCAGCAGTGATCTGACCAGAACTGAAGAAGCGGCTTGAATGAGCAGCCAAACTTCTTCACTCCTACAACTTTTTGTCCAGTTGACATTTCTAACTGTGGCTTTCATTGATCTTGTGTTTGAGTTTATATTTAAAATACATTTAGATCTTGGTTATTCTAGTTTTAGTAAAGCAGTAGAGGGAAACTTGAGGAACACGCTTCAGGAAAGCCATTCACACTTTGTCTAACCATCGTGGCTCCAGTACAGGACCTGGGGCCACAACAGCCAGACACTATAAGACTCTACACTCAAGAATGCTGTTTAATCATCCTACCATCATGTCAGCATAATGTGTACACATTTCCTAATCCTCACATAGTATGCAAGTCAGGATATTTGATATAAAGATGCTGCTAACTTTTCTGTCTCTATGGAGGGTTTTATAGCAGATTTTCCACACTCGTCTATATGTCATGAAGAGTTTTGCACAACATTATAACTCACTCTACTCCTACTCCAGACTACACCTGAGACAGGACCACATGAAATGAAAATAGATCAGTGTTTAGTATTACAAAAAGGAGTTTGGGGTCCTGAAATCGAACGGGGCTGAGTTGAAACTAAAGAACTTGTAATATACCAAGGTGTACTCATGAAAATATTAGTAGAAAAATAACCATGGCAGAGGGGTCTGGCTCCCAGACTATTTTTAAATGCGTTTATTGCTCTATTGCAACCTGCATTCTCTCCAGGTCCCCACAGATCTGACCTGTAACTTGGCTTGCTTGTAGACCACACCTCTTGTCAGGTACCCTAATTGTATTTAGTGGATATTGCACATTTGAAAGACAAAACAAGCTCTTCATAGTGACAAAATAAGGTCAAACAACTGCTAAATAACCCACTCAGTCTGACTTATTTTAAAAGCATTAAAAATAAAAGCAAGCTTGTTTCCTGCAGCTACATAGGAATCACACAGTCACACAGGAAACATATTTTTTGTCAATGTTGTTTGTTTCACTTTTGTTTTTGCTGATATATCCAGAGATCTGCAAACACTTTGCTTTGGGATTCATAATGTTGTTCAGTGACTGACTGTAAATGAAAATCAGTAGACTCAGACTAGACAGTAGTCAGACTCAGAGCACACATGAACTCGTGTGGAGGAAGGTGGATTGTCCCTATTCCACAAGATTCTCTGTGCTGTTCTCCCTCAGTGTAAAAGCTGATTAACTCATGGCTGTGAAACAAAAGTCACTCTGCTTTGATGTGTATGTAGCTTTGTCATTCTGAGCTCTAAATACTCGGAGCTCAGATGCTCTGGAAGGAGACTTGCTTGGGGCGACTGAAGGCTGCCAGTCTGTGGCCGGGGCAGGTCTGGGCCCTGTCCTGTCCATATCTGCTGTAATTAAGAATAAACCTTTTTGTATTTCATAGCTCAGCAGTCAGACCAGAAACAACCGGTGAAAAGAAAAACAATATCAAACAACCAAAGAATAAAAAAAAAAAACATAACATAACATAAAGCCCTAAACCATCCAAAAGAGTAGATTAAACACACCATGTACAGACTCTATAAGCCTCAGACCATAAACTACTCACACATGACCACAGCTGGTAAACTCAAAAATCATAACTCTATTAAACTGAAGCATGTGGATCTATTCAGTACAAGATCCAAAAACCCGCTTGTTACAGTACTGACATTTTCGTGCAATACTGCCCTTCTGTTACCTTCTGACTTAAATGGGAACAGATCGTCCAAAGACGCCTCATAGATCCACAGTACAGTACAGATTTATGCTATCACTAAACCAACCTGAAAATCAAAAACATTTCTACAAAACAATAATATAAGTTAGTCTAGTACTCAGTGTCTTCAGTCTCAGAGTCAGACATAACTGTGATGTAAACAGAAGAAGAGGTCAGACAGAACTGGGTGTAAGAACTGAGGAAGAGCTGAGGAAAAGCAGGAAAGCAGTGCGATTTGTTTTGCAATGGCAGCTTCTTTAGAGGAAGCCACAATTCCCACAACTAGTACAACCAGACATGCAAAATGAACAGAAACAGAAAGCTAGAAAACAGGAAGATAACAGCAATGGACCTATCCAAATGACACATACTGCAGTGAAAGTACTTATTTTTACATGATTATTTGCAGATCACCACCAACAAATTGCATCAATGAAATTATGAACTGGATCAGTACAAATTTGGTCTGCAGACCTTATAAAACCAGCTTTGATTTTGGGAACAGAGGAGGGGTAAGGGTCAGGGATGGGTAGGAAGGTATTAGAGGAGTAAAAGTTACAGTAGTGTCCAACACAGTAAAGAATACAAAAGTAGAGTAAGATGCCTCAAAGAGAAAAACACCCAAAGACAACACCAGACATCGCAATAGTCACAGATTTCATGATCTTGAAGATTTTTAAAGACACCTAGTTCAGGTTGGAGAGGAATGTCCATCCTTTTCCTGATTAAGATCTCATGTACAGAGAGATCCATTAGATGCATGTTTGTTACATATTGTTACATCTGTGTCGGTCCAAACACCGAGCTCATACAGGTCACGAGTCAATAACCTGCCAGTGTCTATCAGCATCACTGAATGTCTGGAGTTTTTGTTCAGTGTGGGTTTTTGTGCAGTGCTTGTTCTCCTGAGAGGCATCAACATGTATAAGATATTTTAATTGCTGCTTTAACTATAACTGTCCTGTGGAAATATTGAAAATTATTTTTTGAGTGGGGTTGGATTGGGCCTTGTTTCTTCCAAATGTTCCTAGTGTTTAATTATCTTTAAGTTTAGACACATTTATACTGCTGGACATTTTGTTTTTCATTTTTCAGACGCATTTAAACAACTTTAGTTTGACTACATTATGTACTTGTTGTTATAAGAAAGAATCATTATAACTGTTACTATTGAGAACCTTTGGGCCCTTGTCTCTGTCCCTCCTCATTTTGTCCCTGTGCAGGTCCATGTGCACCTGGTCTGCACAGGGTGAACACTCAACTGGAGTCTACACTTTCTGGATCATAATTATGACTTTAATTAACCTCTAAAAACAAAAGCATTAAAAAGCCTGTCTTTATGTGTTTAATAAAATGTTTCTGTTTAAAATGGAAAATTTTAAACACACTCAGGAGTATTAACATTTTGAGGAAATGTGAAGTTCATCTGTCCATCCATTTTCTTCCACTTTATCCGGGCTGGGTCATGGGAGCAGCAGTTTCAGCAGGGAGGTCCAGACTTCCCTCTCCATACACACTTTCTCCTTCCTGGAGGATCCCAAGGCGTTCCCAGGTCAGCTGAGAGACATCTGGTGTGTCCTGGGTCTTCCCCAGGGTCTCCTCTTGGTGAGAACAATCACAGAACACGTCTCCAGGGAGGCGTCCAGGGGCATTCAGAACAGATGCCCGAGCCACCTCAGCTGCTCCTCTTGACGTGGAGGAGTAGGGGCTCTACTCTGAGATCCTCCTGAGTGACTGAACTCCTCATCCTATCTCTAAGGGAGCGCCCAGCCACCCTGCGGAGGAAACCCATTGCTTGTATCTAGAATCTTGTCTTTTTGGTCACTACCCAACGCTTATGACCATAGGTGAGAGTAGGAACGTAGATTGAGAAATCGAGAGCTTTGCCTTTCTGCCTCTGCCTTTGACCTTCTTTACTGGTTGGGCAAACTCCCATGAAACCTCGAGCAACACCCGATGGAGAGTATAGAGTTGGTCCAGTGTTCCGCGACTGGGACGAAAACCACATTGCTCCTCCTGAATCCAAGGTTCAACTACTGGTCAGATTCTCCTCTCCAGTACCCTGGAATAGACCTTACCGGGAAGTCTGAGGAGTGTGAGTCTTCTGTAGTTGGGACACACCTTTCAGTCCTCCTCCTTAAAAAGAGGGACCACCACCACGGTCTGCCAATCCAGACCTTCAAAGTGTATAATTTCCATGAACAGTGCACCTGTGTTATCATTTATGTGTCTCCTTCGAACACTGTAGGACCAGCGGCTGGTTTGGGAATAATAGACAGGTCAAAGAAGACACAGAAATGATCAGAGCAACATCCACCACACCGACATTTGACATATTTAATTCTTTTGTAATGAGCAGGTCCAGAGTGTGTCCTCTTGTGGGTGGGCTCAGTGACATGCTGAGTCAGACCAAAGGTTTCAAGGACAGAGCTCTTTAGCGTTTCTGTCAAACACATTATCACATGTACATTAAAATCTCCTGTAATGACTGAACCATAAAGTCTGTGCATATGACTGAAAGCATCTCAGTAAAATCACCAATAAAACTCAGACAGTGCAGGGGAGGTTTGTATATGACTAAGTAGTGTATGGAGGGGGGTTCTTTTTAAAACAGTTTTAACATTTAAAAAAAAACATACTTAAAAGATGAAAAACTCAGACCTGATTTTGATTTTTTTTTAAATTTCCCCAACACTTTAATTTCCATTCGTCAGTGCAGCACCTCCATTGCTCACCCCACCCACCTCTCAATTTGTTTTTCCCTCACCTGGAAACATGATGGGTGTTTGTAGATGCAGGTAGATTCAACAGAGCCTCTAAAGTCCTATGAAAAACAAAACAAAAAACTTCATACAGTAGGAGTCACATTTTAAACCTGACCAACATCTGAGAGAAGACTGAATTCTGCTAAACAAGAATCCTATGTATTTCAGAACATATTTGTAAAGGTCTAATCTACAGGGTTAGCAGCTTTTATACAGAATAGGACCCCATGGAGGCACATCCGGCACACAGGCTGGCTTTTAAAGGTGTCCAAAGTCAGGCTTAAAACTATGTTCCATTCTGGGAGGGTGTGTGGAAAAAATGAGTTTTTCTACTGGGTTTTAAAGTTGATACTTGTCTATTCAAAATGTTAAGTCTTCAGTTTGTTTGAGTCCGTTTGTTTTAGTAGTTTTATGTTGTGTCTATGGCATTGGCTTTTTCACAAAATAACTACAGTTGTTTTGATGAGCTGTAGAAATAAAGTTTGTCTTCTATAGGTGTAAGCAAATGAAAAACAAAGTGTGACAGTGGAAAGATTCAGGTTATACTTAGCTTTCCTTTGTGTGTCATAGGCCTGTAGGTGTGAAGTTCAAACTATATACAAGTTATACTCCTCTGCATCCTGTGCTCCTCTGACCCACTCCTGTTTCTCTTACCCATACCTTTCCAAATGACTTTTTTACTCGTACTTGAGTTATTTCACCCATTACTTTGTACTTCTACTCTACTTTACATAAGGCTACATCTTTTGATCAAACATTGACCACATTTGATTTAATTCTTTTATTTTACCGAATGTTCAAATGTTTTGAATTTTTATCAACTATTATCTGTGACTCGATAGCCCCTTTTGGCATTAATCGCTACAACTTTCTTAAAAACAAATCCAGATCATAGTGGTGCACAGTTCCTTTAAGAATGCTTTTCGGTGCAGTATGTGTTATGTGTTGTCGTGGCCGAGTGGTTAAGGCGATGGACTAGAAATCCATTGGGGTCTCCCCGCGCAGGTTCGAATCCTGCCGACAACGAGACATTTTCATTTTTAAACAAATAATAAGAAAACAGCGCCTTAATAAATGTATCATATATGTATGTTATGTATGTATGTTATATGCACGTTAGTCACAACAGGATGAAGGGAAACTTATATGAAATAACGTTTACTTACTGTGGCTTCAACAAGGTGGCTTGGCTCTCACAGAACACAGACAAACGCTAAAATACGACCAAAATGAACATACTAACCAACGATTAATAATCGGTGTCTCCCAATAATAAAAGAGACAAGCATCGCAGCTAACTAGCATGCTACATGGTGCTCCTCCGCCCATAGTTTAAAATAAACTGGACTATATATTGGCATAACAAAATTAGACTTTGTTGCTCTTTGTATTATCATAAACTTATAACAGAGACTGCACTTGTAAAAAAAAAAAAATTAAACATTAATAAAGAGACATTTATATTTCTCAAATTGAATGAGATGAAATTATTCAAATAAAAAAATATTTGTGCCACCATAGTCTTAACAAAACCTATGGGAAACACTGCTAATAATATATATTTTTTAATCAAATAAACACGCAAATATTAGTTTGTTTCATGTTTTATCTTTAAGTTTGCCGTTTATCCGTCGGCGCCCTCTCGTGTCACTTCTGCTGAGCACGTTACTTAGCAACGGTAAACTCTGTGGCTGTAGCGGTAGCATGCTAGTTAGCTGTGATGCTAGGTCCCGGGTAAGCGGTGAAAATGGGCGATGATCTGGACACTTTGCTGGACGAAGTGGAGCGGAAGTTCTGCGGGAAAGTGTCGTTGTCCGCAGGGGATGCACACGGCGCAGGAGCGGGACAGAAACACGAAAAACACGGAGACGAGCAGAGAAACAGAAGGTAAACATGTTGCTAACCTAAGTTACCCGAGGTGCTAATAGAACTTGTATCCAAAACTCTGATCCAACTAAAAGAACCTGCACATTTCACAGTCTTTGTTTTACAGAGTTTTAGTTCTGATTAAGCTGACAAAAGCGTAATTGTAAGACTGTAAAATTAAATACAATATTGTTTGATTTGTGCAATTTTGTAAACGTTTATTGTTATGTTTGCTAGTAATTTCTGATCAATAACACTTAACTGGTGCTCCATATAGACTATTACAGTTACAATGTATTGATCATAAACTTTGCATTAATTGCCATGTTTAACACAACTTACACCAAATGTATATTTTGAATTTTATATCTAACCATCCATATCTTACAATAAAAGAGAAGCACGTGCCATTTCCTTTATTAGGATTTGATCCTTGCCAAAAATATCGAAAATCAGGTACTAATCGATGCTAAAGGTAATATTGGAACTAGATACTCATTGTTCACAGGTATCGATACTAAAAAAGTCACATTCACAGGACAGAAATTAACCTTTCCTGAATCTTTATCTTATCTATCTTTAGGCAAGGCAAGTTTATTTGTATAGCACAATTCGTACACAAGGTAATTCAAAGTGCTTTACAGAATAAGAAAGACATTAAAATTACAGAAATCAAACATGAATAATCACAAATAATCATCATAAAATTCACATTAAAACATTAAAACAAAAGAGTGCAGAATAAAAATAAAAACCTTTCAGCCATATGCACAGATAAACAGAACCGTTTTGAGCCTGGATTTAAACATTGTCAAAGTAGAGACCTGTCTCACATCTTCAGGAAGACTATTCCAGGTTTTAGCTGCATAAAACTGAAACGCTGATTCTCCATGTTTAGTCCTGACTCTGGGCACCAGCAGGAGGCCGGTCCCTGAAGTCCTCAGAGTGCGAGATGGTTCATATGGCACTAACATGTCAGAGATGTACTTTGGACCTAAGCCATGAATAGATTTGTACACAAGCAGAGCTGCTTTAAAGTCTTTGAGCTACAGGAAGCCAGTGCAGAGGCCTGAGCACAGGACTTATGTGCTCGTACTTCCTGGTTCTGGTCCGGACCCGAGCAGCAGCGTTCTGGATGTACTGCAGCTGTCTTAAGGCCCGTTTGGAGAGGCCAGTGAGCAGGCCGTTACAGTAGTCTAACCTACTGGAGACAAATGCATGGATAAGTCTCTCCCAAGTCTGGTTTTGACAGTAAACCTTTGATTTTTGCAATGTTTTTTAGATGGTAAAAAGCTGCAGATGTTATTGATTTGATGTGGCTGTTAAAGTTCAAGTCTGAGTCCATTATTACCCCTACATTTCTTGCCTGATTTGAAGGTTTTAGAGAGAGACTGGAGGTGACTGCTGACACTTTCTCTATGTTTCTGTGGACCAAAGACTATGACTTCAGTCTTGTCTGAGTTTAGCTGAAGAAAGTTGTTTTGCATCCACACACTGATCTGCTGGATGCAGTGGCAGAGTGAATCCACTGGTCCATATTCACCTGCTGCCAGTGAGACATAGATCTGAGAGTCATCTGCAGAGTTGTGATAGGACACATTGTTGCTGCGTATTAACTGACCTCTTTAGAATGATTTTGAGCTGTATCTTTCTAAAGTATAAGACACATAGACTAGTATACACCCATGGACCAGTATGAACCTACCTGGACACTGATGGATTACACAGATATAAGGACACATGGGAAGAGAAAAGAAAGTACTACCATTTAATGTGGAAAATCACAGTCTATTGTCTAAAGAAAGAGTCTTTTTATTATCATTGTGGTATCAGAATCAGTGTTGAATATCAAGTCTATTCCTTAGTATTTAAAATTTTAATTTTGATATCGTAACAACACTACTGTGCAGAAGATTTTGTATCTGCATCTAATTTTTGACTTTTGTTTTAGTTCCAAGTGTAAAGTCCCAGTGACTAGCGACAGTGATGATCTTGATGCTTTTATAGACAAGCTACTGGAGGAAGACTCTGGGGCATTCACTCCTGCAAAAGTCAGTGAACACAAATATATACTGCAGAGGATGTATTTTACCACTAAACAGAGGAGGTGAATTGAGTGATGTAATACTTTTATTTAATCAAACAGACAGAAACCTCTTCCAAAGGTGCTGCTGTTGTGAAGAAACTGTCCAGTCATTCCGGGGGTAGAAAGTAAGTGGATTTATTTTGTATCATGCACTTAATAACACATTGATTGAACATGTAATTACACTGACTATTCAAATTGAGCATAGCAGTGACAGACAGAGCTTGGTTAGAAAGTTTAAAGTGCATATGACAGATTTGACTACTCATTTTATTTGAACACAGTTAAGAATATTATATTTATGATTTGGCATTTTTTTAGGTTTAAATTTGTACTTAATTTACTGTAATTTACTGGAAATCATGACAACACACTAGAGGATTCTATAATTGTTACCTGGCAAGTAGAGATCGGCCGATTATGGGGGCTTTCATGGCCAAGGCCGATACTCTTTATAATACAGAGCAATGGATGGCCGATAAGCTCTGTCGATATTTTTGGGCTGATTTTGATTATTTTCCCCAGATTCTGATCTTTAAATTTACTACAAACTCCTCCCAAGCCCTTTTTTTTTTTTTTTTTTACCCCAAACCTTAAAGAGAGCTGTGTGTCACATCTCTTCATATTAAAGTGTTAATATGAAGCTTTGTGTGTATTTTTTAGGCAACAGATTGACCAAAACAAAATATTACAATAAATATATACTCTAAAAAGGTCCAATATTGGCCCGATATATACATAGGTCTATCTCTACTAGCAACCATGTAGTACACTGAGCAAAAACTCCTCTCATGTACACAGACATTAATATATTACAGACAAGATTATAAGAAAAGATCTTTATTTTGTTGAAATCATATTTGAAGTATCAGAAAAAAATGTGTTTCTTTTGTGTAAATTTGTCGAACTTTTGGACAGAATTCTCTCGGTGTGATGTCATCAATTTAGAATAAAACTCTTTACTTCCTGTAATTTTCAACATATTTTTTTTGTTTCTTGGTTTGTGTAAAGCTATCATTTATATTTACAACAGATTTTATCCCACCAATTTAAGTGGAAATTAGAGAATCGTCAAAACCTGCAATATGCACTTAGAGGTTTGCCCATCTGAAATTAGACCCACTAACCTGTCACTATCAGTCCTGGATTAATCTGGCTTCAGGTTTTGCCCCAGTTTAGTTCTGATTTAGTTCCACTTTAAGCCATGTTTAGTTTTGCTTAGTACTCAGTGGACCTGGTTCAATAGTTGGAATTGAATTATTTTTATGTGTTCAACAGCTTTTACACCCTTAAAATAATAAGAAATATCATGAGCACACCCTATTCGAAAGTCCACCGTCCGCCACTGATAAATGTTGTATATTCTATTGTTTCCTCATATATGTTTAATGTTCTCTTAACTTCTGGCTCTGGTCCAGATGTTGTCCAGTTTTCCTTGGAGGCAGTTCGGTCCAAAGTGGAATCGGAACAGCAACATCTAAAAGGTGAGAGAGGTCTGCTGTAAGCCCCATAAGATACGACAAATACTATCTATAATGTATTTGGCACAAGTACTAGTACTAATGTGATAACTTACATGGACTTTGAAATTGATATTGGAATTAACAATAATGATTTTTGTAGTGATATTGATCAATGACATTTTTTTTAAACAAATGCTAAAAGCTGTATAAATTACACACTAGTTATAATTTGATTAATAAAAATTGATGACAACGTGTTTGTTTAGCTAAATGTAGGGTTAAACTGTGAGAAAAATGCCTTCCTTGCCTGTAAGTTGTTCCTATATTTTGGCTGGAGTTTTCAGAGCTGATGACTTAAGAACGACTGTGTTATTTTTTTTTTTTTTTTTATTTCTTCTCAACTTTTTTTCCTCCACAAATTGCCACTTAACTTTTTTAGCACAGGTTTTATCCTACCAAACCAGGTCAGAATTAGAAAAACATGAAAACCTGTCATATGCAATTAAAAAAACTAAATCAAAAATGTTTAACTTAACACAAATCTAGTCACATTTGTCCCTCCCTCCGTCTTGCATCTGCTCCAAACCACAGATTATTGGCTGCGCACCTCCCCATTAAAACACCACTCTGCTCACAGTTGGATCATTGACTCAGCTCTAAGTTTGCATGTTATCATCACTGAAATGTCTTTGTAAAACCCAGTACGACGCTCCTCCTCTCCTCAGGTCGTGTGACCAGTTGCGTTGCACGTCATGTGACTTCGGCGTCATGGTGTTTGACGACTGTGAGTGGGACCGGAGCTGCGACTACCTCTTCTTCAGGTGAAGGAAAACAATCACAGCTGGAGAATTCACTCAGGGAACTTAAAGATGCACTGTGTAACTTTTCTGGTGAAGGATCTGCTCGTCTCTATGGCAGGGGTCTCCAATTTTTTTCCTCCAGTGAGCCACTATCGATTTATTAGTACACAAAGTTAGGCATCTAAAGTATACAGTCACAATTAATCAAATATGAGAATAATTTAGAAATCTCTTTTGTGGAGAGGTGACAACGGACTGTTAGAATGAATGTTTATCAAGGTATTTCTACAGTTTTAATGCCATACTGCGGAAAATTATAGGCAAAGGATAACATATACATGGAGACAAGCAGGTGCTGTACCCCCCACCAGAAAAGTTACTGAGTGCACCTTTAAGAAACACAAGTGTAAAATAATGATTCATATATTTTTTATGTAAACCAAGTAGAATGGGAGGTGGTCCTGTTTTTATTCTGGAGTTTTAAATGGTTTTCGGCCCATATAGCGTCAGTTGTTCACGTTTAAACAGCTTTAAGAAATTCATGTTTAATCATTATATAAAAGTAATTCAGTTCTGAGGTCCAGTTTCCCACTCTTCTCTTCCTCTGTCAGTCTAATGTCTGTTTTCCCTCTCTTTTCTCCTCTTTTCTCTCCACCTTGTGATGTCATGTGATAATACAGGAAGTCCTCCACTGTGTTTTTAAACTCCATTCACTAGAATCATTTGGAAAATTGCGTAGCTGTTAACTTCAAAATTACTGCTTCATGACAGCACAAAGTGGAACAGAGCATTTTGAGCTTTGAGCATCTAGATAGACTAATGATAAAGGGTTACTCATGTGTCAGTGAAAAAAAACACAACTCCAGGTATGTTTTTGATGAGGTAATATTATAACATGGCTTTTTTCTCTCTCTGCTCAGGAACAACGTGCCGGAGCGCTCGAAGCTTCAGCCCAAACTGAGGAGGAGACGTGGGGTCAGGTCGTACTGCTGTCAGTGCCACTGGACCTCTGTCAGTGAGCTAAAGGAGCTAACGCCGCCGCTAACATGGGTGTGTGCCGGGAAACACCAGGACTGAACCAGGACTGAACCAGCAACCAATACTGAACTGGGTCTGAACCAGTGTGAACCAGGAGTAAACCAGAACTGGACCATGTCTAAACAACGGCCTAAATTAAACCAAGGCTGAACTAGGTTTGAACAAGGGACTAAACCGGGTCTGAGCTGGGTCTAAACTAGGTCTGAACCAGGATTGAACCAGGACTGAACCAAGTCTGAGCTGGGTCCAAACTAAAAGACTGAACCAGGACCAAACCAGAGAGCTGGGCACCTGCTTCACTGTAGTGTCTCTTGTTTTATTTTGTATATCATTTAAGTATTTTTACTCAACATATAAACTAAACTACAGGTCAAAACCAAGATTATAGGTCTTTTAAATAAAAAAAATGAAAGAACACAACACGTATTTTCTCTTGTATTTATTTAAGACCCACTTGCTGCTGCAGGTTTTGGTCAGATAGCGCTGCTTGGCCATTTGATGTCATAGTTTCAGTTGGAGGGTGGGGCCGATATAACTCTATGGGAGATTCACTGTTTTTGAAAGATTAAAACAGACTTCTGATCTGCAAATGTTGAACCTTATCATAACCTGTTTGGGATTGGCTCCACAAAGTTGTTATATACTGACAGAGAAGACACTGAACTTTGCGTCAGTTTTTGTTTCATGTAGATAGGCCCAGTAATTACAGAGATATTGACCATAAACCAGGTCAACACATCTGCATCTGACAGTAAACGCCACCTGAGAATTCTGACCTGTCTCCAGCTCAGGTTAAACTACTTTGCAACTGATGTCATCAACATTCTCTGGGGGGTGAAGCTAACTGGAAGCACTGCTCTTTCTGAAGCTCTGTCACTCAAGTTTAACCAAGCCTTGTTTTTTTAACTCATAAAGAGCTGACTTAGCTGGATCTACGACAGGTGAGTTGATTTGTGCTGTTAAATAAGTCTCTCAAATAACATGACAGTTATTCAAGAGGGACTTTGCCAATAGTTTTCAGTGAGTCACTCTCATCTTTTTGTTGAAAATCAAACTCTTAAACAGGACCATGGACACTTGGATTGATCACAGGCCCCTGAAAGTTGTCTGTAGTTTTCTTGAGTTTTCAGACTGTTTTACAACTTTTTTGGCAGTATTTGCTAATGTGTGCATTGTGTTACCGTGGTAACTGCCAACTGTCTATGATCGATACAAGTGCTCATGGTCCTGTTGGTTAATGCTCGCTAGCTTGTGACTGTAATTTTATATGTGAGAGACTTGTTTAACAGCACAAATCATCTCACCTGTTGTAGTTTCAGCTAGGTCAGTTCTTTATGGTCAGATTGTATTAATACAGAGTAGTGCTTTCAGTTAGCTATGGTTCAGCCCAGTTGTGGTTCTTTGGTTCAAATATTGTTGTTTCCGTCGACTCCGCTCGCTGGACACTGTTTCCAGATCCGGAGATCTCTTACAGCGTCGTCCACCATGTTCAGGAAACGGTCACAGGTTCGGATCACCGTCTCTGGACAAACTTTGAGAGCCCACTCGGCCACAGTCCCCTTCTGCGAAACAAAACAAGCGCACCTCCATGTCAGCGTCGCACAGGGAGTCACAGTCAAATCCTGAGCCTAATGTGAAACTCTTGCAATGATCAAAATGTAGAGGCTGGTTATTATTTCTTATGTGTAAAAGCTGCTAACCCTGTAGTTTAGACCTCTACATGCATGTTCTGAAATGTCCCAGATGCCCTCCCCATATGTCAGATGCCCTCCCTGTCTCTCTGTGGGCTCTTATTCTGCGTAAAAGCTGCCAGTTTAGAGCTGTACAAACATGTTTTTGTGTTAGTTTATCAGTTGAGATTTCAGTCTTCTCTCAGATGTTCCAGGTCGTGTTTACAATGTTAACTTTGAACCTAATCTTAAAATATATCTCTATAATCACAATTTTTTCCAACATTGTCCAGCCCTTATTGGCGGTTTTCAGCTTGTACAATGTGATGATGTCATATTCTGACATAGGGTATAGATTACATACTACTTTACCCTGAAATATCCAAAAGGTTAAAAGTGTTAAAATGTTAAACCTGATCATTTCTATTAGTGACTGGACCCTAAAAATGAATATATTACAACAGAAATCTGCATTTTAACTATAGTAATTTTAGCTGCCCCCAACTGAATTAAATATTATTGGCTTATAAAATGTTGTAATGATCTAAACCAGGTCCACATCACTATGTTTAAGCATTATACAAGTGTGGTGTGTTGTACAGGTGTGTTGTACAGGTGTTTTGTACAGGTGTGTTGTACAGGTGTGTTGTACAGGTGTGTTGTACAGGTGTGTTGTACAGGTGTGCATTTACAGGTGTGCACTCAAAGGTGTGTTTTTTACCTGTTGCATGAGCTTCTCTTTAAAGCATGTGTGTGTACAGGTGTGTGTGTGCGTGTGTGTGTGTACAGGTGTGTGTGTGCGTGTGTGTGTGTGTGTACAGGTGTGTGTGTGCGTGTGTGTGTGTGTGTGTGTGTGTGTGTGTGTGTGTGTGTGTGTGTACAGGTGTGTGTGTGTGTGTATGTGATCCATAGTAAAAGCAAAATGTGAAATCTGTCAACTGGACAAAAATTTGTAGGAGTGAAGACGTTTGGCTGCTCATCCAAGACGCTTCTTCAGCTTTGGTCAAATTATTTGTGGACACTGCCATGTGTCTGAAGAGCGGGGCTAACTACACTGAAACTAAACTACTAACTACAACTACTACTTGGCATAATCATTCAGGCCCTTGATGGGTGCTTTCACACGCATTAGGGGCCAGGCCTGGCTTTGACTGTTGCTTTCTTTGTTTTGCTTTGGATCTCACGATGGAGTTATAGATGGGGGAGAGATTATGTCTCAGGCCCCCGTTCATGTTTAAGGAAGGATTCTCTTTCTTAACAAAAATTGCTTCTTTAACTCCCATCTCAAACCATTTCTTTTCACAGGCTAAGATATGTTCCTCACTTTCTTCAAAGGGGTGGTTAGTGGCTTTGAGATGGAGATGCACTGCAGATTGGCGTCCTGAGCTGCTCTTGTGATGGTGTTGGGACATTCTCTTATGGACTGGCTGTTTTGTTTCTCCAGTGTAACGCTCACTGCAGTCTTCACTACACTGAATGCAGTAGACCACGTTGCTTTGTTTGTAGTTAGCTTCTCCCTTCAGATAGATATAAGGCAGTGTCCACCAGTGATCTGACCAGAACTGAAGAAGAGGCTTAGATGAGCAGCCAAACGTCTTCACTCCTACCACTTTTCAACTTTTTTACAGTTGACAAACTTCGCATTTTGCTTTAACTATACCGACGTCTTATGCACTTTGTGCACCGACGTCTTATGTAGCTGTTGCATGAGCTTCTTAAAGCTTGTGTGTTGTGTGTGTGTTGTGTGTGTGTGCGTGTGTGCGTGTGCATGTGTGTGTGTGTGTGTGTGTGTGCGTGCGCGTGTGTGTGCTCAGTACCTGTTGCATGAGCTTCTTATTAAAGCGTATGTATGTGGCCGTCTGCTCACAGTTGTTGTTGAGGATGTCGTAGTCTTCACAGTTATCGTTCATCTTCTTAATTCTCTTGATAATTTTTTCTTTGGTTGTTTCATCCGTTTCAAAGTCATACTCCGTCTGCAGAACACACCTCAATCAAAACTCCAACACAGACAAAAATATTCTCTTTTAAATCTTAAATTACCGCCAGCTCTATGTCCTGTCCTTTCCGCAGCTCCCCAAACCTGCAGCCGTCTGGTTCATCTGAATCACATGCAGCATATTCACAGGGGCAGTCAAGTCTAAAACCAGTCTAAAACCAGTCTAAAACCAGTCTAAAACCAGTCTAAAACAGGACTAAACCAAGTCTAAACCAGGTCTAAACCAGGACTGAAACAAGACTGACCCAAGTCTAAACTAGAATTAAACCAGGTCTAAAATCAGGATAAACAAGGATTAAACTAGAGCTAAACTAGGACTAAACTGGGACTAAACCAGGACTGAGCTAGATTTAAACCAAGACTGAATCAAGACTTACCCAAGTCTAAAACCAGGACTAAACCAAGACTAAACCAAGACTAAAGCACGACTAACCCAGGTCAAAAACTGGTATATAAAGGGCTAAAACTGGTCTAAAACCATAATAAACAAGGATTAGGACTAAACTAAGTCCAAATAAGAACTAAACCAGGATTGACCAGTAATGTAGAGTGTGTGATTTTACAGTAGTGTTAAATATTGTGCATAATAGTACAGTGGTGTTACATATTGTGTGTGTGATAGTACAGTAGTGTTACATATTGTGTGTATAATAGTACAGTAGTGTTACATATTGTGTGTATAATAGTACAGTAGTGTTACATATTGTGTGTATAATAGTACAGTAGTGTTACATATTGTGTGTAATAGTACAGTAGTGTTACATATTGTGTGTAATAGTACAGTAGTGTTACATATTATGTGTGTAATAGTACAGTAGTGTTACATATTGTGTGTAATAGTACAGTAGTGTTACATATTATGTGTGTAATAGTACAGTAGTGTTACATATTGTGTGTAATAGTACAGTAGTGTTACATATTGTGTGTAATAGTACAGTAGAGTTACATATTGTGTGTGTAATAGTACAGTAGTGTTACATATTGTGTGTGTGATAGTACAGTAGAGTTATATATTGGTCGTACACTCCCAGCGGTGGAATATGTCCTGCTTCTTGTCCCTCGTCACGCCCGGGATTTCCACGTCTCCCACATAAACCACGTAGTGTTTTCTCAGGACGCTCCCGCTGCTCCCACACATACGGCTCATGGTGGACGAGATGATGTCCCCGAACTTATACTGGAAAAAAAACTGTTTTATAATGGCCTCTCCCAGGAAGGTGTCCTGGAGGAATCCTGAACAGATTCCTGAGCAGCAGCTCTACTCCAAGCTCCTCCCATGAGACTGAGCTTCTCACCCTCTCTCTACGGGAGCACCCAGCCTCCCTGCGGAGGAAACCCATTTAACCCCCTGTGTCTGCCATCTTCTCTTTTCGTTTATTACCCAAAGCTCATGGTGATGGTAATTACAGAGATCTAAACCAGGACTAAACCAGGACTATACCAAGAAAAAAAAACAGGGACCATAGGTGAGTGTAGGACTGTAGATCTACATTTACACTGTAGAGTTTACACTGGACTGAGCCATGACTGAACCAGCTTATAACCAAGACGATACCAGAACTAAATAGGACTGAACTAGGACTGAACCAGCTTTAAACCGGGACGATACCAGAACTAAATAGAACTGAACCAGCGCTGAATCAGGACCAGAACCAGTTCGGACTAAACCAGGGGCTAAACTAGGGACAAATCCAGATCTAAACCATGGGCCAGACCAGAGGTGTGTGTGTGCAGAGTACATACGACTCGGGGGTCATTCTTCTTGGCCTGTAATGTAAAACACATGTTTATTGTTATTAATATAAAACATGTTTTTACAGGTCTCATTAGTTGCTTTGTTTGTTTACATTTCCATCCTGTGGTGTGGGGCCTGCTCCACTCACAGCAGCAGAGGCGAGAAGCAACGCAAGCACCAGACAAGGTCTCATCTTCAACTCTGGAAAACAAGCAATTTAACACAGACAGGAATATATCAAACTAAATAAACTGGGACTAAACCAGGACTAAACCAGGATTAAACCAGGATTAAACCGGGACTAAACCGGGACTAAACCGGGACTAAACCAGGATTAAACTGGGACTAAACCAGGACTAAACCAGGATTAAACTGGGACTAAACCGGGACTAAACCGGGACTAAACCAGGACTAAACCAGGACTAAACCAGGACTAAACCGGGACTAAACCGGGATTAAACCGGGACTAAACCGGGACTAAACTGAGACTAAACTGGGACTAAACCAGGACTAAACCAGGACTAAACCAGGATTAAACTGGGACTAAACCAGGACTAAACCAGGACTAAACCAGGATTAAACTGGGACTAAACCAGGATTAAACCAGGACTAAACCAGAACTAAACCAGGATTAAACTGGGACTAAACCAGGACTAAACCAGGACTAAACCAGGACTAAACCGGGACTAAACTGGGACTAAACCAGGGCTAAACCGGGCCTAAACAGGGACTAAACCAGCCTAAAAATAAACCAGGACTATACCAGGACTAAACCAGGACTAAACCAGGATTAAACCAGGATTAAACTGGGACTAAACCAGGACTAAACCAGGACTAAACCGGGACTAAACCAGGGCTAAACCGGGCCTAAACAGGGACTAAACCAGCATAAAACTCAACCAGGACTATACCAGGACTATACCAGGACTATACCAGGACTGAACCAGGACTGAACCAGGACTCACCTGTGGGGTGGTTCTCAGGCTGCAGGCTGGAGCAGAGTCCTTATATCCTCCGGAGGGAGCTCTAATCGGCTCGGCTTCATTTGAATGGACAGATAGTGCACTTTATCTGAACTGGACCCGGAGATCACAAATCCACAAAATACAAAGAAACTCAACTGAAGTGATGTGACATACGCCAGGCTCCAACAGGAGTCACCTGCTCACGGCCTTATATGGACTGTAATGTTATTATCAGAGCTAAGAGTAAGAGTACTGTTACTTAGATAAAAGTATTACTCAAGTAGGAATAAAAGTATGCTGCTAGAAAGTATCATCTCTTAGAAAGGTTACTCAAGTAAATGTAACAGAGTACCACCAACCTCTGGTTATTCTGTTCTTTGTTATGTAGAGGAGGGCCGTGCCTTTATCCTTAATCAGGTACAAACTCATTAATCATACAAAGAAAAGATGATCTGCAGTTAATGCTACTTTCCATCTGCAGAGTTGTGCACATTATTAGGCCTAAAAAAGACAAAGAGTTTCAGCTCCATCCAGCAGCCTTTTTCAACTGATGGAACTGTTTGTTGTACAGTGTAGCAGTACTCTTACTCGAGTAATATATTGTACAGTGTAACAGTCTTTCTTTAGACAATAGAATGTGATTTTCACTAAATTAAACAGTAGCACTTTCTTTTCTATTCCCATGTGGCCTTATATCTGGTCCAGTAGGTTCATACTAGTCTATGTGTCTTATACTTGTGAAAGATACAACTCAACATTATTCTAAAGATATTCAGGAAAGGTTCATTTCTGTCCTGTGAATGTGTCTTTTTTTGTACACCTGCTCAAATCAGGATCTAGTTTTGAAACTATTTTTTGTATCGAATAGTATCTGATTTTCGATACTTTTGACAACCCTACACTGCACAATATATAGCTCAATGTGGACAGATTATAGTGTTGTACCATAACCTGTCCACCTCCTTCAGACAGTTGTAAAGTTTATCTCTAAATGTGGAGAACTATGGAGGTCTGTGTAATCCCTCAGGCCTCCAGGTCTGATACTTCACAAAAGAACACTGTCTTCTACCTGAAGGGAGGAGCTAACTCCACTGATCTAACACACCTGTTTGCATGTGGCAGAGGGGTTAAAATATAAGGAGCAAAGCCACTAGCTTTTGGTTAAAACAAACTAGGAACCTTTAAAATACAATGAGATAAAACCAATTTATAAGGCTACAAGCTAAAACGAGGTGAGCAATGTGAACAACCAAAAACTAAAACTAACTGCACTGGAAAATCACTTATTACAAAAGCTAAAATACAATAAATAAAACAAACAGGACTAAACCAGGACTAAACAGGTCTGAACCAGGTCTGTTGAAAACGGTGGGGTTCTGGGGGTAAAATCCAGTGGGTTTGCAGTTGATTCTGTAAAACAAGAGAAGCAGAGACAGTCAAACGCTCTGTAGAGTTGGATTTAAAGTGCTGATGTGGCCAGGGCGTATAGTCCACTGCAGAAACAGGACTCACAGAGCAGGAAAACAAACTCAAACTGTTTTTAGGCCCATTATCAAAGGCCTCAGTGACACTAAATAAACTCTCATAAAAGAATTAGGACGAGATGAGCCTGAGTTTAAACTGTCCCTCCAAAGATAAACCTGACGATTGTCCCTTTTATCAGAGCAAATTATAACAGAATATTCAAATCCTCACAGTACAGTTGGATCGTCATTCAAAATAACCCCCGCCCAAGTCAAACCTCACGTCGTCATATTTCATATGAAAAAAACAAACAAAAAAAGAAAAGAAAAAAACAATAATAATAAAGTCAAAAAAGTGACATGTAATTTAAGTTTAATAAGTTTATTTGTCCCACAATGGGGAAATTACAGTGTGGCAACGTAAAGATCAAGAACAGCATTAAAGTAGTCTGCACAGCACTCTGCACAGCACACTGCACAGCACACTGCACAGCACACTGCACAGCACTCTGCACAGCACTCTGCACAGCACACTGCACAGCACACTGCACAGCACTCTGCACAGCACTCTGCACAGCACTCTGCACAGCACTCTGCACAGCACACTGCACAGCACTCTGCACAGCACTCTGCACAGCACACTGCACAGCACACTGCACAGCACTCTGCACAGCACACTGCACAGCACTCTGCACAGCACTCTGCACAGCACACTGCACAGCACTCTGCACAGCACTCTGCACAGCACACTGCACAGCACTCTGCACAGCACTCTGCACAGCACACTGCACAGCACAGCACACTGCACAGCACACTGCACAGCACACTGCACAGCACTCTGCACAGCACTCTGCACAGCACACTGCACAGCACTCTGCACAGCACTCTTCACCCCTCACTCTCCTCTTTAGTCCACCAGTCAGACGACTCGAATTGAGGCCAAAAAGTTGAGACTTGCAAAACAACGACTAGGTCCCACCTCTGGGAGACTAAAGTTTGGGACGGTTGCCATCAGAACATGTGGCTATGGCTGCAGAAGGGAATCCCACAACCAGAGATGGGAAGTAACTAAATACATGCACCGAGAATATTATAAATACTCAGAATGCACATTTTGAGTAACTGTATTTTGGTGCAGTTACTCTTTCTTCCTGTGGTATTCAGTGCACAATATTTGATCACATATTTTAGACTTCGGGGTGGGTAGAGAAGCCAAAAATTGTACTCAGGTGAGAGTAATGTTACTTCAAAATAATATTTAGGGGTGCTAAAAGTAAAAAAGTATTTGGGGAAAGTACTACTCACGTAAGAGTAACTTAAAGAGTAACTGTCACTTTATAATTTCAAGTTAATGTAATGTAAAGAACAAAACATGAAATAATGGTATTTTCAAACAGACAAAAATGAGCCTAAAACAGAAAACACAAATGTTCAAATCATTTCATATTGTCGACATAAAGCTCAAATCACTTTAGACTCATTCACAGTGGGAAGAGGAAGCACAACTTTTACTCAAGTAAGAGTACTGTTACTTCAATAGAAATATTACTTCATAATTGTATTAAGTATATTATTAAGTGGGAGAAAAAGTATGCTGCTTGAAAAGTACAATTTATCTAAAATGTTACTCAAGTAAATGTAATGGAGTACTACCCACCTCTGCTTCAAACTGCACAAAATTTGTGATAAAATAAAACCACTGATCTTGTGGTGAGTGCATGAGTGATTTGTCCTTCTCTAATGAGGGATAAATAATTGAGGACAAATGGTGAAATTGATATAAAGCTGTATTTAATCCTATGTTACTTTTTTATGCTATAACTTAAATGCAACATGATTTAAAAGTATTCTAAGTATTCAGAATACAGTACAGTACTTTGATTGTTGTATTATTATTAGGCCCGAGCCGGAGACAACGTCCCGGCGAGGGACTCATTAAAACCGCGTCCGAAACGGGGAAAATGGCAAAAATCAAGTGGTAAACACGCCCCGACATGCCAGTGAGTGGTGTCAAAAATTAGAACTCGCCAAGCTCTAATTGTCACCAAAGACCCCGAAAAAAAATAACGAAAGACGACTCGATAGCGCCACCTCAAACTTTGATTTTCATTGGGCCTATGGGAGCCCGACTCGGAAAAAAGTCGACTGAAAAATCTGAAACTCGCATCAAAAAATAGAACATGTCGGGACATGACAAAAATGATATTATGGCCCCGCCCTAAAATGTACAGGAAGTCGGCCATATTGGATCAAACCCGGTGATGACAAAAGCGCACACCCTCACATTCAGGACATCTCCTCGCACAGTTTTCATCACAAACACTTCAAATTTGGCCAAAACCCACTAAACCCATGTGAGATTAAAGATCATCAATTATATTTGAATATGACTTTGGGTGTGGTCATGGGGAATTTTATACAAAATCGCAATTTTTGGAATATTTCAATAAAATATTTCTCTTTCACACATTTTTTGTTGGGAAAACGCTAATACAGCGTTTATGCACATTTGTGAGCTGAACACAATGATAAGCAAATTATGGCTTTATCTCACAAAATGACTCTCTAGCGCCCTCTTCAAATTTCATTTTCAAAAATTCGTAGAAGACAATCGATTTGTCCTGGACTTGTGAAAAAATTCACAGGGGCCTTATTTGTGATGGGGCACAATGTGAGAAAGTCACATGACTGTAGCTTTTATGGTTTAGGAGAAAAATAATGGGTGGAAAATGCGTTTCCATTATTATTATTATTCTTTTCCTCGCGACTTCAAAACCATTTTTGACCCCCTGAACGTTAACGAAAACTCAATTTTATTGGACCCAAAATTCAAGATTGGTGAAAAATTAATTATTTTAATGTGCAAAAAAATTAATGTGTCAAAATGACTCAACAGCGCCACCTCAAAAATCAAAAAACATTACGGCAATGACAGGCCTTTTTCATCGTAGACAAATGAAATTTGGTAGAACCATAGAACATGTCAAGACAAGTAAAAAATTATATTATGACCCCACCCTAAACCCTACAGGAAGTCGGCCATTGTGGGCGGAACCCCATTTTTTTTTAAATTTTAACTCTCACGTTTGGATTTTTACGCCATGGATTTTCATTAAAAAAACTTGAAAATTGGTCAAAATGTACTAGGCCCATGTGGGATTAAAGCCGACTCACTTGGATTTTTCTAAGTCATAAAATGTGGGTGTGGCCAACATGCGAAAAAAAATTGCGTTTTTTGAACTATTACATTGCATCTAACTCAAATATGCAGTGTCCTGTTAACCGGCATTAATATACATTTTGGTCACATTTTTCATCTGAATGTAATGATATACAGTTTACACAGCTGAGACAATCCATTCCTCCACAGCGCCCCCTTGAAATTTTGAATTGGACCCAAAAAATTTTACTTTTTCAAAAATATTTGAAATTTGGCATGGACATTCCTATCCCCATACTGAACAAAAAAGCCGAAGGGAACATACCTCTATTTCCAAGTGTGTTGCCATGGCAACAACCAACATCTCTCATTGAAATACATGGGTTTTTTGTTTAACTGGGATGAAACTATATTTACTTTGTCATAAACCATTGAAATTTGCTACACATATTCCACTCATCATACTGAACAAAAAAGTCAATGAAGACATACCTCTATTTCCAACCGTGCAGGTGTGAAAATGTCATAAATGCTCTCATTGGAATGAATGGAGTAGTATTACTCAGTCGCTGTTTTTGGTGGGAGGGGCGATGTAAGTGGGAACGACAAGCGCGAACTCCGCGGTCGCGTGAACCCCGCGGTCGCAAGGGGTGGCGAGGGCCTTTATCACTGCTTGTTAGGCCCGAGCCGGAGACAACGTCCCGGCGAGGGACTCATTAAAACCGCGTCCGAAACGGGGAAAATGGCAAAAATCAAGTGGTTAACACGCCCCGACATGCCAGTGAGTGGTGTCAAAAATTAGAACTCGCCAAGCTCTAATTGTCACCGAAGACCCCGAAAAAAAATAACAAAAGACAACTCGATAGCGCCACCTCAAACTTTGATTTTCATTGGGCCTATGGGAGCCCGACTCGGAAAAAAGTCGACTGAAAAATCTGAAACTCGCATCAAAAAATAGAACATGTCGGGACATGACAAAAATGATATTATGGCCCCGCCCTAAAATGTACAGGAAGTCGGCCATATTGGATCAAACCCGGTGATGACAAAAGCGCACACCCTCACATTCAGGACATCTCCTCGCACAGTTTTCATCACAAACACTTCAAATTTGGCCAAAACCCACTAAACCCATGTGAGATTAAAGATCATCAATTATATTTGAATATGACTTTGGGTGTGGTCATGGGGAATTTTATACAAAATCGCAATTTTTGGAATATTTCAATAAAATATTTCTCTTTCACACATTTTTTGATGGGAAAACGCTAATACAGCGTTTATGCACATTTGTGAGCTGAACACAATGATAAGCAAATTATGGCTTTATCTCACAAAATGACTCTCTAGCGCCCTCTTCAAATTTCATTTTCAAAAATTCGTAGAAGACAAGCGATTTGTCGTGGACGTGTGAAAAAAATCACTAAGGCCTTATTTGTGATGGGGCACAATGTGAGAAAGTCACATGACTGTAGCTTTTATGGTTTAGGAGAAAAATAATGGGTGGAAAAAAAATTTCCATTATTAGGCCCGAGCCGGAGACAACGTCCGGCGAGGGACTCATTAAAACCGCGTCCGAAACGGGGAAAATGGCAAAAATCAAGTGGTTAACACGCCCCGACGTGCCAGTGAGTGGTGTCAAAAATTAGAGCTCGCCAAGCTCTAATTGTCACCGAAGACCGCGAAAAAAAATAACGAAAGACGACTCGATAGCGCCACCTCAAACTTTGATTTTCATTGGGCCTATGGGAGCCCGACTCGGAAAAAAGTCGACGTAAAAATCTGAGACTCACATCAAAAAATAGAACATGTCGGGACATGGCAAAAAATTATATTATTATGGCCCCGCCCTAAAATGTACAGGAAGTCGGCCATATTGGATCAAACCCGGTGATGACAAAAGCGCACACCCTCACATTCAGGACATCTCCTCGCACAGTTTTCATCACAAACACTTCAAATTTGGCCAAAACCACTAAACCATGTGAGATTAAAGATCATCAATTATATTTGAATATGACTTTGGGTGTGGTCATGGTGAATTTTATACAAAAAATCACAATTTTTGGAATATTTCAATAAAAATATTCTCTTTCACACATTTTTTGTTGGGGGGAAAACGCTAATACAGCGTTTATGCACATTTGTGAGCTGAACACAATGATATGAAATCATGGCTTTATCTCACAAAATGACTCTCTAGCGCCCTCTTCAAATTTCATTTTCAAAAATTCGTAGCAGACAATTGATTTGTCGTGGACGTGTGAAAAAATTCACAGGGGCCTTATTTGTGATGGGGCACAATGTGAGAAAGTCACATGACTGTAGCTTTTATGGTTTAGGAGAAAAAAAATGGGTCGAAAAAAAATTTCCATTATTATTATTATTCTTATTATTATTATTTTTACGGCCGCTTCAAAGCCATTTTTGACCCCCTGAACGTTAACGAAAACTCAATTTGATTGGACCCAAAATTCTAGGTTGGTGAAAAATTGATTATTTTAATGTGCAAAAAAATTAATGTCTCAAAATGACTCAAAAGCGCCACCTCAAAAATCAAAAAACATTACGGCAATGACAGACCTTTTTCATCGTAGACAAATGAAATTTGTAGAACCATAGAACATGTCAAGACAAGTAAAAAATTAAATTATGACCCCACCCTAAACCCGACAGGAAGTCGGCCATTGTGGGCGGAACACCATTTTTTTGAAATTTTAACTCTCACGTTTGGATTTTTTACGCAGTGGATTTTAATTCAAGAAACTTGCAAATTGGTGAAAATGAACTAGACTCATGTGGGATTACAGTCTCCTACCTTGGATTTTTCTAAGTCATAATTTGTGGGTGTGGCCAGCCTGCCAAAAAAAAAGGCATTTTTTGAAGTATTAAATGGTACGTAACTCAAACATGCATTGTCCTATTTCCCGGCATTAATATACATTTTGTTCAAAATCTTGATCTGAGTGCATACATATACATTTTACATAGGTTAGACATTACATTGCTCCACAGCGCCCCCTTGAACTTTTGAATGGGACCAAAAAAATTACTTTGTCATAAACATTTGAAATTTGACAGGGACATGTGGCTTGACATACTGAACAAAAAAAGCCAATGAGACATACCTCTATTTGTAACTATGTTACCGTGGTAACCGTGGAAATGGTCAGAAATGTGTCATTGAAATGAATGGGGTTCAGAGTACTGGACTTTGTTATAGACTAAATAGATGCTCTGCACTAATCCAACTATGACCCAAAAATTCAAGGTTGGTGAACAAATGTGTAATTTGATGTGCAAAAAAAATCAATGTTCAAAATGACTCAGTAGCGCCACCTCAAAGTTCAAAATACATTACGTCAATGAGAGACCTTTTTCATCGTAGACAAATGAAATTTGGTAGAACCATAGAACATGTCAAGACAAGTAAAAAATTGTATTATGACCCCACCCTAAACCCTACAGGAAGTCGGCCATTGTGGGCGGAACCCCCATTTTTTTGAAATTTTAACTCTCACGTTTCGATTTTTTACGCCATGGATTTTCATTCAACAAACTTTCAAATTGGTCAAATTGAACTAGACCCATGTGGGATTAAAGTCGACTCACTTGGTTTTTTCTAAGTCATAAATTGTGGGGTGTGGCCAGCCTGCCAAGAAAAAAGCCATTTTTTGAAGTATATTAAATCGTACGTAACTCAAACATGCAGTGTCCGATTTCCCGGGCATTAATATACGATTTGTTCAAAATCTTGTTCTGAATGCATGGACATACAATAAAGAATTTTTAAACATTATATTGCTCCACAGCGCCCCCTTGAAAATTTGAATGGGACCAAAAAAATTTACTTTTTCAAAAACATTTGAAATTGGCATGGACATCCTTATCCCCCATACTGAACGAAAAAAAGCCAATGGGAACATACCTCTATTTGCAACTATGTTACCGTGGTAACGTCATAAATGTGTCATTGAAATGAATGGGGTTCAGAGTACTGGACTTTGTTATAGACTAAATAGATGCTCTGCACTAATCCAACTATGACCTAAAATTCAAGGTTGGTGAAAAAAATTGGTATTTCAATGTGAAAAAAAAAATTAATCTTGCAAAATGACTCAGTAGCGTCACCTCAAAAAGTTCAAAATACATTACGGCAATGAGAGACCTTTTTCACCATAGACAAATGAAATTTAGTAGAACCATAGAACATGTCAAGACAAGTAAAAAAATATATTATGACCCCACCCTAAAACCCTACAGGAAGTCGGCCATTGTGGGCGGAACACAATTTTTTTGACATTTTAACTCTCACGTTTGGATTTTTTACGCAGTGGATTTTCATTCAAGAAACTTGCAAATTGGTGAAAATAAACTAGACCCCATGTGGGATGAAAGGCGACTCACTTGGATATGTCTAAGTCATAAAATGTGGGTGTGGCCAACATGCGAAGAAAAAAATGGCGTTTTTTTCACGTATTAAATTGTACGTAACTCAAACATGCAGTGTCCTGTTAACCGGCATTAATATACATTTTGGTCACAATGTTTATCTGAATGTAACGATATACAGTTTACATAGATGAGACAATCCATTGCTCCACAGCGCCCCCTGGAAAATTTGAATGGGACCCAAAAAATTTTTACTTTGTCAAAAACTTTTGAAAATTTGGCATGGACATCCCTATCTCCATACTGAACAAAAAAGCCAATGAGAACATACCTCTATTTGCAAGTGTGTTGCCATGGCAACGACCGACATTTCTCATTGAAATACATGGGTTTTGGTTAACTGGGATAAAAAAATGTACTTTGTCATTGACCATTGAAATTTGGTACACATATTCCAGTCATTATACTGAACAAAAAAAAAGCAAAGAAGACATACCTCTATTTCGAACCGTGCAGGCATGAAAATGTCATAAATGCTCTCATTGGAATGAATGGAGTAGTATTACTCAGTCGCTGTTTTTGGTGGGAGGGGCAATGTAAGCGGGAACGAGAGGCGGGGGGAGAGGCGGGAACGAGAGGCGGGAACGAGAGGCGGGAACGAGAGGCGCGAACTCCGCGGTGGCGCGAAACTCCGCGGTGGCGCGCGAACTCCGCGGTGGCGTGAACCCCGCGGTCGCAAGGGTGGCGAGGGCCTTTATCACTGCTTGCAGTTTTAATTAGGCCCGAGCCGGAGACAACGTCCCGGCGAGGGACTCATTAAAACCGCGTCCGAAACGGGGAAAATGGCAAAAATCAAGTGGTTAACACGCCCCGACATGCCAGTGAGTGGTGTCAAAAATTAGAACTCGCCAAGCTCTAATTGTCACCGAAGACCGCGAAAAAAAAAAAATAACGAAAGACGACTCGGTAGCGCCACCTCAAACTTTGATTTTCATTGGGCCTATGGGAGCCCGACTCGGAAAAAAGTCGACTGAAAAATCTGAGACTCGCATCAAAAAATAGAACATGTCGGGACATGACAAAAATGATATTATGGCCCCGCCCTAAAATGTACAGGAAGTCGGCCATATTGGATCAAACCCGGTGATGACAAAAGCGCACACCCTCACATTCAGGACATCTCCTCGCACAGTTTTCATCACAAACACTTCAAATTTGGACAAAACCCACTAAACCCATGTGAGATTAAAGATCATCAATTATATTTGAATATGACTTTGGGTGTGGTCATGGTGAATTTTATACAAAATCGCAATTTTTGGAATATTTCAATAAAATATTTCTCGTCCACACATTTTTTGTTGGGAAAACGCTAATACAGCGTTTATGCACATTTGTGAGCTGAACACAATGATATGCAAATCATGGCTTTATCTCAGAAAATGACTCTCTAGCGCCCTCTTCAAATTTCATTTTCAAAAATTCATAGAAGACAATCGATTTGTCGTGGACTTCTGAAAAAAATCACAGGGGCCTTATTTGTGATGGGGCACAATGTGAGAAAGTCACATGACTGTAGCTTTTATGGTTTAGGAGAAAAATAATAGGTCGGAAATCAGTTTCCATTATTATTATTATTCTTATTCTTATTATTATTTTTACGGCCGCTTTGAAGCCATTTTTGACCCCTTGAACGTTAACGAAAACTCAATTTCATTGGACTCAAAATTCAAGGTTGGTGAAAAATTAATTATTTTAATGTGTAAAAAAAAATAAACGTTTTAAAATGACTCAATAGCGCCACCTCAAAAATCAAAAAACATTGCGGCAATGACAGACCTTTTTCATCGTAGACAAAATGAAATTTGGTGGGAACCATAGAACATGTCAAGACAAGTAAAAAAATATATATGACCCCACCCTAAACCCTACAGGAAGTCGGCCATTGTGGGCGGAACCCCATTTTTTGAAAATTTTAACTCTCACGTTTGGATTTTTTACGCCATGGATTTTTCATTCAAGAAACTTGCAAATTGGTCAAAAGGAACTAGACCCATGTGGGATTCCAGTCTCCTACCTTGGATTTTTCTAACTCATAAATTGTGGGTGTGGCCAGCTTACCAAAAAAAAAGCTCTTTTTTAAAGTATTACATCGCACGTAACTCATACATGCAGTGTCCCTGTTCCCCGGCATTAATATACATTTTGTTCGAAATCTTGATCTGAGTGCATACATATACAATTTTATATAGGTCAGACATTACATTGCTCCACAGCGCCCCCTTGAACTTTTGAATGGGACCAAAAAAATTACTTTGTCGTAAACATTTGAAATTTGGCATGGACATGTGGCTTGACATACTGAACAAAAAAGCCAATGAGAGCATACCTCTATTTGTAACTATGTTACCGTGGTAACCGTGGAAATGGTCATAAATGTGTCATTGAAATGAATGGTGTTCAGAGTACTGGACTTTGTTGTCGACTAAATAGATGCTCTGCACTAATCCAACTATGACCCAAAATTCAAGGTTGGTGAAAAAATTGGTATTTCAATGTGAAAAAAAAATTAATCTTGCAAAATGACTCAGTAGCGCCACCTCAAAGTTCAAAATACATTACGGCAATGACAGACCTTTTTCATCGTAGACAATGAAATTTGGTAGAACCATAGAACATGTCAAGACAAGTAAAAAATTATATTATGACCCCACCCTAAACCCTACAGGAAGTCGGCCATTGTGGGCGGAACCCCATTTTTTCTTAATTTTAACTCTCACGTTTGACTTTTTTACCACATGGATTTTCATACAACAAACTTGCAAATTGGTCAAATAGAACTAGACCCATGTGGGATTAAAGACGAGACACTTGGATTTTTCTAAATTATAAAATGTGGGTGTGGCCAGCCTTGTAAGAAAAAAGCCATTTTTTGAAGTATTAAATCGTACGTAACTCAAACATGCAGCGTCCTATTTCCCGGCATTAATATACGATTTGTTCAAAATCTTGATCTGAATGCATAGACATACAATTTAAAATTTTTAGACATTATATTGCTCCATAGCGCCCCCTTGAAAATTTGAATGGGACCAAAAAAATTTTACTTTTTCAAAAACATTTGAAATTTGGCATGAACATCCCTATCACCATACTGAACAAAAAAGCCAATGGGAACATACCTCTATTTCCAAGTGTGTTGCCATGGCAACGACCGACATTTCTCATTGAAATACATGGGTTTTGGTTAAATAGGAAGAAAAAATATTTACTTTGTCATAAACCATTGAAATTTGGTACACATATTCCACTAATCACACTGAACAAAAAAGCCAATGAAGACATACCTCTATTTCCAACCGTGCAGGTGTGAAAATGTCATAAATGCTCTCATTGGAATGAATGGAGTAGTATTACTCAGTCGCTGATTTTGGTGGGAGGGGCGATGTAAGCGGGAACGAGAAGCGCGAACTCCACGGTCGCGTGAACCCCGCGGTCGCAAGGGTGGCGAGGGCCTTTATCACTGCTTGCAGTTTTAATTATTCTTATTATTATTATTTTTACGGCCGCTTCAAAGCCATTTTTGACCCCCTGAACGTTAACGAAAACTCAATTTGATTGGACCCAAAATTCGAGGTTGGTGAAAAATTTATTATTTTAATGTGCAAAAAAATTAATGTGTCAAAATGACTCAACAGCGCCACCTCAAAAATCAAAAAACATTACGGCAATGACAGACCTTTTTCATCGTAGACAAATGAAATTTGGTAGAACCATAGAACATGTCAAGAGAAGTAAAAAATTATATTATGACCCCACCCTAAACCCGACAGGAAGTCGGCCATTGTGGGCGGAACCCCATTTTTTTGAAATTTTCACTCTCACATTTGGATTTTTTACGCTGTGGATTTTCATTCAAGAAACTTGCAAATTGGTCAGAATGAACTAGACCCATGTGGGATTACAGTCTCCTACCCTGGATTTTTCTAACTCATAAAATGTGGGTGTGGCCAGCCTGCCAAGAAAAAAAAAGCATTTTTTTAAGTATTAAATGGTACGTAACTCAAACATGCAGTGTCCTATTTCCCGGCATTAATATACATTTGTTCAAAATCTTGATCTGAGTGCATACATATACATTTTATAGAGGTTAGACATTACATTGCTCCACAGCGCCCCCTTTGAACTTTTGAATGGGACCAAAAAAATTACTTTGTCATAAACATTTGAAATTTGGCAGGGACATGTGGCTTGACATACTGAACAAAAAAGCAATGAGAACATACCTCTATTGTAACTATGTTACCGTGGTAACCGTGGAAATGGTCAAAAATGTGTCATTGAAATGAATGGGGTTCAGAGTACTGGACTTTGTTGTCGACTAAATAGATGCTCTGCACTAATCCAACTATGACCCAAAATTCAAGGTTGGTGAAAAAATGTGTAATTTGATGTGCAAAAAAATTAATGTTTCAAAATGACTCAGTAGCGCCACCTCAAAGTTCAAAATACATTACGGCAATGAGAGACCTTTTTCATCGTAGACAAATGAAATTTGACACAATCATAGAACATGTCAAGACAAGTAAAAAATTATATTATGACCCCACCCTAAACCCTACAGGGAGTCAGCCATTGTGGGCGGAACCCCATTTTTTTGAAATTTTAACTCTCACATTTGGATTTTTTACGCCATGGATTTTCATTCAACAAACTTTCAAATTGGTCAAATTGAACTAGGCCCATGTGGGATTAAAGACGACTCACTTGAATTTTTCTAACTCATAAAATGTGGGTGTGGCCAGCCTGCCAAGAAAAAAGCCATTTTTTGAAGTATTAAATTGTGCGTAACTCAAACATGCAGTGTCTTATTTCCCGGCATTAATATACGATTTGTTCAAAATCTTGTTCTGAATGCATGGACATACAATTAAAATTTTTTAAACATTATATTGCTCCACAGCGCCCCCTTGAAAATTTGAATGGGACCAAAAAAATTTTACTTTTTCAAAAACACATTTGAAATTTGGCATGGACATCCCTATTCCCATACTGAACAAAAAAGCCAAAGGGAACATATCTCTATTTGCAACTATGTTACCGTGGTAACGTCATAAATGTGTCATTGAAATGAATGGGGTTCAGAGTACTGGACTTTGTTGTCGACTAAATAGATGCTCTGCACTAATCCAACTGTGACCCAAAATTCAAGGTTGGTGAAAAAAATTGGTATTTTGATGTATAAAAAAATTATGTTGCAAAATGCCTCAGTAGCGCCACCTCAGATTTCAAAATGCATTACGGCAAATGACAGACCTTTTTCATCGTAGACAAATGAAATTTGGTACAAACATAGAACATGGTAAGACAAGTAAAAAATTATATTATGACCCCACCCTAAACCCTACAGGAAGTCGGCCATTGTGTGTGGGCGAACCCCCATTTTTTATTTATTTTAACTATTACATTTGGATTTTTTTACGCCATGGATTTTCATTCAAGAAACTTACAAATTGGTCAAAATGAAATAGGGCCATGTGGGAATAGAGGCGACTGTCTTGGATTTTTCAACGTCATAAATTGTGGGTGTGGCCAGCCGTCAAAGAAAAAAGCCTTTTTTTTTTTATATTAAATGCCCATAACTCAGACAGACAGGGTCCTATTTCCCGGCATTAATATACGTTTTGTTCAAAATGTTGATATGAACGCAACGACATACAATTTACACAAGTCAGAAATTACATGGCTCCACAGCGCCCCCCTTGAACTTTTGAATTGAACTGAAAAAAATTACTTTGCCATAAACATTTGAAATTTGACATGGCCATCTAGATTGACATACTGAACAAAAAAGCCAATGAGAACATTCCTCTATTTGCAAGTGTGTTGCCATAGCAACGACCGACATTTCTCATTGAAATACATGGGTTTAGGTTAACTGGGATGACAAAAATTTACTTTGTCATAGACCATCGAAATTCGGTACACATATTCCACTCATCATGCTGAACAAAAAAGTCAATGAAGACATATCTCTATTTCCAACCGTGCAGGTGTGAAAATGTCATAAATGCTGTCATTGGAATGAATGGAGTAGTATTACTCAGTCGCTGATTTTGGTGGGAAGGGCGATGTACGCGGGAACGAGGGGCGCGAACTCCGCGGTGGCGTGTACCCCGCGGTCGCGTGAACCCCGCGGTCGCAAGGGTGGCGAGGGCCTTTATCACTGCTTGCAGTTTTAATTATTATTATTCTTATTATTTTTGCGGCCGCTTTGAAGCCACTTTTGACCCCCTGAACGTTAACGAAAACTCAATTTTATTGGACCCAAAATTCAAGGCTGGCGAAAAAAAATTTATTTGTAGGTTGTTAGTAAAAAATATTCAAAAATGACACGCTAGCGCCCCCTAATATGCTCAATTCATGTTTTGGCAAAGTTTAACTTAGAAAGTTGAAACTTGGCACATCCATCCGTCTTTCAATTCTGAACAAAAAAGCCAATGAGAACATACCTCTATTTGTAACTATGTTACCGTGGTAACGTCATACATGTGCCATTGAAATGAATGGGGTTCAGAGTACTGGACTTTGTTGTCGACTAAATAGATGCTCTGCACTAATCCAACTATGACCCAAAATCAAGGTTGGCGAAAAAAATGTGTATTTTGATGTGCAAAAAAAATTAACATTTCAAAATAACTCAGTAGCGCCACCTCAAAGTTCAAAATACATTACGTCAATGACAGACCTTTTTCATCGTGGACAAATGAAATTTGGTAGAACCATAGAACATGTCAAGACAAGTAAAAAATTATATTATGACCCCACCCTAAACCCTACAGGAAGTCGGTCATTGTGGGCGGAACCGCATTTTTAAAAATATTTTTAACTCTCACATTTGGATTTTTTACGGCATGGATTTTTCATTCAAGCAACTTGGAAATTGGTCAAAATGAATTAGAATCATGTAGGATTAAAGCCGACTCATTTGGATTTTTCTATGTCATAAATGTGTGGGCGTGGCCAGCTTGCAAAGAAAAAAGCAATTTTTTGAACTTTTAAAAAGCGCGTAACTCAGACATGCAGGATCCTATTTCCCGGCATTAATATATGTTTTGTTCAAAATGTTGAACTGAACACACAGATATACAATTTACATGACTCAGATATTACTTTGCTCCACAGCGCCCCCTTGAACTTTTGAATGGGACTGAAAAATATTACTTTGTCATAAACATTTGAAATTTGGCATGCACATCTGCCTTTACATACTGAACAAAAAAGCCAATGAGAACATACCTCTATTTGCAACTATGTTACCGTGGTAACGTCATAAATGTGTCATTGAAATGAATGGGGTTCAGAGTACTGGACTTTGTTGTCGACTAAATAGATGCTCTGCACTAATCCAACTATGACCCAAAATTCAAGGTTGGTGAAAAAATTTGTGTTTTGATGTGGAAAAAAATTAATGCTTCAAAATGACTCAATAGCGCCACCTCAAAGTTCAAAATACATTACGGCAATGAGAGACCTTTTTCATCGTAGACAAATAAAATTTGGTACAATCATAGAACATGTCAAGACAAGTAAAAAATTATATTATGACCCCACCCTAAACCCTACAGGAAGTCTGCCATTGTGGGCGGAACCCCATTTTTTTTAAATTTTAACTGTCACGTTTGAATTTTTTACGCCATGGATTTTCATCCTACAAACTTGAAACTTGGACAAAGTGAACTAGACCCATGTGGGATTAAAGGCGACTCACTTGAATTTTTCTACGTCATAAAATGTGGGTGTGGCCCAACATGCAAAGAAAAACAGCGTTTTTTTCAAGTATTAAATTGCACCTAACGCGAACATGCAGTGTCCTGTTAACCGGCATTAATAAACATTTTGGTCACAATGTTTATCTGAATGTCATGATATACAGTTTACATAGATGAGACAATCCCTTGCTCCACAGCGCCCCTTTGAAATTTTGAATGGGACCCAAAACATTTTACTCTTTCAAAAACATTTGAAATTTTGCATGGACATCCGTATCCCCATACTGAACAAAAAAGCCAAAGAGAACATACCTCTATTTTTAAGTGTGTTGCCATGGCAACGACTGACATTTCTCATGGAATACATGGGTTTTGGTTAACTGGGATAAAAATTTTCCTTTGTCATTGACCATTTAAATTTGGTACACATATTCCACTCATCAAACTGTACAAAAAAGTAAATGAAGACATACCTCTATTTCCAACCGTGCAGCCGTGAAAATGTCATAAATGCTCTCATTGGAATGAATGGAGTAGTATTACTCAGTCGCTGTTTTTGGTGGGAGGGGCGATGTAAGCGGGAACGAGAGGCGCGAACTCCGCGGTGGCGCGAACTCCGCGGTCGCGTAAACCCCGCGGTCGCAAGGGTGGCGAGGGCCTTTATCACTGCTTGCAGTTTTATTATTATTAGGCCCGAGCCGGAGACAACGTCCCGGCGAGGGACTCATTAAAACCGCGTCCGAAACGGGGAAAATGGCAAAAATCAAGTGGTTAACACGCCCCGACGTGCCAGTGAGTGGTGTCAAAAATTAGAGCTCGCCAAGCTCTAATTGTCACCGAAGACCGCGAAAAAAAATAACGAAAGACGACTCGATAGCGCCACCTCAAACTTTGATTTTCATTGGGCCTATGGGAGCCCGACTCGGAAAAAAGTCGACGTAAAAATCTGAGACTCACATCAAAAAATAGAACATGTCGGGACATGGCAAAAATGATATTATGGCCCCGCCCTAAAATGTACAGGAAGTCGGCCATATTGGATCAAACCCGGTGATGACAAAAGCGCACACCCTCACATTCAGGACATCTCCTCGCACAGTTTTCATCACAAACACTTCAAATTTGGCCAAAACCCACTAAACCCATGTGAGATTAAAGATCATCAATTATATTTGAATATGACTTTGGGTGTGGTCATGGTGAATTTTATACAAAATCACAATTTTTGGAATATTTCAATAAAATATTTCTCTTTCACACATTTTTTGTTGGGAAAACGCTAATACAGCGTTTATGCACATTTGTGAGCTGAACACAATGATATGCAAATCATGGCTTTATCTCACAAAATGACTCTCTAGCGCCCTCTTCAAATTCATTTTCAAAAATTCGTAGCAGACAATTGATTTGTCGTGGACGTGTGAAAAAATTCACAGGGGCCTTATTTGTGATGGGGCACAATGTGAGAAAGTCACATGACTGTAGCTTTTATGGTTAGGAGAAAAAAAATGGGTCGAAAAAAAATTTCCATTATTATTATTATTATTCTTATTATTATTTTTTTACGGCCGCTTCAAAGCCATTTTTGACCCCCTGAACGTTAACGAAAACTCAATTTTTATTGGACCCAAAATTCTAGGTTGGTGAAAAATTGATTTATTTTAATGTGCAAAAAAATTAATGTCTCAAAATGACTCAACAGCGCCACCTCAAAAATCAAAAACATTATTACGGCAATGACAGACCTTTTTTCATCGTAGACAAATGAAATTGGTAGAACCATAGAACATGTCAAGACAAGTAAAAAATTAAATTATGACCCCACCCCCTAAACCCGACAGGAAGTCGGCCATTGTGGGCGGAACACCATTTTTTTTGAAATTTTAACTCTCACGTTTGGATTTTTTACGCAGTGGATTTTAATTCAAGAAACTTGCAAATTGGTGAAAATGAACTAGACTCATGTGGGATTACAGTCTCCTACCTTGGATTTTTCTAAGTCATAATTTGTGGGTGTGGCCAGCCTGCCAAAAAAAAAAAATTGGCATTTTTTGAAGTATTAAATGGTACGTAACTCAAACATGCATTGTCCTATTTCCCGGCATTAATATACATTTTGTTCAAAATCTTGATCTGAGTGCATACATATACATTTTACATAGGTTAGACATTACATTGCTCCACAGCGCCCCCCTTGAACTTTTGAATGGGACCAAAAAAATTACTTTGTCATAAACATTTGAAATTTGACAGGGACATGTGGCTTTGACATACTGAACAAAAAAGCCAATGAGAACATACCTCTATTTGTAACTATGTTACCGTGGTAACCGTGGAAATGGTCAGAAATGTGTCATTGAAATGAATGGGGTTCAGAGTACTGGACTTTGTTGTCGACTAAATAGATGCTCTGCACTAATCCAACTATGACCCAAAATTCAAGGTTGGTGAACAAATGTGTAATTTGATGTGCAAAAAAATCAATGTTTCAAAATGACTCAGTAGCGCCACCTCAAAGTTCAAAATACATTACGTCAATGAGAGACCTTTTTCATCGTAGACAAATGAAAATTTGGTAGAACCATAGAACATGTCAAGACAAGTAAAAAAATTGTATTATGACCCCACCCTAAACCCTACAGGAAGTCGGCCATTGTGGGCGGAACCCCATTTTTTTTTTGAAATTTTAACTCTCACGTTTTCGATTTTTTTACGCCATGGATTTTCATTCAACAAACTTTCAAATTGGTCAAATTGAACTAGACCCATGTGGGATTAAAGTCGACTCACTTGGTTTTTTCTAAGTCATAAATTGTGGGTGTGGCCAGCCTGCCAAGAAAAAAGCCATTTTTTGAAGTATTAAATCGTACGTAACTCAAACATGCAGTGTCCGATTTCCCGGCATTAATATACGATTTGTTCAAAATCTTGTTCTGAATGCATGGACATACAATAAAAAATTTTTAAACATTATATTGCTCCACAGCGCCCCCTTGAAAATTTGAATGGGACCAAAAAAATTTTACTTTTTCAAAAACATTTGAAATTTGGCATGGACATCCTTATCCCCATACTGAACGAAAAAAGCCAATGGGAACATACCTCTATTTTGCAACTATGTTACCGTGGTAACGTCATAAATGTGTCATTGAAATGAATGGGGTTCAGAGTACTGGACTTTGTTATAGACTAAATAGATGCTCTGCACTAATCCAACTATGACCTAAAATTCAAGGTTGGTGAAAAAAATTTGGTATTTCAATGTGAAAAAAAAATTAATCTTGCAAAATTGACTCAGTAGCGTCACCTCAAAGTTCAAAATACATTACGGCAATGAGAGACCTTTTTCACCATAGACAAATGAAATTTAGTAGAACCATAGAACATGTCAAGACAAGTAAAAAAATATATTATGACCCCACCCTAAACCCTACAGGAAGTCGGCCATTGTGGGCGGAACACAATTTTTTTGACATTTTAACTCTCACGTTTGGATTTTTTTACGCAGTGGATTTTCATTCAAGAAACTTGCAAATTGGTGAAAATAAACTAGACCCATGTGGGATGAAAGGCGACTCACTTGGATATTTCTAAGTCATAAAATGTGGGTGTGGCCAACATGCGCGAAAAATGGCGTTTTTTTCACGTATTAAATTGTACGTAACTCAAACATGCAGTGTCCTGTTAACCGGCATTAATATACATTTTGGTCACAATGTGTTTCTCTGAATGTAACGATATACAGTTTACATAGATGAGACAATCCATTGCTCCACAGCGCCCCCCTGGAAATTTTGAATGGGGACCCCAAAAAATTTTACTTTGTCAAAAACTTTTGAAATTTGGCATGGACATCCCTATCTCCATACTGAACAAAAAAAGCCAATGAGAACATACCTCTATTTGCAAGTGTGTTGCCATGGCAACGACCGACATTTCTCATTGAAATACATGGGTTTTGGTTGACTGGGATAAAAAAAAATGTACTTTGTCATTGACCATTGAAATTTGGTACACATATTCCAGTCATTATACTGAAACAAAAAAGCCAAAGAAGACATACCTCTATTTCGAACCGTGCAGGCATGAAAATGTCATAAATGCTCTCATTGGAATGAATGGAGTAGTATTACTCAGTCGCTGTTTTTGGTGGGAGGGGCAATGTAAGCGGGAACGAGAGGCGGGAACGAGAGGCGGGAACGAGAGGCGGGAACGAGAGGCGGGAACGAGAGGCGCGAACTCCGCGGTGGCGCGAACTCCGCGGTGGCGCGAACTCCGCGGTGTGGCGTGAACCCCGCGGTCGCAAGGTTGGCGAGGGCCTTTATCACTGCTTGCAGTTTTAATTATTATTTATTATTTTTACGGCCGCTTCGAAGCCACTTTTGACCCCCTGAACATTAACGAAAACTCAATTTTGTTGGACCCAAAATTCAAGGTTGGCGAAAAAAAATTTATTTTGTAGGTTGTTAGTAAAAATATTCAAAAATGACACGCTAGCGCCCCCTAATACGCTCAATTCATGTTTTGGCAAAGTTTAACTTAGAAAGTTGAAACTTGGCACACATCCATCCGTCTTTCAATTCTGAACAAAAAAGCCAATGAGAACATACCTGTATTTGTAACTATGTTACCGTGGTAACGTCATAAATGTGTCATTGAAATGAATGGGGTTCAGAGTACTGGACTTTTTTGTCGACTAAATAGATGCTCTGCACTAATCCAACTATGACCCAAAATTCAAGGTTGGTGAAAAAATGTGTATTTTTTGATGTGCAAAAAAATTTACATTTCAAAATGACTCAGTAGCGCCACCTGAAAGTTCAAAATACATTACGGCAATGAGAGACCTTTTTCATCGTAGACAAATGAAATTTGGTAGAACCATAGAACATGTCAACAGAAGTAAAAAATTATATTATGACCCCACCCTAAAACCCTACAGGAAGTCGGCCATTGTGGGCGGAACCCCATTTTTTTGAAATTTTAACTCTCACGTTTGGATTTTTTACGTCATGGATTTTCATTCAACAAACTTGCAAATTCGTCTAAATAAACTAGACCCATGTGGGATTAAAGTCGACTTACTTGGATTTTCTAAGTCATAAAATGTGGGTGTGGCCAACATGCGAAGAAAAATGGCGTTTTTTGAAGTATTGAATTGCATCTAACTCAAACATGCAGTGTCCTGTTTAACGGCATTAATATACATTTTAGTCACAATATTGATCTTAACCTAATGATATACAGTTTACATAGATGAGACAATCCATTGCTCCACAGCGCCCCCTGGAAATTTTGAATGGGACCCAAAAAATTTTACTTTGTCAAAAAACTTTTGAAAATTTGGCATGGACATCCCTATCTCCATACTGAACAAAAAAGCAATGAGAACATACCTCTATTTGCAAGTGTGTTGCCATGGCAACAACCGACAGTTCTCATTGAAATACATGGGTTTTGGTTAACTGGGATAAAAAAATGTACTTTGTCATAGACCATTCAAATTTGGTACACATATTCCACTCATCATACTGAACAAAAAAGCCAATGAAAACATACCTCTATTTCCAACCGTGCAGGTTTGAAGATGTCATAAATGCTCTCATTGGAATGAATGGAGTAGTATTACTCAGTCGCTGTTTTTGGTGGGAGGGGCGATGTAAGCGGGAACGAGAGGCGCGAACTCCGCGGTCGCGTGAACCCCGCGGTCGCAAGGGTGGCGAGGGCCTTTATCACTGCTTGCAGTTTTAATTAGGCCCGAGCCGGAGACAACGTCCCGGCGAGGGACTCATTAAAACCGCGTCCGAAACGGGGAAAATGGCAAAAATCAAGTGGTTAACACGCCCCGACATGCCAGTGAGTGGTGTCAAAAATTAGAACTCGCCAAGCTCTAATTGTCACCGAAGACCGCGAAAAAAAATAACGAAAGACGACTCGATAGCGCCACCTCAAACTTTGATTTTCATTGGGCCTATGGGAGCCCGACTCGGAAAAAAGTCGACGTAAAAATCTGAAACTCGCATCAAAAAATAGAACATGTCGGGACATGACAAAAATGATATTATGGCCCCGCCCTAAAATGTACAGGAAGTCGGCCATATTGGATCAAACCCCGTGATGACAAAAGCGCACACCCTCACATTCAGGACATCTCCTCGCACAGTTTTCATCACAAACACTTCAAATTTGGCCAAAACCCACTAAACCCATGTGAGATTAAAGATCATCAATTATATTTGAATATGACTTTGGGTGTGGTCATGGTGAATTTTATACAGAATAGCAATTTTTGGAATATTTCAATAAAATATTTCTCTTTCACACATTTTTTGTTGGGAAAACGCTAATACAGCGTTTATGCACATTTGTGAGCTGAACACAATGATATGCGAAACATGGTGTTATCTCACAAAATGACTCTCTAGCGCCCTCCTCAAATTTCATTTTCAAAAATTCATAGAAGACAATCGATTTGTCGTGGACTTGTGAAAAAATTCACAAAGGTCTTATTTGTGATGGGGCACAATGTGAGAAAGTCACATGACTGTAGGTTTTATGGTTTAGGAGAAAAAAAATGGGAAAAAAATGAGTTTCCATTATTATTATTATTATTATTATTATACTTGCGACTTCGAAGCCATTTTTGACCCCCTGAATGTTAGTGAAAACTAAATTTCATTGGACCCAAAATTCAAGGTTGGTGAAAAATTAATTATTTTTATGGGCAAAAAAATTAATATTTCAAAATGGCTCAGTAGCGCCACCTCAAAAATCAAAAAACATTACGGCAATGACAGGCCTTTTTCATCGTAGACAAATAAAATTTGGTACAACCATAGAACATGTCAAGACAAGTAAAAAATATATTATGACCCCACCCTAAACCCTACAGGGAGTCGGCCATTGTGGGCGGAACACCATTTTTTCACAATTTCAACTCTCACGTTTGGATTTTTTACGCTGTGGATTTTCATTCAAGAAACTTGCAAATTGGTGAAAATAAACTAGACCCATGTGGGATTAGAGCCAACTATCTTGGATTTTTCTACATCATAAAAATGTGGGTGTGGCCAGCCTGCAAAGAAAAAAGCCATTTTTTTCAAGTATTAAATTGTACGTAACTCTAACATGCAGCGTCCTATTTCCCGGCATTAATATACATTTTGTTCAAAATCTTGATCTGAGTGCATAGATATACAGTTAAAAATTTTTAGACATTAAATTTCTCCACAGCGCCCCCTTGAACTTTTGAATGGGACCCAAAAAATTACTTTGTCAAAAAATTTTGAAATTTGGTATGGACATTTCTATCCCCATACTGAACAAAAAAGCCAATGAGAACATACCTCTATTTGCAATAGTGTTGCCATGGCAACGACCGAACGAAACCTCTCATTGAAATACATTGATTTTGGTTAACTGGGATGAAATTTTTTTACTTTGT
>JAIEZT010000274.1:55000-60000 GCA_019594935.1 Periophthalmus modestus | reverse complement strand
CCCTTGGAACTGTCTGAAATGGAGTGTCTCGCCTGAGCAGCGTTACAGTGCCCGGGCTGCTAACGCTGCTCAGGCTGATGGGACTTCCAGGCGCACCGGAGCACTTTGCTTACCGGGGAAGAGTGCACTGTCCCTGGGCACGATATGGGTGACGGTGACCCCCCCCCCTGGAAGTCTTGGAAGTGGATCTCCAGGCCCCCGGCCACACTGGGCTTATGCAGGGAGTGTCCCTGGAGGTCTGGATGTTATTTTAATCCGTTTTTGGAGGTTTTATCGGCCCCGTACGAGGCCCGCACGGCGCGGAGCTCCACGCCCGCGGGAGCACTCTGTGTGTCCGGGGAGAGTGCACTGTCCCTGGGGGCACGATATGGGTGACTGTGACCCCCCCCTGGAAGTCTTGGAAGTGGATCTCCAGGCCCCCGCCACACTGGGCTTATGCAGGGAGTGTCCCTAGAGGTCTGGATGTTATTTTAATCCGTTTTGGAGGTTTTATCGGCCCCGTACGAGGCCCCGCACGGCGCGGAGCTCCACGCCCGCGGGAGCACTCTGTGTGTCCGGGGAGAGTGCACTGTCCCTGGGCACGATATGGGTGACTGTGACCCCCCCCTGGAAGTCTTGGAAGTGGATCTCCAGGCCCCCGGCCACACTGGGCTTATGCAGGGAGTGTCCCTAGAGGTCTGGATGTTATTTTAATCCGTTTTTGGAGGTTTTATCGGCCCCGTACGAGGCCCGCACGGCGCGGAGCTCCACGCCCGCGGGAGCACTCTGTGTGTCCCGGGGAGAGTGCACTGTCCCTGGGCACGATATGGGGTGACTGTGACCCCCCCCTGGAAGTCTTGGAAGTGGATCTCCAGGCCCCGGGCCACACTGGGGCTATATGCAGGAGTGTCCCTAGAGGTCTGGATGTTATTTTAATCCGTTTTGGAGGTTTTATCGGCCCCGTACGAGGCCCGCACGGCGCGGAGCTCCACGCCCGCGGGAGCACTCTGTGTGTCCGGGGAGAGTGCACTGTCCTGGGCACGATATGGGTGACTGTGACCCCCCCCTGGAAGTCTTGGAAGTGGATCTCCAGGCCCCCGGCACACACTGGGCTTATGCAGGGAGTGTCCCTAGAGGTCTGGATGTTATTTTAATCCGTTTTTGGAGGTTTTATCGGCCCCGTACGAGGCCCGCACGGCGCGGAGCTCCACGCCCGCGGGAGCACTCTGTGTGTCCGGGGAGAGTGCACTGTCCCTGGGCACGATATGGGTGACTGTGACCCCCCCCTGGAAGTCTTGGAAGTGGATCTCCAGGCCCCCGGCCACACTGGGCTTATGCAGGGAGTGTCCCTAGAGGTCTGGATGTTATTTTAAATCCGTTTTTGGAGGTTTTATCGGCCCCCCGTACGAGGCCCGCGCACGGCGCGGAGCTCCACGCCCGCGGGAGCACTCTGTGTGTCCGGGGAGAGTGCACTGTCCCTGGGCACGATATGGGTGACTGTGACCCCCCCCTGGAAGTCTTGGAAGTGGATCTCCAGGCCCCCGGCCACACTGGGCTTATGCAGGGAGTGTCCCTAGAGGTCTGGATGTTATTTTAATCCGTTTTTGGAGGTTTTATCGGCCCCGTACGAGGCCCGCACGGCGCGGAGCTCCACGCCCGCGGGAGCACTCTGTGTGTCGGGGGAGAGTGCACTGTCCCTGGGCACGATATGGGTGACTGTGACCCCCCCTGGAAGTCTTGGAAGTGGATCTCCAGGCCCGCGGCCACACTGGGCTTATGCAGGGAGTGTCCCTAGAGGTCTGGATGTTATTTTAATCCGTTTTTTGGAGGTTTTATCGGCCCCGTACGAGGCCCGCACGGCGCGGAGCTCCACGCCCGCGGGAGCACTCTGTGTGTGTCGGGGAGAGTGCACTGTCCCTGGGCACGATATGGGTGACTGTGACCCCCCCCTGGAAGTCTTGGAAGTGGATCTCCAGGCCCCCGGCCACACTGGGCTTATGCAGGGAGTGTCCCTAGAGGTCTGGATGTTATTTTAATCCGTTTTTGGAGAGGTTTTATCGGCCCCGTACGAGGCCCCGCACGGCGCGGAGCTCCACGCCCGCGGGAGCACTCTGTGTGTCCGGGGAGAGTGCACTGTCCCTGGGCACGATATGGTGACTGTGACCCCCCCCTGGAAGTCTTGGAAGTGGATCTCCAGGCCCCCGGCCACACTGGGCTTATGCAGGGAGTGTCCCTAGAGGTCTGGATGTATTTTAATCCGTTTTTGGAGGTTTTATCGGCCCCGTACGAGGCCCGCACGGCGCGGAGCTCCACGCCCGCGGGAGCACTCTGTGTGTGTCCGGGGAGAGTGCACTGTCCCTGGGCACGATATGGGTGACTGTGACCCCCCCTGGAAGTCTTGGAAGTGGATCTCCAGGCCCGCGGCCACACTGGGCTTAAGCAGGGAGTGTCCCTAGAGGTCTGGGTGCTATTTTAATCTGTTTTGGAGGTTTTTGGAGGTTCTTTTTATCACTTTTAACTGTTGGAAATTTCACGAGAGCAGTGTAACAGTGCCCGGGCTGATAACACTGCTCACTCGGGGGAGGACCTCCAGGCTCACCGGAGCACTTTTGCTTACCCAGGGAAGGCTCACTGTCACTGGGGTAAAATCGAGTGACGATGACCCCCCCCTGGAAGTCTTGGAAGTGGATCTCCAGGCCCGCGGCGGCCACACTGGGCTTAAGCAGGGAGTGCCCCTAGAGGTCTGGGTGCTATTTTAATCTTTTTTTGGAGGTTTTTGGAGGTTCTTTATCTATGGGTAAGGAGCCAGGGAATGCCCCCTCTCCTGGAGCTCCACTACCAGGGCCCAGGACACACGTATCTTACCCACAAAAAGCTCACTATCTCTGGGTAAGGAGCCAGGGAATGTGCCCTCTCCTGGAGCTCCACTACCAGGGCCCACACTCCAGGGAATAACACTAACACCTACACTAAGCTTAACACTCCTCTGGAGCTGGACTCCCAGGGCCCAGGGCCATACTTATCTTACCCACAAAAGGCTCACTATCTCTGGGTAAGGAGCCAGGGAATGCCCCCTCTCCTGGAGCTCCACTACCAGGGCCCAGGCCAAACTTATCTTACCCACAAAAGGCTCACTACCCCTGGGTAAGGAGCCAGGGAATGCCCCCTCTCCTGGAGCTCCACTACCAGGGCCCAGGCCAAACTTATCTTACCCACAAAAGGCTCACTACCCCTGGGTAAGGAGCCAGGAATGCCCCCTCTCCTGGAGCTCCACTACCAGGGCCCAGGCCAAACTTATCTTACCCACAAAAGGCTCACTACCCCTGGTAAGGAGCCAGGGAATGCCCCCTCTCCTGGAGCTCCACTACCAGGGCCCAGGCCAACTTATCTTACCCACAAAAGGCTCACTATCTCTGGGTAAGGAGCCAGGGAATGTGCCCTCTCCTGGAGCTCCACTACCAGGGCCCACACTCCAGGGAATAACACTAACACCTACACTAAGCTTAACACTCCTCTGGAGCTGGACTCCCAGGGCCCAGGCCATACTTATCTTACCCACAAAAGGCTCACTATCTCTGGGTAAGGAGCCAGGGAATGCCCCCTCTCCTGGAGCTCCACTACCAGGGCCCAGGCCAAACTTATCTTACCCACAAAAGGCTCACTACCCCTGGGTAAGGAGCCAGGGAATGCCCCCTCTCCTGGAGCTCCACTACTACCAGGGCCCAGGCCAAACTTATCTTACCCAAAAAAGGCTCACTACCCCTGGGTAAGGAGCCAGGGAATGCGCCCTCTCCTGGAGCTCCACTACCAGGGCCCACACTCCAGGGAATAACGCTAACACCTACACTAAGCTTAACACTCCTCTGGAGCTGGACTCCCAGGGCCCAGGCCATACTTATCTTACCCACAAAAGGCTCACTATCTCTGGGTAAGGAGCTAGGGAATGGGCCCTCTCCGCTGGACCTCCACTACCAGGGCCCAGGACGCACTTATCTTACCCACACAGGCCTCACTATCTCTGGGTAAAGAGCCAGGCAATGTGCCCTCTCCGCTGGAGCTCAACTACCAGGGCCCACACTCCAGGGAATAACACTGACACTAACTCCTACACTAAGCTTAACAACCCTCTGGAGCTGGACTCCCAGGGCCCAGGCCATACTTATCTTACCCACAAAAGGCTCACTCTCCCTGGGTAAGGAGCAAGGGAATGGGCCCTCTCCGCTGGACCTCCACTACCGGGGCTCACGCTCCAGGGAAATAACACTAACACTCACACTAACCGTAAGCTTAACTCCCCCACCGTCCCCCGGAGCTGGATCTCCAGGGGCACACACGCACTTTACTTACCCACAAAAGGCTCACTCTCCCTGGGTAAGGAGCCAGGGAATGTGCCCTTCTCCAGAGCTGGGCCTCCAGGCTCCAGGCCACACTTATATACCCCACAAAAAGGCTCACTCTCCCTGGGTAAGGAGCCAGGGAATGTGCCCTTCTCCAGAGCTGGGCCTCCAGGCTCCAGGCCACACTTATATTACCCACAAAAGGCTCACTCTCCCTGGGTAAGGAGCCAGGGAATGTGCCCTTCTCCAGAGCTGGGCCTCCAGGCTCCAGGCCACACTTATATTACCCACAAAAGGCTCACTGTCTCTGGGTAAGGAGCCAGGGAATGTGCCCTCTCCGCTGGAGCTCCACTACCAGGGCCCAGGACACACTTTACTTACCCACAAAGGGCTCACTCTCTCTGGGTAAGGAGCCAGGGAATGTGCCCTCTCCGCTGGAGCTCCGCTACCAGGGCCCAGGACACACTTTACTTACCCACAAAGGGCTCACTCTCTCTGGGTAAGGAGCCAGGGAATGTGCCCTTCTCCAGAGCTGGGCCTCCAGGCTCCAGGCCACACTTATATTACCCACAAAAGGCTCACTGTCCTCTGGGTAAGGAGCCAGGGAATGTGCCCTCTCCGCTGGAGCTCCACTACCAGGGCCAGGACACACTTTACTTACCCACAAAGGGCTCACTCTCTCTG
>JAIEZT010000274.1:42500-50000 GCA_019594935.1 Periophthalmus modestus | reverse complement strand
TTTTTGGAGGTACTTTTAATTACAGGCCGTCCCTTGGAACTGTCTGAAATGGAGTGTCTCGCCTGAGCAGCGTTACAGTGCCCGGGCTGCTAACGCTGCTCAGGCTGATGGGACTTCCAGGCGCACCGGAGCACTTTGCTTGCCCGGGGAAGGCTCACTGTCACTGGGGTAAAATCGAGTGACCGTGACCCCCCCCTGGAAGTCCTGGAAGTGGATCTCCAGGCCCCCAGCCACACCGGGCTTAACCAGGGAGTGTTCCTGGAGGTCTGGATGTTATTTTAATCCGTTTTTGGAGGTTTTTGGAGGTACTTTTAATTACAGGCCGTCCCTTGGAACTGTCTGAAATGGAGTGTCTCGCCTGAGCAGCGTTACAGTGCCCGGGCTGCTAACGCTGCTCAGGCTGATGGGACTTCCAGGCGCACCGGAGCACTTTGCTTGCCCGGGGAAGGCTCACTGTCACTGGGATGAAATCGAGTGACCATGACCCCCCCCTGGAAGTCTTGGAAGTGGATCTCCAGGCCCCCAGCCACACTGGGCTTAACCAGGAGAGTGTTCCTGGAGGTCTGGATGTTATTTTATCCGTTTTTGGAGGTTTTTGGAGGTACTTTTAATTACAGGCCGTCCCCTTGGAACTGTCTGAAATGGAGTGTCTCGCCTGAGCAGCGTTACAGTGCCCGGGCTGCTAACGCTGCTCAGGCTGATGGGACTTCCAGGCGCACCGGAGGAGCACTTTGCTTGCCCGGGGAAGGCTCACTGTCACTGGGATGAAATCGAGTGACCGTGACCCCCCCCTGGAAGTCCTGGAAGTGGATCTCCAGGCCCCCAGCCACACCGGGCTTAACCAGGGAGTGTTCCTGGAGGTCTGGATGTTATTTTAATCCGTTTTTTGGAGGTTTTTGGAGGTACTTTTAATTACAGGCCGTCCCTTGGAACTGTCTGAAATGGAGTGTCTCGCCTGAGCAGCGTTACAGTGCCCGGGCTGCTAACGCTGCTCAGGCTGATGGACTTCCAGGCGCACACCGGAGCACTTTGCTTGCCCGGGGAAGGCGCACTGTCACTGGGGTAAAATCGAGTGACCATGACCCCCCCCTGGAAGTCCTGGAAGTGGATCTCCAGGCCCCCAGCCACACCGGGCTTAACCAGGGAGTGTTCCTGGAGGTCTGGATGTTATTTTAATCCGTTTTTGGAGGTTTTTGGAGGTACTTTTAATTACAGGCAGTCCCTTGGAACTGTCTGAAATGGAGTGTCTCGCCTGAGCAGCGTTACAGTGCCCGGGCTGCTAACGCTGCTCAGGCTGATGGGACTTCCAGGCGCACCGGAGCACTTTGCTTACCCGGGGAGAGTGCACTGTCCCTGGGCACGATATGGGTGACGGTGACCCCCCCCCTGGAAGTCTTGGAAGTGGATCTCCAGGCCCCCGGCCACACTGGGCTTATGCAGGGAGTGTCCCTGGAGGAGGTCTGGATGTTATTTTAATCCGTTTTTGGAGGTTTTATCGGCCCCGTACGAGGCCCGCACGGCGCGGAGCTCCACGCCCGGCGGGAGCTGCTCACTCTGTGTGTCCGGGGAGAGAGTGCACTGTCCCCTGGCACGATATGGGTGACTGTGACCCCCCCCTGGAAGTCTTGGAAGTGGATCTCCAGGCCCCCGCCACACTGGGCTTATGCAGGGAGTGTCCCTAGAGGTCTGGATGTTATTTTAATCCGTTTTTGGAGGTTTTATCGGCCCCGTACGAGGCCGCACGGCGCGGAGCTCCACGCCCGCGGGAGCACTCTGTGTGTCCGGGAGAGTGCCTGTCCCTGGGCACGATATGGGTGACTGTGACCCCCCCCTGGAAGTCTTGGAAGTGGATCTGGATCTCCAGGCCCCCGGCCACACTGGGCTTATGCAGGGAGTGTCCCTAGAGGTCTGGATGTTATTTTAATCCGTTTTGGAGGTTTTATCGGCCCCGTACGAGGCCCGCACGGCGCGGAGCTCCACGCCCGCGGGAGCACTCTGTGTGTCCGGGGAGAGTGCACTGTCCCTGGGCACGATATGGGTGACTGTGACCCCCCCCTGGAAGTCTTGGAAGTGGATCTCCAGGCCCCCGGCCACACTGGGCTTATGCAGGGAGTGTCCCTAGAGGTCTGGATGTTATTTTAATCCGTTTTTGGAGGTTTTATCGGCCCCGTACGAGGCCCGCACGGCGCGGAGCTCCACGCCCCGCGGGAGCACTCTGTGTGTCCGGGGAGAGAGTGCACTGTCCCTGGGCACGATATGGGTGACTGTGACCCCCCCTGGAAGTCTTGGAAGTGGATCTCCAGGCCCCCGGCCACACTGGGCTTATGCAGGGAGTGTCCCTAGAGGTCTGGATGTTATTTTAATCCGTTTTTGGAGGTTTTTCGGCCCCCCGTACGAGGCCCGCACGGCGCGGAGCTCCACGCCCGCGGGAGCACTCTGTGTGTCCGGGGAGAGTGCACTGTCCCTGGGCACGATATGGGTGACTGTGACCCCCCCCCCTGGAAGTCTTGGAAGTGGATCTCCAGGCCCCCGGCCACACTGGGCTTATGCAGGGAGTGTCCCTAGAGGTCTGGATGTATTTTTTAATCCGTTTTTGGAGGTTTTATCGGCCCCGTACGAGGCCCGCACGGCGCGGAGCTCCACGCCCGCGGGAGCACTCTGTGTGTCCGGGGAGAGTGCACTGTCCCTGGGCACGATATGGGTGACTGTGACCCCCCCCCTGGAAGTCTTGGAAGTGGATCTCCAGGCCCCCGCCACACACTGGGCTTATGCAGGGAGTGTCCCTAGAGGTCTGGATGTTATTTTAATCCGTTTTTGGAGGTTTTATCGGCCCCGTACGAGGCCCGCACGGCGCGGAGCTCCACGCCCGCGGGAGCACTCTGTGTGTCCGGGGAGAGTGCACTGTCCCTGGGCACGATATGGGTGACTGTGACCCCCCCCCCTGGAAGTCTTGGAAGTGGATCTCCAGGCCCCGGCCACACTGGGCTTATGCAGGGAGTGTCCCTAGAGGTCTGGGATGTTATTTTAATCCGTTTTTGGAGGTTTTATCGGCCCCGTACGAGGCCCGCACGGCGCGGAGCTCCACGCCCGCGGGAGCACTCTGTGTGTCCGGGGAGAGTGCACTGTCCCTGGGCACGATATGGGTGACTGTGACCCCCCCCTGGAAGTCTTGGAAGTGGATCTCCAGGCCCCCGGCCACACTGGGCTTATGCAGGGAGTGTCCCTAGAGGTCTGGGATGTTATTTTAATCCGTTTTTGGAGGTTTTATCGGCCCCGTACGAGGCCCGCACGGCGCGCGGAGCTCCACGCCCGCGGGAGCACTCTGTGTGTCCGGGGAGTGCACTGTCCCTGGGCACGATATGGGTGACTGTGACCCCCCCCCTGGAAGTCTTGGAAGTGGATCTCCAGGCCCCCCGGCCACACTGGGCTTATGCAGGGAGTGTCCCTAGAGGTCTGGATGTTATTTTAATCCGTTTTTGGAGGTTTTTTATCGGCCCCGTACGAGGCCCGCACGGCGCGGAGCTCCACGCCCGCGGGAGCACTCTGTGTGTCCGGGGGAGAGTGCACTGTCCCCTGGGCACGATATGGGTGACTGTGACCCCCCCCTGGAAGTCTTGGAAGTGGATCTCCAGGCCCCCGGCCACACTGGGCTTATGCAGGGAGTGTCCCTAGAGGTCTGGATGTTATTTTAATCCCGTTTTTGGAGGTTTTTATCGGCCCCGTACGAGGCCCGCACGGCGCGGAGCTCCACGCCCGCGGGAGCACTCTGTGTGTCCGGGAGAGTGCACTGTCCCTGGGCACGATATGGGTGACTGTGACCCCCCCCTGGAAGTCTTGGAAGTGGATCTCCAGGCCCCCGGCCACACTGGGCTTATGCAGGGAGTGTCCCTAGAGGTCTGGATGTTATTTTAATCCGTTTTTGGAGGTTTTATCGGCCCCGTACGAGGCCCGCACGGCGCGGAGCTCCCACGCCCGCGGGAGCACTCTGTGTGTCCGGGAGAGTGCACTGTCCCTGGGCACGATATGGGTGACTGTGACCCCCCCCTGGAAGTCTTGGAAGTGGATCTCCAGGCCCCCGGCCACACTGGGCTTATGCAGGGAGTGTCCCTAGAGGTCTGGATGTTATTTTAATCCGTTTTTGGAGTTTTATCGGCCCCGTACGAGGCCCGCACGGCGCGGAGCTCCACGCCCGCGGGAGCACTCTGTGTCCCGGGAGAGTGCACTGTCCCTGGGCACGATATGGGTGACTGTGACCCCCCCCTGGAAGTCTTGGAAGTGGATCTCCAGGCCCCCGGCCACACTGGGCTTATGCAGGGAGTGTCCCTAGAGGTCTGGATGTTATTTTAATCCGTTTTTTGGAGGTTTTATCGGCCCCGTACGAGGCCCGCACGGCGCGGAGCTCCACGCCCCGCGGGAGCACTCTGTGTGTCCGGGGAGAGTGCACTGTCCCTGGGCACGATATGGGTGACTGTGACCCCCCCCTGGAAGTCTTGGAAGTGGATCTCCAGGCCCCCGGGCCACACTGGGCTTATGCAGGGAGTGTCCCTAGAGGTCTGGATGTTATTTTAATCCGTTTTTGGAGGTTTATCGGCCCCGTACGAGGCCCGCACGGCGCGGAGCTCCACGCCCGCGGGGAGCACTCTGTGTGTGTCCGGGGAGAGTGCACTGTCCCTGGGCACGATATGGGTGACTGTGACCCCCCCCTGGAAGTCTTGGAAGTGGATCTCCAGGCCCCCGGCCACACTGGGCTTATGCAGGGAGTGTCCCTAGAGGTCTGGATGTTTTTTTAATCCGTTTTTGGAGGTTTTATCGGCCCCGTACGAGGCCCGCACGGCGCGGAGCTCCACGCCCGGGGAGCACTCTCTGTGTCCGGGAGAGTGCACTGTCCCTGGGCACGATATGGGTGACTGTGACCCCCCCCCCTGGAAGTCTTGGAAGTGGATCTCCAGGCCCCCGGCCACACTGGGCTTATGCAGGGAGTGTCCCTAGAGGTCTGGATGTTATTTTAATCCGTTTTTTTTTGGAGGTTTTATCGGCCCCGTACGAGGCCCGCACGGCGCGGAGCTCCACGCCCGCGGGAGCACTCTGTGTGTCCGGGGAGAGTGCACTGTCCCTGGGCACGATATGGGTGACTGTGACCCCCCCTGGAAGTCTTGGAAGTGGATCTCCAGGCCCCCCGGCCACACTGGGCTTAAGCAGGGAGTGTCCCTAGAGGTCTGGGTGCTATTTTAATCTGTTTTTGGAGGTTTTTGGAGGTTCTTTTTTTATCACTTTTAACTGTTGGAAATTTCACGAGAGCAGTGTAACAGTGCCCGGGCTGATAACACTGCTCACTCGGGGGAGGACCTCCAGGCTCACCGGAGCACTTTGCTTACCCAGGGAAGGCTCACTGTCACTGGGGTAAAATCGAGTGACGATGACCCCCCCCTGGAAGTCTTGGAAGTGGATCTCCAGGCCCGCGGCCACACTGGGCTTAAGCAGGGAGTGCCCCTAGAGGTCTGGGTGCTATTTTAATCTTTTTTTTGGAGGTTTTTTGGAGGTTCTTTATCTATGGGTAAGGAGCCAGGGAATGCCCCCTCTCCTGGAGCTCCACTACCAGGGCCCAGGACACACGTATCTTACCCACAAAAAGCTCACTATCTCTGGGTAAGGAGCCAGGGAATGTGCCCTCTCCTGGAGCTCCACTACCAGGGCCACACTCCAGGGAATAACACTAACACCTACACTAAGCTTAACTAAGCTTAACACCTCTGGAGCTGGACTCCCAGGGCCCAGGCCATACTTACTTACCCACAAAAGGCTCACTATCTCTGGGTAAGGAGCCAGGGAATGCCCCCTCTCCTGGAGCTCCACTACCAGGCCCAGGCCAAACTTATCTTACCCACAAAAGGCTCACTACCCCTGGGTAAGGAGCCAGGGAATGCCCCCTCTCCTGGAGCTCCACTACCAGGGCCCAGGCCAAACTTATCTTACCCACAAAAGGCTCACTACCCCTGGGTAAGGAGCCAGGGAATGCCCCCTCTCCTGGAGCTCCACTACCAGGGCCCAGGCCAAACTTATCTTACCCACAAAAGGCTCACTACCCCTGGGTAAGGAGCCAGGGAATGCCCCCTCTCCTGGAGCTCCACTACCAGGGCCCAGGCCAAACTTATCTTACCCACAAAAGGCTCACTCTCTGGGTAAGGAGCCAGGGAATGTGCCCTCTCCTGGAGGACTCCACTACCAGGGCCCACACTCCAGGGAACACTAACACCTACACTAAGCTTAACACTCCTCTGGAGCGGACTCCCAGGGCCCAGGCCATACTTATCTTACCCACAAAAGGCTCACTATATCTCTGGGTAAGGAGCCAGGGAATGCCCCCTCTCCTGGAGCTCCACTACCAGGGCCCCAGGCCAAACTTATCTTACCCACAAAAGGCTCACTCACTACCCCTGGGTAAGGAGCCAGGGAATGCCCCCTCTCCTGGAGCTCCACTACCAGGGCCCAGGCAAACTTATCTTACCCACAAAAGGCTCACTACCCCTGGGTAAGGAGCCAGGGAATGCGCCCTCTCCTGGAGCTCCACTACCAGGGCCCACACTCCAGGGAATAACGCTAACACCTACACTAAGCTTAACACTCCTCTGGAGCTGGACTCCCAGGGCCCAGGCCATACTTATCTTACCCACAAAAGGCTCACTATCTCTGGGTAAGGAGCTAGGGAATGGGCCCTCTCCGCTGGACCTCCACTACCAGGGCCCAGGACGCACACTTATCTACCCCACACAGGCCTCACTATCTCTGGGTAAAGAGCCAGGCAATGTGCCCTCTCCCGCTGGAGCTCAACTACCAGGGCCCACACTCCAGGGAATAACACTGACACTAACTCCTACACTAAGCTTAACAACCCTCTGGAGCTGGACTCCCAGGGCCCAGGCCATACTTATCTTACCCACAAAAGGCTCACTCTCCCTGGGTAAGGAGCAAGGGAATGGGCCCTCTCCGCTGGACCTCCACTACCGGGGCTCACGCTCCAGGGAATAACACTAACACTCACACTAACCGTAAGCTTAAACTCCCACCGTCCCCCGGAGCTGGATCTCCAGGGGCACACACGCACTTTACTTACCCACAAAAGGCTCACTCTCCCTGGGTAAGGAGCCAGGGAATGTGCCCTTCTCCAGAGCTGGGCCTCCAGGCTCCAGGCCACACTTATATTACCCACAAAAGCTCACTATCCCTGGGTAAGGAGCCAGGGAATGTGCCCTTCCCAGAGCTGGGCCTCCAGGCTCCAGGCCACACTTATATTACCCACAAAAGGCTCACTCTCCCTGGGTAAGGAGCCAGGGAATGTGCCCTTCTCCCAGAGCTGGGCCTCCAGGCTCCAGGCCACACTTATATTACCCACAAAAGGCTCACTCTCTCTGGGTAAGGAGCCAGGGAATGTGCCCCCCGCTCAGCTGGACCTCCACTACCAGGGCCCAGGACACAGGAATACTTACTACCCACAAAGGGCTC